>JAMXBD010001545.1:0-344278 GCA_024138025.1 Combretum micranthum
GTACTTGATATTTTAATCAAAGCCTGAATTGGACATACCAACTTGTTTCATTCTGCCTAAGCTAGTCAAATGGTCATTATGTTTTAAGCATTAATAATCTAATAAAATAACCTTGCCATAATTTAGTTAATTGCATAGCACGCCATCAAAATTTGAATAAGTAATTACAAATTTTCTGAATTATTATAGTATCATCAAAGTTGTCCACATATTTAACTAGAAAAAAAAAAGAAGAAAAACTATCTTTGCAAACAATTTTTCATAATTTTTCTATGATGGTTTTGTTACACAGATTCAACATTTGGCAAACATCTTGGCAAATTGTTTTCCAGTAACTCAGTGCTCCATACGGGGGGAATAAAAGAAGAATTCGTTCGGATAAGGGAAAACTCCAGAGATTGCTTCGAAGTAAGATCATTGCCTTGACCCTTTCCTGAACCAGAACCGGGGGGGTGAGAGGAAAAGGGGCTAAAAATGTCCCATCAATAAAGTGAGGGCTTTCCGGACCTTCTCCATCCCCCTTTTTCAATAAAGAAGCCCCGCTTCCTAAGGGGCCCCTCTCTGATAAGGAAGGAAACGAAAGAATCTCAATTTATGACAAATCTGAGCCGATGGCTGTTCTCCACTAACCACAAGGATATAGGGACTCTATATTTCATCTTCGGTGCCATTGCTGGAGTGATGGGCACATGCTTCTCAGTACTGATTCGTATGGAATTAGCACGACCCGGCGATCAAATTCTTGGTGGGAATCATCAACTTTATAATGTTTTAATAACGGCTCACGCTTTTTTAATGATCTTTTTTATGGTTATGCCGGCGATGATAGGTGGATTTGGTAATTGGTTTGTTCCGATTCTGATAGGTGCACCTGACATGGCATTTCCACGATTAAATAATATTTCATTCTGGTTGTTGCCACCAAGTCTCTTGCTCCTATTAAGCTCAGCCTTAGTAGAAGTGGGTACCGGAACTGGGTGGACGGTCTATCCGCCCTTAAGTGGTATTACCAGCCATTCTGGAGGAGCAGTTGATTTAGCAATTTTTAGTCTTCATCTATCTGGTGTTTCATCCATTTTAGGTTCTATCAATTTTATAACAACTATCTTCAACATGCGTGGACCTGGAATGACTATGCATAGATTACCCCTATTTGTGTGGTCTGTCCTAGTGACAGCATTCCTACTTTTATTATCACTTCCGGTACTGGCAGGGGCAATTACCATGTTATTAACCGATCGAAACTTTAATACAACCTTTTTTGATCCCGCAGGAGGGGGAGACCCCATATTATACCAGCATCTCTTTTGGTTCTTCGGTCATCCAGAGGTGTATATTCTCATTCTGCCTGGATTCGGTATCATAAGTCATATCGTTTCGACTTTTTCGGGAAAACCGGTCTTCGGGTATCTAGGCATGGTCGTCCATCACTAATTTTGACAAGACCCAGTTCTGTTTATTATCCAATGGTTCACACCATACTAAATTATGATCAAACAATTAAAATAGTTAATATTTCAATTATTATATTTATTTTAATGATTAGATGATTGACTGGACAATCCAGTCAGCGAACGTACAAGCTACCAAAGAGAAGTAACCTGGACATACAATAATAGGCTTTAATCACGATGCCAAACACATATATCAATCGTATTAAATTATGTGTTTGGATTTTAAACACGATTAATAAGTATAATGTATTATCATGAATCAAAGTAATCTGGACATACAATATTGACCATTGGCACAAACTGGTAAACTTATACATCATCATCATGCACGTCAAGTTCATGACGTTGAAAAAATACTAAAATGCTATTTGTCCAACCTATGAAAAATAATAATTTTGAAAAAAGAAGCATAATTTTTAACTTTAACACATATATACTTATAAAGTGCAATTCCATTTGCGATTTGCCCATTACAAAAGGTAAGAACTTTAAAAAACCTATAACAAAAGCTGCTACTAAGATAAACCTTACGGTAGATTGTGAATTGAGTTAGCATTTTCTAAGAAATTATTTAAAGTGATGTATGCCTTCTTGGAAACTATATGATTAAATTGTTAGAGTTGCCAAATTAATAAATGTCTTAGTTATAAATATGTGGAATAAGTACTGGAAGGTTGTTAGGAAACTTATCTCAAAAATTGTTTATTAGAAATATGTTATAAAAATTTCACAAGTTTCATCTGCTTTAAACGATTAAATTAAAAAAGAAAATCCGGAATTTCAAAATTGCCTTGCATGTGTTACTTGAAAATGCTACAAGAAAATTTTTTCTCATATAAAGTGTCAAGTTATAATTACATAATGTAATGGCATACAGTTGCAATTGTTTTCCAATGCCAATTTATTAGTTGATTTGACCTGTATTGACTAATAAAATATTAATTAAGTAAAAAAGGATCCTTACATCTTACAACGAACCAGTGTAAAAAAAATTATTACAAGTGTTTATTTACTTAAAATTCTAACTTAATATTACAATGGATGAGAAGTCTTATAACATGAATATTTTTCAAGGGGAATAAATATGATATTTCAGAAATTTAAAATCTTTCAGTAACTTAGATAGTTGATAGATATTATTGCAATTTTCTCATTTAATTAACTTAACACATGTTTGGATTGTCAGATTTTTATTTATATTTTATTTGTATTTGTATCCCATCTGTATTTGATTTGTTTAATATATTTATGAATAAAAATAACTATATTTCATTTATATCTTTGGTAAATATCTGTTTAAAAATGATAAAATAAGATGTCAAAACGATCAAAATAAGATGAAGCATAGGCAACAACATAATATAATATTAGCGGCCACATGCTTATGTGCTATGTGTAAAAGATAATTATACATATAAATTCTATAATTTTAAAGAAGAAAACAAGGGATGAGGGAGGGATAACAAAAGATACCGTTCTTCATTATTGGTGGAATTCCTTAAATTTCTTATTGGCTTATCCTTTTTTAAGAGTTAAAATTATGTTAAGTATTTATTATTAAGAGGTAAGTGGAAAAAGTTTGCATCTACATGTCTTTAGTTAGTAATGAGTCCGTAATTGTTTCATTCTTTACAAACCATAACCAATCCTTAAAATTAGTGTTATTTATAGATAATGGGATCATGAAATGGGTTCAGGTCATGGTTTAGTAGAGGAGACAATAGATTATTAAGAGATATAATTTCAATCGGACATATAAAAAAAAAAAGAATAATGTTATAAATATCATTTGAATTTTGACAAAATATATAATTAATTATTTGAACTTTGAAAATGATCAATTCAGTACATAAACTTTGAAATTAATTAATTTAGTCTATGAAAGAATTTGATTGGGGTACTATTGGCATATATGAAAAGTTATTTTAGGTATTAAATTGATTGATTTCAAAATTAACATCCTAATTCAAGTATCTAATTATATATTTTATTAAAGTTAAAACATTATCGGTTACATTAACCCAAAAAGCAAATACGATGGAAAAGCCCGATTGTTATTACTATTATGAATGTAGTAGTCATGATACTTTGGCACATTGGTAGACTTTTGGCACATGGGTAGACTTTTCGTTATACGAAAGAAAAAGAAATAGCATATATGGTTTTCTTCTTTTAGCTTTATTCTCCTACGGAATATGTCTTTAAAAACTTCTTTCAGTGTTATACATTGTTGGCTTTAATATTCCATGTCCCTATTTAAAAAAGTTAGTAGAAATTTCCACATTGAAAATGAGAGAAAAGAACTTTCATTAAAAGGGGGGGCCCTCGACGTATCTCAATCTCGACACCAGAAAGAAAGTGAAGCCCTCATGGCCGAATGATCATGATTTTCAGATCTACAATGGATTTCTTAATATGCAAACATTTTCTCATCATTTTTTTTAAATTTAAATTTTATAAATGGCAAACCATGGAAATCAAGGGGAATTACACCGTATACAAAGGATCTAGAGATAAATGGTAGTGCGGCAAGAGGTGGATGGAAGCACAATGCGATGGGTGTTGGTAAATGGCAATAAAAGTGGTTAGATCTGGCTTCTGGTTTTAAGCCGATTTAAGGTCAAATTCACAAACTTATTGCATCTTCCTATCTTGTTTTAGCCTGTGAATCAACCTAACCTATTTATTTTAAAAAGAGAAATTTACTTTTTACTTTGAATAAATTAACTTTAAACTTAATGAGAGAATTTAAGCTTAAGAACCTTGTTAAAATTTGAGCCCCTCATACACAGTTATATTTAATTCAAGTAGTAATATTAAAAAGTTGGGACAAAGGCGATAAAACCAAACCACAAGTATTTTAATAGCATGTTCGTTCTTCGTGCAATTAATAGAAAATATTTTGAGAATTCATTATTTTTAATTTGCATGGAGGAAATTTCTTTTAGTTGTATTTATTATTATAATTTTTTTCATGAATTGTCATGTATTGGTTCTAACATCATAACCAACCTATGCCCATGGACTCATCAAGTCTACGTTTGGCAATAGGCTTGGTACAGCCACACAGGTTTATAACTAAGCCTATTGGTTTAAAGTCGGTCTTCAATAAGAATGTAGGTTCAATAAAAATATAGCTACAAAGTATTCTCACTATATAGCTATTATAATAAAAAGTTATGTTGATCACATATAAGGGCCTTTGTTCCTCCATCAATAAATGGTCACATTAGAGATCTTTTTTTTTTTCTTTTCCCCATCCAGGTTCTTCCTTCTTCTTCTTTTTCTTCTTCTAGCAATTATCTCAATATGAGATTTTTCCCAATTAGATTTCTACATTTCATCCTATGGTTTTATAAGGATTTTTTTCCAAGTTAATATGTCACTTTTTCATGTAAAGATTTGTACTTTTTTTGACTTGAATCTTTTCATCCATGTTTCCTTAGATTTATTTATATTAATACTGCATGTTTTTTTTTATTCCAATGTGTTTGATATAACCACAATCAAAGAATAAACTCAAAATAAGTGGAAACAAGAAAATTAGATTGTCAATGTGACAATAAGATACCACATTATACACAAGTGCAGGATCTACAACTACTTTATGATTAGAGTATAGATAGAGAACAAGAAAGTAAAAGAGGGCACTTCATAACCCCAAACATTAATGGTGCCCCTTTCTTCATATAAATGTTAATAAGGAGAGTGGCTATCCAAAACCCCTTTCATCATCATTAACCTTATTTGTTGACTTCAATGATAAAAATATATATAAAGCTCAAGAAATTGATAAATCTCAAGAAAGAGTTAAAGTAAAAATGAAGAGAGATAAGTTAGGGAGCATTTTACCATTTTGAGAGAGTTCTAAAAGATCAATAGAGAGTATATGTTGCATTTTAAGGTTTTAGAGTTGTTATTGTTTAGGGTCTTATATATTGGCCTTTTAGCATATGAGATGTGGGTGCTAACATTTGCTATTCTCATTTTCTAAGCCACTACCTTCATTCAAGAAAGCATTTTTAACTTTCAATCCACGATATGGAAGGAATAACAAAAATAGTGAGTGATGTTGGACCACATGGGATTGGATCAAAATTTTTTATTTTTCATTTCAATATTCATCATCTCCATTAAATTTTGCATTACTACTCAAGATAGTAAAGAAGGGCATACTAAAGTTTATGGAAATGATTTGTTTGTATGGATGCTCAATGTTAAACCATCATTTGATTGTCACCATTCTAAAGAAGAGCACTTCATCCATTTATCATTATTTGCTATGACGGGTAAAGTTCCTATGTGGTATCAATGGATGCATCAATTTAGTCAATTTTCATCATGGGATCATTTTGTCAAATAGATTTTACACTCCAGATCTATTACACATCGAGATTTGAGGAAAAACAAAAGAGAAAAAAACATAAAAACCAATAAAAAACCTAAATCCCCAAGACCAACCCTTAGCATAGCTACTTCACGAAATCTGCCATGAGCACCACAGCCCCCATACCTTAACATGTCAAGACCCTACTCATATTTTCAACTCTCTCTCTCTCTCTCTCTCTTACACATACGCGCGCGCGCGTACACACACACACAGGGTAACATACGAATTAAATGAACATAAGTAAACTATAACATGATATGAGATGAGAGAAAAGTCAAAAAACAAGTTTATTGAATTAAGTTTTTTATTTTGGAAAGTTTTGTTGAAGATGCGCATGTCTGCAATTTTTGACAGATGCAATGCCGGCATTTGGAAGGGGAATACCGCTAGCATGGAGACTGGTGTAGGATATCCACAGCGACAAATTCTCTTACGCTGGAGTCGAATGTCGAAGTATGTGTGTGTGTGTTTTTGTCAGCGTTGATTTGGATTAGAAGCGTTATTCTTAACGCCGTAAATGAAAGCCGTCGGCATTTGGGATGGAAAGACCGGCGTATGACATTTTGAATGACGCAAAGGATTTTTGTTGCACGTCGAACGCCGCCTCCTCGGGATCCTGCACCGCCGACATAGGTATTTAATTTGCCGGCATTGGCGCAAATTCTATAAATAGACGCGCTTGTCCGACAGTTTTTCGACAGAAGTTATTTCATCCTTTTTCCTTCGTTTTGAGAGAGTGTTGGTTCTGTTCTTGGTCTTCTAGTGTGGAATCTTCATTTTAAGGCGATTTTGATCAAAGGTGAGTGATCATAATCCATCTACAACATGTTTTCTCGAATTTATGCATGATTACTTAGGGTTTTATGGATATTCTTGAAGGAAAACATGGGAAAACTTTAGATCTCAAGTTTAATCTGTTTCGGTTGGATAAGGAGTGAGTTTTGTGATCCGATCAAGTAAGTATAATGTTCTCCTACATGTTTTATACAAATTTCATATAAGTTCTTAGGACTTTGTGGTTGTTTGCATGAAGGAAACCCTAGCTTTGGGTGAGATCGAAATTGGTGAATGCAAGTTAGGTTTTAGCGATCCAAATGAGTAGGTTTATCTCTTCTATGATGGATTCAAACAAAATACGAGTTAAACAATCTTTATACGTTCTTGGTGATATGCAAATCTAAGATTTTTGTAAAATATTCGGTATTTGTGGAGTTTTGTGCGATTCATTGTTGTCCTTGAGGATTTTTGTGGAGATGATCGGAGTAGACGATGCGAATATTGGAGATTTCTTATCAGGTTAGGGTTTTTGGAGAATTCATGTCTATTAAGATATATTGATAACGTGTTTATATCTATTGATGTATGTATATATGTTGTAACAAGATACTTGGAGTTTGTGGAATTGTTGTTGGTGTTGATATAGGAGTTTGTGGAGTTTGGGTTGTCTTTGTTGTTGCTGATATCGGATTTAAGAATCCGAGTTGTATTCCTGAATTTGAGAAAGGTATGACCGATCCCTAATTATTGTTTTTGCTTATAAGTTTAGTATTGCTTGATTGATTGTAAGAACAGAACTTCATAATAAACGTAATTCTATTCGACTTAATAATTGTCTACTTGGTTATGCTTGGCTTTGACCAGTAAAGACCTGGCAGACAGTGATACTGATTAGGCACCCTGATGATCTTAGTGTGAGGTTGTCCCTAGTGGACTCATTCTTTGATATGATTCCAGTAGAATTAAGGGGAAACAGGGATGTTTGGGGAGTACCCACTCATCCATATATGTATATAATTACGTTATTTTCAAAAGGTTGGTTATTTTTCAAGAGGAGTCTGAGTTACTTCGAGTTCGGGACTAGAGTATACATAGTTCTGAATTGTGTTGATTTGCTGACTATAAAAAGATAACAAACCGATTGCTTGCATTAGACTAAATGCATTTGATATATATATCTATTGCCTGTGCATTTGAATTTATTTTTAAGAATTGGAGTTATCGTACTGGGCTTCGCAGCTTACTTTTTAAAATTTCAAGTACAGGTGATTAAGACATTGTATATGATCTTTCGGGTTATGATTTGATTTTTTATCAGCGAGATGACGATAGTGGACCTGACTATCCAGCTAAGGGTTAGACTTGTTGATTACAGGTTCATGGAAGAAAAAAAGTATCTAGATATGTTGAAGACTTGATTTTGCTGTATTTTGCTTGTTATTATGTTTTATGAACAGTTATTGGATCCTTTATCGTTGGAAGACTAAGTTGTAAATGAAGGATTACTCTTGTAGACAGTTTCAATTTTTATGTTGGATGGTTGGCTTGTGATTATGCTAATTAGGATGTTTGTATGTTAAATAGGAATGTTATGAAGTATATTTGTGTTTCTAGGTTGTATAGATTGTGTGGAGTATCCTATGAGATACCTTATGTGTGCGTTTGCAAGTGATATTTGTATATTTATGGATATTAGAGACTTAGCGTGTCCTATTCAAGAGAAGACGCATGGCGGGTTGTAATGCGTTATTTTAGGTGTTACACACACACACAAAATTGTTATTTTGGTTTTCTTTTTATATTATATTGGTTTTTGTAAAACTATTTTTCCTAAAATTCATGATAATTTTGTAAGATAAGCCTACATGTACAAGAAAGAAACAACCTTTAGTCAAGCTTTAGTTGATTGTCCTTATGCCTTTTAAGTGTTCAACAAAATTTGTGAGTGAAAGCTTTCTTTTTTGGTTGTGACAAAGTAGTAAGAAGTTGTTACCCATGTTAGGTTTCTCCACTTAATATGCATTGTCAAACTTTTTCTCAGTAAATAAATGTTGAAGAGTGTTGTATATAAAACCGATGCTATTCATCTCTTACTAAATATTAGTGCCAATCCTTATGATGTTGTGTTCTAGAGTACAAAACCGATTGCCTTTTGTGTTAATGCACTTACACAAGAGATTGCTCTTATAAGTATATTATCTCTATTTCAGACTGCAAGTCCGTGAATTGAAAACTATGAATTGTCTATCAAATTTGAGCTTGAAGGTGCTAAATTGTCTTACCTGAGCCAATCAATCATTCATTCAAAAGCTTTCGATAAACCAAATCACTAGCAACTAAAATAACAAACATTTTATAAACAAAGCTTAGGCATATTAAACTACAAAATTGAAATAGTAAAACAATTCAGTATAATTGTCTTAACCTTCACGATCGATCTAACTACAACAATTACACTAAAACTCTATCGACTAAAGTAAAAGCATAACCCATCTAGCAAAGTTAACCAAGTGTAGTACTAACAATTTCCCCACTTCTCCCATCCAACATCCTCACCACTATCACAAAACCAACTACAAAAAACAATAACCACTAAATAACCGAATAGTAAGCAAATACCATTAGTTGCTTCCTCTCAAACTTTACATTTTGATTCACACAAGCAAGTTTTAATTTCACAGTGTTCAACTTAGCTACCAATGCACTCTATGCTTCCACCACCTCATCCAATACTACAAAGCTGTTTACGTTTGAATGCAACAAGAGACCCAACCAATCACGAAGTTCCAATATCACATCTTTCGCACGATCGGACATTCTAGGGTATGCCTACTTGAAGAATGCATAGCATCCTTTTCCTCCATGTGTGGACAAATGTGAAACCTCCTTCTAAGATTCTGAGTTGTCTAGCTAATTTGCTCCAGAAAGAACAAACTACAAAGGTAATGTTTTACACGATTTGTGTTGGTCGTAAAGTTTCACATAGATTAAGAAGCTTGTATTAGCCTTCTTATCATGTTCAATTCATCCATTGTTTGCGCTAGATTCAACAAAATAGATGTTGTGAGAAATGAGTTGTGATTTAAGTAAGGGTAACCAACAATACTTTCCTACAAATATACAAAATAGAAGGAATATGGAAGATTGGAGTTGTTCTAACATTTAACAACAACAACTGCTTTGATTTCCAAAATCTAAGTAAAATTGCAATAATCTAATCCAATCAGGTAACAATTTCTTTTGGAGTCTAATTTAGGGAACATATTGTAGCACACAAATTCGACTAATTGAACACTTAACCAATTGATGAAAATGCTTGCAAGATAATGGAATCACAGCACATACATTCACCCGCACTAGAGATGGCTTCAATTTTTGTTTCATGTAGAGATTAATTAATATGGATTCAGTTGGATGCTTTAAATTAAGGTTTCATTTGTGGGGATTTAGGGTCTTGACACGTTATGGTATGGAGGTTGTGGTGTTCATGGCGAATTTCATGAAGTAGTTGTGCTAAGGAGTGGTCTTTGGGGATTTTGGTTTTTTTAGGGTTTCATTAAGCATGAGGTGAGAAAGAGTGTGAAGGTGATGAAGAAATGGTGTATTAATTTAGGGATTTAAGGTTTTTTCTATTGATTTTTATGTTTTTTTTTCCTCACAATGGGTCAAATCTTCTAAGTTTTAATTAAATATACAAATAATTTCTCTTGTTGACATGTGTGACGTAATGGAACATTATGATAAGTGTGACATAATAGATGTTGTTAATGGCATCATTAACGATCTGTTGATGATACCTTACATTACTTACTCACTTAACATAACGTTGATATGTCTTTTTACCTATTCCAAACTTTGATACCTCAAATGAATTTTTTCCCCAAACATTGATACCCTCCCATGTAATTTACCTGGCAATCTAATTGATGTAGCGAAAGATTATAAGTATTATCACACTCTATTGATTTGCACATGGATGTTGGAGTGTAATCTTCAATTACCTGTTGATTCTATAAATACCTAGGTAAATGACATCCAAATTCGAAAAATAACAAAGAAATTCAAAGTTTGGCGAAAAGATAGAGCAAAAACAGCTTAAATGTGTATTACCGATAAAAAATTGTTTTGTTTTTACCTTAAGGCATACAATTATAGGAGACCTTGAAAGCTACCAAAAATATAACATGAAAAAAAAAATGAGAAAAGTCCTAAAGCTTACAGACACGAAGTAAATAAAAAAACAAATATAATACCATAGACAGCAAACAAAACAAAATTGTTGATAAAAAGTTATATAACACATTTAAAACTTTCCTAAAATAGGAAAACTACCATTTTTGGGGCCTAAATGATAGAATCTACCCTAAAAATGACGTACTTCACTACCAAAGGTGAAAACGCACTATAAGATACTCACCAGGGGTGGAGGGGGGTGGTGAATTGAATATTTGACTTAAAAAGCACAAACAATTATTTTTCATGCAATGGATCAAATCAAGCTTTAACAGCAACAGATATAGCAGCAAAAATTATGATAAGGAAAATAAAAGAGATAGGGATAGAGAAATTTGGCTGAGATTTAACGTCTAGTTTAGCCTACTTCCTACTCTCCACGATCTACAAATGCCTCCAAACGAGGATTTCACAACCACTTTATTTATCTCCAACAAAATCACACTCAAGATGAGCAATACACCGATTACAGTACTTTAAGAAATAGAATATTTTCTTAACTCACTGGATGCTCTTTTTATAAATCTACAAATATAAGAATAGAGCACTAGAATTATTTTATCTCTTTTACTTAAGATTTACAAATAATAAACAAGAGAGTAGAAAATTAAGTGAGAAAACTTAATTTATTTGTTTGCAAATGAAAGCTCTTAAAAAATTCTCAAAAAAAGGTTGTCTGAAACTCCAAGGCAAAGAGTATTTATAGTTTTCAAAAACTTAAAAGTCCGTTGGAAAAAACGTCTATCTGCAACAATTGGATTTAATTGGCCACCGGCACATCGGTCCAAGCTTCACATGTTACATCTCAAATTTTTCTTCTTCGTGCCTTTGTCGGGCCTCAAATCTTAAACCCGACAGCTTCTTTTCTTGAAATCACTGGACTGGATTGCCAGTCCCATATGCACAAGCTCACCGGTGTTAATCCTGTAAGTATAAACATAGTACACACAAACACACACAAGGCAATTTTCTACATTGATATTCATTTATAATATTTATCAAATATATAACTTTTCCTCTCATCGAAATCATTTACAATAATACATTTGAACAATCTCCCCCATTTTGATGAAGGAAAATAGTTATAAAAAATTTTGATATTTTACTCCCCTCTAATAAAAGCTCCCCTATATTTTTGCAATATCAGCGACAAATTAAAGTGTTCGAGATCAATTTACTAAGCATACAATTTTCTCCTCCTTAATCATCCATTGTTTACACTATATCTCATTTTCCCCCTTCAATTTCAAATTTACTTTCTCCCCTTTTGACCTTATCAAAAGATTTTATATAATAAAGAGAGCAAAAAGGTACAGGAGAGACAGGCATAGTAAGCAAGCATCTAAGAGATGTAATAAGATGATAGTGCAAAAGTTCACATAGTTAGCTAAGCAGAGAGTTTTATACATAACAACATCCATAAGCAGATAGAAAGATTAAGGAGGATGATGTTTCAAATCTGAGTTTAACAATTAATTTCCAATAATCCTTTCCTAATATCAGATCAACAATAGGCAAGTGCACCTATCAATTGTAGTATAGGAATGGCTTATGTGTCGTATTCCCTGGGGTCCTGACAATTACTATTACTCGCCCTCTCAATTATTATCTAGCAATCAATTCAATTTAGGGTTAATTAATACTCAATTAGATAATTCTAAATTTAACTATATTAACTACAGAATTTTATCACAATAGCATATAAAACAAAAGTTTAACAAATTATTAACACCATATACAGAAAGATTACTCCATCATATTAACAGGATTTAACTAAATTCATCCATAAATTACTTATCTGCAGAATTCTTAATTCATGATCATTATTCTCATAATAGATCAATCCTAATCCTAATTGTATCTACCAGAATCTCTTCTAAGTTAATAGCCAATTCAGAATTGCATTAAAACTCTTATTATTCTCAAATTCTTTGAAAACGTGCAACAAACTTCTTATTAACATCTCTATCAACAAGAGTAGTTTGTTCTAGTGCCTTCGATCTACTCAAGGGAATTGTTTCTCAACCTTTTCCAATGAGATCTGATGTAGGAATATGTCGTGCACTACAATTTCCTAACTTTATTGA
Organism: Combretum micranthum; assembly: GCA_024138025.1. NCBI lineage: Eukaryota > Viridiplantae > Streptophyta > Magnoliopsida > Myrtales > Combretaceae > Combretum > Combretum micranthum. Next base: position 12,942 of record JAMXBD010001545.1, read on the forward strand.
AGACCCAACATTAGAAATTCGTAATTAAACAGATTTATAACAGATATATATGATTCCTGTTAATATGACTTCGTAATAACCTAATCAATACTCACTCATACTGACATATAAACACAGACATATAACAAACATGATAGAAACTAAAATAAACATTCAACGAACAAGATAAGAGAAGAAATAAAACCCCTTTTTAATGATTATGAAATGGTTGTACAAACGAACACTGGATCCAATCGACTTTCTCAAGTTCTTCTTGGAATCCGACTCTCTCCTAAAAATTCTTTCTAAAATATATGATATGATATATCCTCTTCAGAACGAATCACCCCTCTTTATATTCTATGGGGATCGTGTCTAAAAACACGACCTTTTTCTAAAACAAACTACGTATTAAACAGTCATACTGTTTCAAGAAGAAGATAATGACCCATTTCTAAAAGTCACGACCGTACAATACTTTTTCTTTGCAAATATGCATCTTGTACGGTCGTACAAAAGGGAGTGCTAAATACTGGAATCATTCTTCAAGCGTGTACGGGCGTGCAACATAAATCTCCTTCAATTCCCTTCTTCATCACTTCATGTAGGGTCGTTAATACCAGTCGAATCGCTTCAAAATACTTAGTGCACGGGCGTACAAGACCCCGTACCAGCCACTGCTTGCATTTTCTTCACTTTGATAGTTGTACGGCCGTACATCTAGACTCCTTTTATGCTCCTTGCTGCTTTGCTTGAATATTGATTGGATTCTCCACATATTCCTTCCTTATATTACAATTGTGTTCAAAATTGACCTGAATATATATATATATACCAATTAAGCACCTTATCTATTAAGAATCCATCAATATATTATAAAATAGACCCAATTTGTCAATTAAAATGATGATAAATTATGCCTATCAAATATCCCCACACTTAAGCCTTGCTTGTCCTCAAGCAAGAAGCTGATAAAAACAATTGAAAAATATATAGTACTCATGGTGTTACTATTCCAATGCTGGGGATTTAAGGATTTTCATTCTATCTATTCTTAAGTATTTTATTCCTTAGGCTAGAGTTTCAAAGCTAATCATAATAAGTCAGTCTTTACTCTCATTATTTAAGTTAGATTTTTAACATAAAAATAAACACATGACCACAATTACTAACTGAATATTTCATCTCTTATTTCATTAGTTTCAAAGTAGATACTACCACCAACCATTGAGTTTAATCCTTAGTGACAGCATAGACATCAACCAATCCCCTGAATTTCTCTCCTTTATTATATTTTTCTCTCCTTTAAATTTTTTTTTTTTTTAAATATATCCTATAACCCATGTAGCAGACTTTCAGTCGATAATCCCGAGCTCGTCACTCAGGTTAACAGATGTTATTCCCTTAAAAAGGGCATCCCTCGGACTTACTTATCCGAGTTATAAGATTTATTAAACGATGAAGTGACATCCTTGGTCAATCAATCCAGGCCGGACGACCTTAGGTGACTAGGTTTTAAAGGGACCCCATCGAACCTCAATCACTTCAATTTTCTTTCATTTTTTTTTTTTTTTTTATGAAAGGAGAGAAAAATTAACAAAATTGGAGAAATCATCAAGTGAGAAGTATCATTTGAACTGTACACTAATGGTAATTCATTTCTATTCTACATGCTACTTAGTGGTAGTAATAATTATTGATAATACACTTGTAGTCATATGTTATTTAGATGTAAAATTCTAAATTAAAGCATGAGTAAGACTGCCCCATTATGATTTCACATTGCTACTATAACCTTAGAAACAATTGCATCTTTAGCTTCTAAGATCTTCATTATTCCAGCACTTTTGAAATCATCAACACCACAACAAAACAGCTTTCATTACTTAAGTGTGAGATAAGTCTTAACAAGCATTCATTATCATCATTTCAAACAAACACTTCATTTAGCATGCTCCCTTCCCCACACTTATTAGAGACATTGTCCTCAATGTCTCAACTAGGTTAAAAGGAAAGAAAACAAAGTAAAATGAGAAGTGAACTCCCCTGAGTTTTGTAGGCCGATTTGTTTCCGAAACTGTCTTTACATTCATGGAATTCCAGCATGTACATCATCCAAAACCATGATCAAAATGAAAGACTGTGCCATCAATACGACATTAAGCAAAACAAACAAAAGCATTAAACACAGATGAATGCATAAAATTAAAAGGAAAACTAGGAATAAATAAGTCTTTAGGTCCTGGAAAATGAAATAAAAATCAGAAATGTATTTGGACATCTTCTTCCTCTTCATCATCCGCGAATCACTTCCTTCATTCTCCTTCTTCTTCACCTCCTTCCTCCATCTCTCACCAGAGGATTCTGCCTCAGAACTTTCATAGTCTCCCTACTTTCAGAGCCTCTAAATCCAAATCTGCTAGTGGATCCACTTGCTCAGGACAGAGGAAGATCTTCTTGGGGTACCGGTGGTGCACTAGAGCTTGGGAGGTCCTCACTCGGTTGCTCAGGTCTGGAGGCCCCGCTAAAACAAGAGGAGATGGCTAATCCTGCATGCTCAGCCAATTTTGTTAGCAGATTTATGATAATATTTTGGTTCTTTTTAATTTCCGCTACATCGGCCTTGATAACTGCCACATCCGCCTCCAAATGTGCTAAATTACCGACTGAGAAACTCGAGTGGGATGCTAGCTGTGGCTGAGCTCCGGGTGCCTCAGCATCAAATAAGGATCATCAACCTTAGCGGTTCCCCATTGCTGAAATGGAGCATGTGTGATCCCTTGGATTGTGCCACTCCGTCTTTTGGTTTTTGTGAAGAACTTTTGGGCCAAAGCTTCAAATTCTTCAAAACACGGGTGATCATTTGCCCCACATATATGCCATTCATCGACCCGGCTTGGCGTTGATCGCATAGGCTACTAACACTCCAACATTGACCTTGTAAGACCGAATAGCACTGTCAAAGGCAAAATATCTTCCTTTGTAACCGTACCCGCAGTGTCCATCTTAGAGTTTAGTGTCTTGGCCAAAATGTAATGGAACACCCGGTGGCTTGTCCAGATCATAGTGGATGCCTTGGTTCGGCTTGGTCTAAAAACTTTTTCTTGAGATTGACCGCCAAACTTCTTCAATTGTAACTCCCGAAGGCATCAATATAGGCAACTTATTAAACTCCGGGTCATTCATCTCTTCCTTTGTATATAGACCCGTAGCTTTTATGAATTTCCTCATTGAAATTGAGTGATATGCTCCAAATGCATAAAAATTCCCTTAAATTTCAACATTCGACCTATATTCCGCTTCTCTATAGAAAAGGATGCAAGGAAAGCTAATGTTGTAACCTTGTAGGCCGTTTCTTGAAGACTAAAAAGTCTCAACCAAGCGGGATCTTGTAGCAATCGTCTCATTGCCGGCACCAACCCATATTCTTTCAGTACATCCCATCTAAAATCCCATTGGGTTTAATCACCTTCTTCTGATGAAATTGTTGATAAGCCGGCTGGTGTTCAACTTTTAATCCTGGAGGGACTGGAACAGAAGTACTAGAGGAGCCGGCATTCTTTGCATATTTCATTCGAGGCCGCTTGGGTTGTTGAGTAGTCTTTTGTGATGGTCTAGGGTTACTTTTCTTTGGAGCCATACCTGAAAAAATAGATGTAAATTCATCAATATGTTCATTTTAGAATTATCTAATAACCCCTTAAACAACTTTTTATACTACAACAACTCTAGATACTAACGAAGATATTACTTAATATGCACCACTACGTAATTCATCTTACCATTGGATAGTTATCCTCACATAAACTTATCTTAGTACATAGATATTACATATTAGTTCAAAGGTAGCATAAGTGTAGGGTATCTAACAATTATTCCATATATCTTAACATGTAGATATGAACAATCCATGAAACAATGAAGTCTTATTGAGAAAATCAAATTGATAAGATGAGTCAAGCATAATGTAGAACTATGTGACTCAATTGAGAAAAATTTGGCTTGTTCTAAGCATTGGCATTTCAACAAACACTTTATGAGCATGTTTAATTCGATGGAATGATATGATGAACTAACATTGTAATCACTCCCTAATACAATCCAACACAATAGGAGTCATTCAAATCAAAACACCTAATTCATGGGTTAGGAATTTCACATTTCGAATCAATATATATATAGGAATGTTACAATGTTAGGGTTTACATGAACATGTCGTTGAAAGTAGGGTTAATAAATTTCAATATACCAAAAGCAATGTACAACTCGATTGAATTAACAAATAATGCTTCCAAAAGAAAATTATAATCATAACAATGAGTATTTACAAAATGGCTTAACCCTAATTTTTAAGTAGCATGTAGAGAATGAGGCAAATACAAAAAAAAAAAAAAAAACTCAGTGAAGGAAGAATTCATACCTATTCTTGGATCGAATGTAGTGGTGGTAAAGTAAAGATTTTGATAAAAAAAAAAAATCCTTATATCCCTTAGTATTCGAGTTATATTGAGAGAGTTGGGGAGAGACGAAGCAATGAAATGAGTTTTAAAATGAAATCAAACAGGGGATATTTATATATATGTCTATACAAACCTGGAAGTACGGCCGTACTAATTGAATAACTTAGCTTACTGAAGTGTTGCACGGCCGTACAATAGGGCGTGCTGGCTTCTGATCAAGTTAAGCGTCTCTTGCTTGCTTGTGTACCCCCGTACACATGGCCGTAGTGGCTTGGAAATAAAACTAAGTTCATCACATTTCATGATGTACGCCCGTACAGAACCCCGTGGTAGACTCTGGAAATAGCTCATTCTTTATGTTGCATTATGTACACCCGTACATAGGGGCGTGCTGACCTCAGGTTTCATTTTGAAACAAGCTTGTATACAATCGCGCCCGTACATAGGGCGTACTAGCTTCTGTTGCCCTTGAACCTTCCCTATCTAATAATGTACGCCCGTACATAGCAGCGTGATTTCTCCTTCTTCTAATTTTTTTTATAAATTATTATATATAAATATATATATATATATTTTCCACATGCATACTTATATACTCATAAACATACATATATATATATATATATATAAGTCACACACACATAAATACATAGAAAATTTTATTAAACAAACATATAAAGAGATATTATAGAACTTAGTGTAATATCTATATAACAATAACAATACATGCTAGTTTATTGTCTCTAGCTTGACAATTGTCAATTCTTTCACAAACAATTTTCTATTTGGAGAAGCCTTAACTCCCTGCCTTCATCCATTTCAACTTTTTCATGATAAATTTTTAATCTTTGACCATTGACCTTAAAAGTTCCTTTCTCCGGGTGTGTAACTTCTACTGTTCCATATGGGAAAATCCTTGTCACAGTGAAAGGGCCAGACCATCTAGATCTAAGCTTACCCGGAAATAATCTTAATCTAGAGTTATACAATAGCACCAAGTCCCCTTCCTTAAACTGTTTAGGGTACTTAATATGAGAATCATGTAATTTCTTCATTCTTTCCTTATTTAATCTATTGTTCTCATAGGCTAACAATCTCCACTCCTCTAGTTCATTTAGTTGGAATTTCCTATTCTTACCAGCCTCTAGGTTCATATTCGCAGTCCTAATTGCCCAATAGGCTTTATGTTCAATTTCTACAGGCAAGTGACATGCTTTACCATATACTAACCTATAGGGAGTGGTTCCTAAAGGTGTTTTATAGGCTGTTCGATATGCCCACAAAGCATCATCTAACTTCTCAGCCCAATCCTTACGATGATGAACCACTGTCTTCTCTAATATTCTTTTCAATTCCCTATTGGAAACTTCAACCTGGCCACTAGATTGAGGATGATAAGGGGTGGCTAACCTGTGATGAACTCCATATCTTTTCAACACTTTCTCAATCTGACTATTGCAAAAATGAGTTCCCCTGTCACTAATTAATGCTTTAGGTGCTCCAAACCTTGAAAATAGTTTCTTTAAAAATTTTAGCACTACCCGAGCATCATTAGTAGGTAAAGCTTGAGCCTCAACCCATTTAGAAACATAATCTACTGAAACAAGGATATACCTGTTACCATAGGAATTAGGAAATGGTCCCATGAAGTCGATCCCCCAAACATCAAAGACTTCACACTCTAAGATATAATTTTGGGGCATCTCATCCTTCTTGAAATGTTCCCAGTCCTTTGACACCTATCACATGAAACCAAAAGAATTAGCATCTCTAAAAATATGAGGCCAATAAAACCCTGCCTCTAAGACTTTATGTGCTGTCCTATTGGCACTATAATGGCCTCCAGTGGGACCACTATGACAATGGTATAGAATTTGTTGCCCTTCTTCATGTGATACACAACGCCTAATAATTTGATCTGCACATATCTTAAAGAGATAGGGATCTTCCCAAAAATAATATTTTTCAGAAAAGAACTTTTTCTTTTGGTAGTGATCCAAATCTTGTGGAAGGACTTTTCCAACCAAATAGTTTGCTATATCAGCAAACCATGGAATTTCTTGATCTGTACAGTAAAAAGATTTTCTTCTGGAAATTTATCATTAATCTCTTCCTCCTTCAAATCTTCCAAATATGGGTTATCTAACCTAGAAAGATGATCCGCTGCTAAATTTTCTGCTCCTTTTTTATCGCGGATTCTAAATCAAACTCTTGTAACAACAACACCCATCTTATTAGTCTTGGTTTAGCATCCGGTTTGGATAGAAGGTATTTCAAAGCTGAGTGGTCAGTATATACCACTACTTTTGATAAGATGAGATATGATCTAAATTTGTCAAAGGCAAATACTATAGCAAGCAATTCTTTTTCTGTTGTGGTATAGTTCTCTTGTGTAGGAGTAAGAGTTTTACTTGCATAGTAAATTGGCTGAAAGTGCTTCTCCTTTCTTTGACCTAAAACAGCCCCTATTGCGGAATCACTTGCATCACACATAAGTTCAAATGGTAAATTCCAATCTGGAGCTACCATTATAGGGGCACTAGTCAACTTCTCCTTCAGAAAATTAAAAGCTTCCATACATTTCTCATCAAAATTAAATGTAATATCTTTCTCTAACAACTTTGTCATTGGTCTTGCAATGTTCGAAAAATCTTTAATAAACCTTCTATAAAAACCTGCATGACCAAGGAAGCTTCTTATTGCCTTGACAGAATTTGGTGGTGGCAACTTGGAAATTGCCTCCACTTTTGCTACATCCACTTCTATCCCTTTCTTTGACACTTTGTGACCCAACACTATTCCTTGTTGTACCATGAAATGGCACTTTTCCCAATTTAACACAAGGTTGGTCTCCTCACATCTCATCAAAACCTTCTTTAAATTCAGCAAACATTTTTCGAATGAATCTCCAAATACTGAAAAGTCATCCATAAATACCTCCATCACATCCTCCACTAAATCCCCAAATATTGCTAACATACACCTTTGAAAGGTCGCAGGTGCATTACATAACCCGAATGGCATTCTACGATAAGCAAATGTACCATAGGGGCAAGTAAATGTGGTCTTTTCCTGATCTTAGGCGCAATAGGAATTGAAAATATCCTGAACCATCCAAAAAAACAATAAAAATCATGACCTGCAAGTCTTTCTAACATTTGGTCGAATAAAGGGTAATGGGAAAATGGTCCTTTTCGAGTAGCATCATTGAGCTTCCTATAATCAATACATACCTCCATCCAGTCACGGTACGCATTGGAATAAGCTCATTTTTCTCATTGGGCACAACCGTCATGCCTCCTTTCTTTGGGACCACTTGAACCGGACTTACCCATGGGCTATCCGAAATTGGGTATATAAGTCCCGAATCCAATAATTTGACCACTTCTTTCTTAACTACTTCTTTCATATTTGGGTTTAGCCTTCTTTGAGGTTGCACCACTGACTTAAATCCTTCTTCCATTGAGATCTTATGAGTGCAAAAGGAGGGACTGATTCCTTTTATATCAGAAATCTTCCATGCTATTGCCTTCTTGTGCTCTTTGAGCACAGAAATTAGTTTCTCCTTTTGGCATGAATCAAGCTCCGAAGATATAATCACCGGTAACTTAGAGTCATTTGCCAAAAAGGCATACTCCAAATATGAAGGTAGTTGCTTTAATTCCAATTCAGGGGGGTCTTCTACTGAAGGTTTTAACCTATCTATATGGTCTCGGTAGATTTCCTCACTCCAAATTCTTCTTTTGCATCACAGCGTTCCAATTGAGCAATAATCTCTTCTACTCCATCAATTGCATTAATTTCACTTCCTTTTGACAAACACAACTCCAAGGAATCTGTACTCAAAGAATCTTGCAGAAAATCAGAAACGGTTAGTTCAAAAGAATCAATTGCAAAGCAAGTATCATCACCATTCATAGGTTTTCTGAAAACATCTGGCATTCGGATGACCATCTCTTCGCTTCCAACCCGAAGAACTAATTTCCCATCTTTGACGTCGATAACAGCACCAGCTGTTGCTAAGAATGGCCTCCCAATATAAGTGGGACTTCTATATCTTCATCCATGTCCAGAACTACAAAATCTGCAGGAAAAATAAAATCGTGAATTTTAACCAAAACATCTTCCACTACTCCCTTAGGAAATCTCATAGATCTATCAGCAAGTTGTATACTCATTCTAGTACTCTTGGGTTCGCCTAGATTTAATCTTTTAAACATGCTATAGGGCATGAGATTTATACTAGCCCCAAGATCTGCTAATGCCTTTCAACCGGTAAATTTCCTATCAAACAAGGAATAGTAAAACTACCCGGATCCTTTAGTTTCCTAGGCAATTTGTTTAAAATAACAGCAGAACACTCTCCACCTAAGGTGACAGTAGATAGTTCTTCTAACTTCCTTTTGTTAGATAGGAGTTCTTTGAGGAATTTAGCATACTTAGGCATTTGTCCTAAAGCTTCTACTAGTGGAAGGTTAATGTGCAACTGTTTAAAAAGTTCCAAGAACTTTTTGTATTGTTCATCATCCTTATCCTTCCTAAATCTAGATGGGTAAGGTAATTTTGGCTGAAATTCCTTTGGTTTTTCAGTAGGTAAACTCCTCTCTATTAATTCTTCTTTTTCATTCACTTGTTCCCCACTTTCTAAACCAACTTCCTTTTCACTCTCTTGATTCCTTGCTGAACCCTGTAATTCCTTACCACTTCTAAGTGTCACAACCTTAACTTGCTCCTTAGGATTTTGCTCAGTGTTACCCGGCAATGATCCTGGAGTTCTGTCCGACATTAATTTAGCCAGTTGACCAATCTGTTGTTCTAAGTTATGAATAGAGGCCTCATGATTCCGATGGCGTGCATCAGAAACTTGAATAAACTGTGTCAAAGCATCATCAACATTAGTCTTCTTTTCAGGTGGTGGTAACGCAAGACGTTGCTGTGGTGCTTGTAATTGCTGTGGTTGTGGCTTCTGAAATCCATGAATGTTTGATCTTTGTGAACTGATCTCTCCATGAGAAGTTAGGATGATTCCTCCAACCGGGATTATAAGTATTACTATAAGGATTATAATTCCCGGCTTCTCTATTTGTTCTATTAATAAAGTTCAGATCTTCAATACTTGAACCTTCTTCAGAAGCATGAAAATCTTCCATTGAACTCACAAAAGAATCACTTTGAGGTAAAGCTTCCATGCTTGCTTTCATTTTACTCATCTGAGATGTAAGTGATGCCACTTGTGCCTTAGTTGAGAAACTGACTCGGACTCATACATTGCAGCGACGGGTCGAAGATTGTTCCTTCACTATGCCAACTGAATGTATTCCTTGCCAATTCTTCGATTAAATCATAAGCCTCAGGAGCACTTTTCTTCATCAAACTCCCACCAGCTACTGAATCGATCATTGTTTTCTTTTGGTCTCCTAATGATGTATAAAATATCCTGACCAATCGTGCAATGAAATCCCATGGTGAGGGCACCGACGAAGAAATTCTTTAAACCTTTCCCACGACTCATAAAGTGATTCTCCTTCATACTGACGGAAGGAAAATATCTCATTTCTTAATTGAATCGTCTTATTAGGTGGGAAAAATTTCTCTAAAAACCTCTGAGCCACTTGATTCCAACTCGTTAATGAATGAGGAGGCAATGACTCCAACCAACTTCGCCTTGTCCCTAGTGAAAAGGGAAACAATAATAGGCGTATTGATTCATTTGGTGTTCCATTGGCCTTTATAGTAGCACATATTTGCAAGAAATTCTTCAAATGAGCATGCGGGTCTTCTGAAGCTCCTCCCCCAAATTGATTAACTTGTACCATCTGAATCAAAGCAGGCTTCAACTCAAAATTATTTGCATGAATTGGAGGATACTGAATGGATGGAGCAACTCCATCGATTGTGGGCATAAACATATCCCACATAGGTCTATGAACTTCATTTCCAACATCTCTAATGGGATCATTTATATTTCCACCGGCTTGATTTACATTACCCCCAGGATTCTCAACTTCACCAACCCCTCGTGGGTTTAATTCTCATTATCTCTATTCATATTTAATGATAGTGGTCTTGCTCTTTGCACTATAGTAGGAGAGTTTTGGATAATCTCTCTGGTTCTTCTTAATCCTTGACGAAATGTTCGCTCAGGTTCTGGGTCAAAATCAAAAAGCTTGATTTTTCTGCTGCGGGTCATACACCTGTAATCAAAGATCAATCAAAGTTGAAATGAATAATAATATAACAGAATTAAAAGAAACTAGATTAATAACATTGGGTTTTCCTAATATTGTCAATTTTCATTCCCCGGCAACGGCGCCAAAAACTTGATGTTCATCTGAGTTTAACAATTAATTCCACTAATCCTTTCCTAATATCAGATCAACAATAGGCAAGTGCACCTATCAATTGTAGTATAGGAATGGCTTATGGGTCGTATTCCTTGGGATCCTGACAATTACTATTACTCGCCCTTCAATTATTATCTAGCAATCAATTCAATGTAGGTTTAATTAATATAATTAGATAATTCTAAATTTAACTATATTAACTACCAATTTTTATCACAATACATATAAAACATAATTTTAACAAATTATTAACACAATATACAGAAAGATTACTCCATCATATTAACAGGATTTAACTAAATTCATCCGTAAATTACTTATCTGCAGAATTCTTAATTCATGATCATTATTCTCATAATAGATCAATCCTAATCCTAATTGTATCTACTAGAATCTCTTCTAAGTTAATAGCCAATTCAGAATTGCATTAAAGCTCTTATTATCTCAAATTCTTTGAAAACATGCAGCAAACTTCTTATTAACATCTCTATCAACAAGAGTAGTTTGTTCTAGTGCCTTAGATCTACTCAAGGGAATTGTTTCTCAACCTTTTCCAATGAGATCTGATGTAGGAATATGTCGTGCACTACAATTTCCTAACTTTATTGAAGACCCAACACTAAAAATTCGTAATTAAACAGATTTATAACAGATATATATGCTTCCTGTTAATACTTCGTAATAACTAATCACTACTCATCATACTGACATATAAACACAAACATAAACAAACATAATAGAAACTAAATAAACATTCAATGAACAAGATAAGAGAAGAAATAAAACCCCTTTTTAATGATTATGAAGTGGTTGTACAAACGAACTGGATCCAATGACTTTCTCAAGTTCTTCTTGGAATCCGACTCTCTCTCCTAAAATTCTTTCTAAAATATATGATATGATATATCCTCTTCAGAACGAATCACCCCTCTTTATATTCTATGGGGGTCGTGTTTAAAAACACGACCTTTTACTAAAACAAACTAAACAGTCATACTGTTTCAAGAAGAAGATAATGACCCATTTCTAAAAGTCACGACCGTACAATACTCATTTTCTTGTAAATATGCATTTGTACGGTCGTACAAAGGGAGTGCTAAGTACTGGAATCATTCTTCAAGCTTGTACGGGCGTGCAACATAAATCTCCTTCAATTCCTTCTTCATCACCATGTACGGCGTACAGTCGAATCCTTCAAAATTACTTGGTGCACGGGCGTACAAGACCCCGTACCAGCCACTGGCTTGCATTTTCTTCACTTTGAGAGTTGTACGGCCGTACATCAAGTCTCCTTTATGCATCCTTGCTGCTTTGCTTGAATATTGATTGGATTCTCCACATATTCCTTCCTTATATTACAATTGTGTTCAAAATTGACCTGGAATATATATATATACCAATTAAGCACCTTATCTATTAAGAATCCCATCAATAAATCATAAAATAAACTCAATTTGTCAATTAAAATGATAATAAATTATGCCTATCATTTTACTACTCATATGAGTTTCAAAATAACACCACAGTCATGTTAAGTTACATGACATGGGTAAATAAATAGTTGAAAGAAGTTTACCTAAAGTGTTTATGTGGTATAAAGATGGTAGATGAATGAGGTATTACGTGAGTAGTGATATGTGGTAAATAATTTATGTATAAGGAATGATTTTTATGAAGAATTGGTTTAAGAGAGTTTTGGTAAAGAGAAATTTCAAAGAAAGGATTTGTGGAGAGATTTTGGGAGAGTTTTGGTAGTGAAATGAATTGTGTGAAAGAATGAAGGAGGAAGGGGGTATTTATAGAATTTTGGAGTGAAAATTAGATATAATTAAATTAATTGAAAAAAATAATTCAAGAGAAGAGAGAGAGAAGTGTGGACGGCAGTTGTAAGGAGGAGAGAGAAATTTGATTAAAAGTTAATTTTGGAAGAAAAATATAATAGAAGTTTAGTAATATGTGGTGTATAATTTTTATTGGAAAAGAAAATTGTAAGAAATAGGTATGTGGGTGTAAGAATAGGTAGTAAGAAAAAGTAGAGATAGAGAATAGTAATGAACAGTAGAAAAGTACTATGAATAGTAAACTAGACAATTAAAATATCGATAGTAATAAAAATACACGTATAAATGTGATATCTGTAATTTTTTGCTACTGAAAAATTCTAAAACTAATATTTTTGAAAACCTTATATTTTTATGAGTCTATTGGTATTAATGGAATATTTTTGTCATCCGGTGTACCGAGGCACGGTTTTTGAAAACTAATCCTGTTTGGATCCAAAGGACATTAGAAATTTACGAATTTGATATTTTTAAGCTTCCCGATATTATTATGATCTATTATCAACAATTATTTTCATTTCATTGTCTAGGGTTTAAGAGCGCGGGATTACCGGATCTTAAACACTGGGGTTTGTTGTAAGCTTTGTTGACTTTTAGGGTTCTGGTTTGACTTCCAGTTTTGTTGAGTTATTCGTAAGATCATAAAATTATAGAGTTTTGCCTGTATTATATTTTTAGTTCGACGTTTTAAGGTTTATTTTATTTTATTTGTGATATTTAATAGTTTTCAGTTCTCCAGACCGTTTTAAGGTTTACTGAAACTTTTGATTCTAAAATTCACCGAATGATTTAAGATCTTGGTATTTCGTTGTCGAACGTTATTTGGATATATTGTCTTGATTTGCATATTAGAAATTAGATAGATGATTTGATTAGAGTATAGATGTCAAGTTAACCGATGGTTGGATTTCTATAATTTTGTTTCGACGGTTCTCATTTTCTCAAGACTAAGAATTTTTATGTTTGACCTGATTTAGAATTTGGTTTTAACTCGGGTCGATTTTCGGGGTTTCAATTTTAGTATTAGACTTATAGGATTATTTTCTATGAATTATGAAAATTTCAGGGGTTTACAATATAAATTTGTTAATGCAAGAAAAAACTTAAGATTTGCTTCACCAATTTCTTATAATGTGATTTCTTAACAAACTTAGAGAGTTGTTTGCTGGGTATATTTGTACTGTCAAACTCACTGAGATAAACTGAAGCTTCTCTTAAGGTCAGAAACTCTAGACCTAGGTCAAATCATCAGAATCTCTTCCTAAGTTATCAACAACCTAGATCCAAATAAAGATTAAGAATCTTTTAATTGAAACTCATTTTAATAAATATAAAACCAAGTGACAGAAAGTTTCACCATCCATATCTGTAGGTGATTATGAGCAATTTCATTAGTAGTTTAGATCTAATCAAAAGAATGATCTCTCAATCTATTCAGTTGAAATCAAACATAGATCTGAAAGGTGCACCACACAGTTAAACCCATGAAATTAAGGTTTAGCTACTAATTACAAATACCCAGTCAATATTTAATTAAAACACATTTGAAATCACATGAATCAGGTCTTGGATTCACAAACCCTAAGTTAGAATGATTATTTCTCCATCAATGTATACATTAAGCACAGATTCAAGAGAAATAATATGATATTAATGATTAATATTGCAAATTAAGCACAAAAGTCTTATAAGAATAAACTTTGGTTTCAATATGAATTTATCTAGAAAACACGAATCTCTAGCAAGAAGAAAAATTTCTCTCACAAAAAATTCTCTCACTACTCTATACTATGCCGGGAATTTGTTACATATAGTACAAGTTATTATTATACATATGTGCATGTTTCTTTATAAGTGATAGGCATAGAAATCATGAAATTTTTATTCACGACATAACAGATTATATATAATGAATTTCATTCTTATCTTCACATGCTTTTATTTAGGACAATGTGTCTAAGATAAGGAGGATAAGGTCACTTTTCATGTGTTGGATCACAGACTCGAAGGTTGGCTGCAATCTAAGCTATTTCTTTTCTTCAGAGGCATGATCGAGGGTCAGTTTGAACCGTGGGTGGAATCGTAGGCATGATTCTGAGGTGCGATTAGAGCCTATCAAGGCATGGTTGTCTTACTGTAAACTATAAGGCTCGGTTGAGGGCACGATTTGTACTTTGCTTTCTTTTCTTGCCCTCGATTGGGGTCTTTGGAAATTGCGGTTGAGTCTATCTTTACTCATACATATTATTTTGTTTAAGGATGTAACCAAGTCGGATTTCGAATAGATCATATAAACCTGAAACCTAACCCACTACCCTATAGGGTCTACCAAACCCGACTCTTTAACTTTATAGTTTGATGCTATATCCAAACCCGCCCTATAGGGTTTGATTTGAAACCCGAAACTCAACCCTATAACCTTTTTTTTTTTTAAATCTATTTTCAAATTTTAATAATAAATTTAAGAAAAAAATGGTGCTTCTAACACAAGTTTCTTATATATTCAAAATGAAACTATGCATGTGGAATTGATAGAAAATGTTGTAGATCACATTCACTATACAATATTTAAACACATAAATATATTACTTTTGTCACCGTACAATATCTTAAACATGGTTCAATTAAATATCTTACTAGGACTAAAATATAACAGAATGCAAAGAAAATTAATCTCCATAGCAAACATGACTTGAACAAAATTCAATAAAAATTTCTAAAATCCGTAACTAGTCTAGTAGACATAAAAGAAAAACATCTTTAGAAGTTAAAAAAGATGGCAGCTCATTCATGTCTTATTTTCTCTCCTTATCCCTTTAGTAATTTACTTATTTATTTTAAAATATAATACCAGGTTATCATGTATCCATTAGATTTGTTATATGATCCAAACCTAACCCTATAACCCTATAGAGTTTATACTATATATCTAAACCTGACCCTAAAACCCTATAGGGTTTTTAATGGATCAAGCAGATCGGAAACCCTATAACGGCCAACCTGGTTACTTCCTTAGTTTTGCTCCAACCTTTATTTAAATCACTTTGTTTCTTATTTTTATGATTTTAGAAGCTAAAAAACAACATTTAAACCATAAAAGCATAAAATCAAAGGAATTTTCCTAAAAATATATCATATAAGGCATGAATTCTTATGAAAAGAGTAGAATGTAGAAGACTTATCAGTTTTTGACAAATAAATAGTCAATTTTATAGGGTTTTGTATTACTTTTCATTAATAGATTATTATACCAAATGAACCTTGTATGTCTAGGAATTGGAAAGGTCATATTCCTATTTTAAGCCTTTCCCCAATATTTCAAGGGTTTTCAAGTTCTAACTTACTATATTCACTCCTAAACACTTTGTAAAGACCCGCTATCACTCTTATAATTAAAGTAGGCAATAACAGTTCCCCAACTACATATAACCTATAGGATTATATGTAAGATTATCTAAAAGAAGTGTTTGAGGAATTGTTTATCGAATTCCACATAATTAATATAATAAAAACCATAGTTTTTCAAAACTTTTAGCAAAACATACTACACCATTAACATATTTCACAAAAAAAATAAACTCAAGTCATACATAGCTAAGTACGTATATATATACACACATATTACAATCAAAGGTTTCTTACAAGCCTTAACAAAATTACACATATAATCCAACTAGAACTTTAAATATAACCACAAAAGCTATCATAACTAGACTATTACAAAATATCAATTCCATCAAGTCTAAGGTCATCTCTAGTCCTCCAAATCATCAAGAAAATCCTCGAAATCGATTTCATACCCCATACTCGTGTAAAACTCGTTAGATTCATCACTGAAATGGTTAAAATATGAGCCAAAGGCCCAGTACACAAGTAACGAATACTAATACAAATACAAAGTGGTTCACACATGCTTAAACTAAATGCAAAATGCAACAATCAATAATTTATTATTCAATCTTTAGTTAGTCATACATCATAAGAGTATTCAAACTCAGGGCAACAGGGATTTCTGGGGGAACCTGAGTAACAATCACGATACTCAGGGGGTTGATATAAGTAGCTCGGATACTCATACCACCCTAGATAAATTTATCTATAACGATTAAGTAATCTCATTTAGCGTTTCTAGCCGTTTCTCAACTTTACTTAACTCGATCCATAATATCACTTAATTTAAGTGTTCCCATAAACATTGAATTAAATCATATCACATCCTTTCAAGAATAAGCAAATGTTATACCGATAACAAATTCCCTATCGATTACCCGTTGAACCAGTTATGAAAGTCATATCAAAATGACAAGGGTAGTCTAAGCGCCTAAAATTACCATGCCCCCAATCTGAGCAGGGTTAGTGCTCTCTGAACTAGATTCAACGGTATAAAAGACATTCAACAAACAATTATTAAATTTCTTAATTTAGAGTAACTTTAAATACTGCATATCCTAGTAAAGAAACAAGCAAGTTACCGCGGGAACTAATAGGGGTAACTGAGCGAGGATCTAACAGTGTACAAGAAAATATCGAATTTCTCACTTAGTTCAAGCACTAATCAACTAGTTTCAAACATAATTAATCAAAGAAATTTAAATAAATTATTACAAAGTCATAATATAGGATTTAAACATCATATTATATCATACATTAACAACAAATATTCAATTGATCATATATCAAACTTTGAGAACTATTGAAGAAAGTTTTTAAAAATGAAAATTGCAGGAGACAAACCAACTTTCAACGCCAGCGGTGTTGAACCGGTACACAATGCACTAAAACTCAACGCTTGCCATCACCGGCAGCGTTCAAAAATACACCGACAGCCTTTAATCTACGCCAGTGGCCTTGAGCCAGTGTAGACTACAACTCCAAATTTCCAAAAAAATTTTAGAGTTCCACAGGGTTGGTTTACGCCCGTAGATACCCCCAACACCGACAGCATTTCCATGTATGTCGACAACGTAGAATACTATGCCGGTGGCTTTAAGCCCGACGTTAAAAATTTTGATTCTGTTCGCATTCCACACTGCCTATAAGCCAGCGGCGTTGGAACCCTAATAGCGGGTGTACGATTTGAAAAATCAACACTGGCCAATTTTCCTTACGAAAGCCAACAGCGTTTTAAGCTACTTTAAGAAAATAGATTCTGATCAACTTCAACACTGCCTCTATGCCGGCGGTAGTGAAGTACCCGATGCCGGCATACACTCAAAAACAGGCCTATGCGAAAATGTTTTACTCCCCTATTTTCTTTACAACATTTTATAAACTTTTGCACTTTCAATCCTTCTTTAAACTCATCCTAAGTTTCCCAAAACTTGTTATATATTCTAAGCACCATTCAAACAACACAAACTCCACTTCTAATCATCAAACACCCAACTGTAACATCAAATACTAATTATACTTCAATTCCACACTTCAACTACTCAACTTAACTTCACTTCACCAACACTCCTTACAACTTCCCTAACACTCATCCAAGTTCATACAATAACAAAACTCAACCTAACATATATCAATGCATAAATCAATCAACTCAAATAACGTTAACTCATCCTACCATAAGTTTTACATTTAAAACACATGAAAGGAAATAAAACTAAAAGATTATACTTGCATTAACTTACATGAAAAGGCTTTGGCTTTGTGAGATTGTTGATTCCAAGAGCTTGATTTTGGTTTTTGGTTTAGGGCTTTTGACTTAAAGAAAAGGAAAAGAGAAAGAAAAGAAAAGAAGGAAATTCGTATGAAAATTAGGGCTGCCAAAAAGAGACTCTATTTAATCATATTTGAGGTCTATAATTATCCAAAGTTTGACTTTAGAGGTGTATTTGACTTAGGCTTAATTTGGAGTACATTTGAGTTTAATTTGGGCTTAAAAAATAGGTTTATCTTAAGAAAATTTCTGTCAACTATTTCTTAGGAAATTCAAGAGTTAGTTTGATAAATTTTAAACATAACACACACATATTAATTCATAAAAGACATAAACATTTATTACACTATGCACACATTAATATACATAAAACAATAATATTAATTTCATTGCACATATATACATACAAAATGACACATATTCAACACATGCACTAATTATATTGTTCATGCACATATATCTCATTTCAAAATCATATATAATTTCAATAACACATTAAAATATATAAATTGGGAAATATATAGTTATTTTACACTTCTACATTCATTATTTATCCACCAAACATGACTTAGCACTCTCTATCATAAATTTCATTGCATTTTTACTTTCTTCTTCCACATATGTACTAAATTACTCTAATATCAATTGCAACATCCCATTGTAATGATAGTTGAAAGCAAAATCAACAAGTGGCCGATAGTCCTTTTTATTCGGTTATCCCAAAAGTTCTAAGTTAGTGTTAATTTAATATTCACTAGTGTAACATCTTATAAATAGCTATTACTTATGTCCTACTGTATATATACATGTATATAACTTTAATCGTGGATGTTATTGCAATCCCTCTAATTTTACATAACCCAATTATAATAATTATTAAAAATATAATATGGAATCATGAAGAACTATAATAAAATATCACAGAAATCACTCCCAATTTTTCGCAAATTAAAAATTATTAAAGTATAAACAAATAATAATTGATGATAAACCGATTGTTATTGTAAAATTTAATATCAGTTTTCTTGAGTTCAATACTTAGAAAAAAATAAGATTCTAATATTGATACGATGAGTTTTAAATTTTCTTTAATTTTTTTAAAACTATAAAATAGTACTAGAAAATTTACTAATAATTAGGATGAATAGTTCCTATACGGTAAAAGATAATACATGTAAAAAGAATCAATAATTCAACAAATAATCATAGTTGATTTTAAAATTTCAATGACAATAAAAGACGATTAAATTTTTAAAAACCTATTGGTTATAAAAAAATAGTTTAAAGATACATCAATATAATTATAAAATACGCAAAAAGATTAAAAAAACTTATCAATACTCAAGAATCTAAATCTTAATTAAACAATTGAATTATGCTAATATTTTAGTTAGAAAATTTAGAGTTTATAGAGAATGAAATTCTAATTTAAACTAAGAATCTTTATAACTACTATAATAAACAGAGTAACAAATATAAAATAGATAATAAACATAAAACCAAAAAAAAAACTCAAGAATAAACCTATGAGCAGTAATTAAACTCATTTATAACTTCAAAACCCGAATAGAAAATTCATTAACCTTAATAGATACCAAAGACAAGATTTCGTATCTTAAATTAATAATTCAATATAGAATTAAAAAGTAGCTCTACATTTCAAAACCAATAAAAGACAACTCTTGCATATAATCTATTAATTATAAATGATAACCAAAATATGAACCGTAGTATTATAAATACGTGATAAGAAACCAAAACAGATCCATAACTAATAATTTAGACTTGACAAAAATATTTTGATCGCACCATTATTCTAGTTAGGAAATTTTGAGCCTATACAAATCAAAATCCTAACTTAGCTTACCAGACCAAAAAAGTCTTAATCGTGTATACTTTAAACTTAAATTTGAACTAAAAGACAAGCTAAAAAATTTGTAGAAACTTTAAATAAATTTTCTGAGACAAAAATCCTAATTAATTAACATATATATACTCGTTTTGAAATGACTAGATTTCAATTCTATTTAAATTTCATGTGTTTATTTATTTACTTTAAATTGTTGAATTGAATGAGCATGGTTGTGTTGCTAGTACTCTAAAATATATTATTTTGCATGTATACATTGAAATTAATATCTTTGTTTGATATGTATTAATGTGTGTGTGTAATGAAATTATTAGTTATGTCTTTTATACATTAAGGTGTTAGTTAAGTTAGATTTATAAAATTAATCTTGGTTTTCCATAAGATTAGTGATAGAATTTTATTTCTTTAGTTAAGTTAGCATTTATGCTTATTTAAGGCCCAAATGAGATTCAAATTCATTCCAAATGCATCCTAAATTTATATATACTTTAAGGGGCAATTTTGGAATATGTTTAATGCATAATTAAGCTTAATTGAACTACTTTTGGGGGGCAGCTCTTTTTTATACGAATTTTGTTTCTTCTTTCTTTCTTTTCTTCTTCCTCTTTCAATTCCATTTCCAAGCTCAAATCAAGGTCAATATTAAGTTTTAAAAATCAAAGTTTCCCTCAAGACAAGGTATATATATATGTATTTGAATTGATTTAGTTATGGTTATTGTTTTGTTTTCTTTCTTGTGGTGTTGTATGAGTTCTTGAATGAATGAGATTATTGTTATCTAAATTGCTTATTTATGTATTGAGATGAGCTAGGAATGAGTTTTGTGGGTGTGTTGAATTTGTTTATGCATTGTTGTAGTGATATGAAGTGTTTGAATGAAACAAAGAGAGTTTAATTAGTTAAAGTGGAGGATGGTGGAAGTAGGTTTTGGAGTGATCAAATGTGTTGATTTCTTGTTTTGAATTGCTAGGTTTGAGTAGTGTAGATAGGGGTGAGTATATGAAGTTGAAAATGTGGTTGATGAAGGTTTTGAAGTGTTTTAAGATTGAATTTTACAAAGTGGAAAAACAAGGGATTTGAGATTTTTCGTTTAAGCCTGTTTTTAGAACGTACGCCGGCACCTGGGAATTCAACGCCACCGGCTTAGAGGCAGCGTTGGACTCAAATTTCTTAAGGCTGGCTGAAAGCCGTCGGCTTTCGCTAGGAAAGTCAGCCGACGTTCTTTCCTTCATATTGTACGCTGGCAGCGGGAATTAAGGCCGCCGGCTTATGTGTCAAAGCTGCCGCTTATCTGGGTAAGCAGGCTGCTTAGACCTCTCTGGACGTTTTTGAAATTTTGGGTTTTGGGATTCTACGCTGGCTCAAGGCCGCCGGCGTAGGATGCAAGGCAGGCGGCGTACCCTTGAACACTGCCAGCGTTGGCAGTGTTAATTTTCAGAGTATCGAGCACCGGCTCAAAGCTGCCGGCTTTGGCTGCCGACCTATCCCCTGTACTTTTGAATTTTAAAAACTTTTTCTAAAATTTTTCAAAGTTTGTTATTTGAGCAATTGAGTATTTATTAAGCGATTTGCGATATAATAGGACCTTTAAATGCTTATTTATGACTTTGTATTCAATTATTTGAATTTCTTTTATTAATTGTGATATTTCTATTTCAGTTAAGGATTCTTCGGTTAGTTCATCACCGAGAGATCCTAGTTATTTACTAACGGGTTCAGGTACGCAATAATTTGTTTTGATGTTTGCTAGGAATAGGCATTCCTAATTCAACTTAACTTAACTTGGCTTAATATTTGAATGAATTGGATGTCTATTACGCTGTTTAATCTGGTCCGAGGAGCAGCAAACCTGTCATGATGTAATGACATGTTAGTTAGGCGCTTAACCAAGTCATGATGCAATGACTTTACCATGATGTAATGGTACGCTATGATGCAATAGCGATTCTTTTGGTTAAGTGGGTAGCTGATAGGGGGACTAGTATCTGAGTAACGTTTGCTTAAACTTAGGGGGAAATACCATGATTTAGTTCAAAAGTTTATGGGAACTTGTGAACTAGGCTCATGTTATGGACTGAGTTTAAGTAGAGTCGGGCAACAGCTTTTAAACCCTAAATGAAGCTATTATCTTCATGGAATAGATATAGGAGATATAAGTATTCGGACTGCTTATATCAACCCCCTGAGCAGCTGTTGTTACTCAGGATCCCTGAATTCCCGAAGCGTGACCGGGGTTTGAACACCCTCTTGTTGATTTGTGAAAGAAAGTGTAATAAAAATAATCACTGTCTAATGATGCATTACATTGATTTAATGATTTGTTTTGCATTGGTTATTGTGTACTGGGCCTCTGGCTCACTTTTGCTGCTTTGCAGGTATTGGAGACGAGTTTTATGATGACTTGGGCTATGGGTCCGATTTCGAGAGATCTCTGAATGAGTGGGATGAATAGGATCCGATTACCCTGGGCTTTTGGAAGACTTTTTGCTAAGGAAAAGTTATGTATAGATGGCTTGTTAGTTAAGCCTATTTGTTGTAAAGACCTTAAGATTCCTTAGGTTTCTTTTTGATGTAAGAAAACATGTAAATTTTGTAGTGTCTTGTATTGACACTAAACCGTGTTTATATGATGTAACTGTATGTATAGATTGCTCTTGTCAGCAATCTTATTTTATTTAAAAGTTCTTTATAAAGTTATAGTGATTTTAATCAAACAATATTCATAAACTGTTAGATTTAGGACAACCTTACATATAATATGAAATTATTATATGTGGTTGGGGACTCGGTACTTTAAGTTTCGGGATTTAGAGGGTCGGGTCCTTACACGTTTAGTTTAATAAACTACCCTAAAACTAAGATAATTAATTAATTATCATATAAATTATGGAACAATTTCGGTGCAAATGGAGGATGATCTACGGCTGTGATGATCTTGATTTTTTCCTCTCGAAATCTTCGGACAATTTGCACAAATAATCTACGTTAAAGTCAACAATTCAACACACGAAAACTAATCAAAATTGGCTACCTAAGCTGCTCATAAATGCAAATAAGAATCATGGATGCAAGTGAGATTTTCGATGGAAATGATTGAGTTGTTACCTTCCTTCCTTCAATAAATAAAACTCAATCATGAACAGAACAACAAGACAAACTAAACCACCCTAGCAGCCAACAAATCAAACCAACAATAACCCAAAACAGCAAACCATAATAACATTAAACGTGATATATCTCTATCCATATAAACAACCACAACAAGATATAGAAGGAAGCTTAAGGAGTGAAGAAGTTGAGGCAAGTACAAATCCGTTTTAAATTTCTATATGAAATGAACAATAGTTTAAACAATAGTTCTATTTAACCTAGGTTCGTATCAAGCTCTGAGGGTAAGTTTAACACCTTCAAACCAGCCCAAACAAGGTAAATTCACTTGAAACCATAGATGTATTTATTACGTGTATAAAAACAATGAAGAATTATGTATTAAATGATTCTTAAATGATATAGATAGAGATATATCACGTTTAATGCTTATGGAGCATGTAAAAACACTTAGAAGTAGTTTAAATACCAGTATAATTCATATATGTTATAAGAAATATAAATTACAAACAAAAGAAAAATGAAGAAAACGATGAATAGTAGGCCATACGCTGACAGTGTACTTGGCCAACGTCGGCGGCGCAAGTGGATAGGCTGCCAGTGTTGAGTAAGCGTACACTGGAACAAAAGATATGTAAGTTATATTTTTACAAGAAATGAACAAACGCCGGCAAAATGGAATCCAACGCCGACAGCGTCTATGCCGGTGTATGTTGTATATTGGCGACCTTCGAAGCCATGGATTTGGGAACATGTAAAATTTACACGAATACCAACATCTTCTAATTCAACGCCGACTGCGTAAGATGCAGACGTACGTCCAAAATTTTTTTCACTAGAACGAAATCTATCTTTATAACAGATTTTGCGTGCGCGCGCACACACACACACACACACATATGAAGAAACATAATATTAATTTAATAAATAAATATAAATGTTAGTATGTATAAGTAGTCAATTGAATGAATAATTTTAGTAAATATTGCAAATGGGAAATACTTTCGTATATTAAACAAAAAGATTAAATTTATGATAAGTATAGGTAAATATACAAGAATAGAAAATATAAATAAGTTATAAAGAGGAATAAAGTGATTCTCATAAATAATAGATAATAAAATATCATGAGATCAAGAGAAACATGATGAAACTAAATGTTAAAAAATAAATATTAGTTACCATAAAGTGATCAAACTAATGAATAATAATAATGATGATGATAATAAAATACTGAACTATCAAACATAAACTTTATAATTATTCGATGAAATAAAATTAAGTTTAGTAAATATTTGATGTATATTCAAACTCTAAGAAACCATGAATATGTTAGAAAAATAATTAAAGAACTAAATACTAAATGTAACTATATAAATAGAAATTTCAATTAAGATAAAACAAGTAAGGCTGGCAAACAAAAAAAATAATAAAATTCACTATCAACATAGACACTAACGATAAAGGAACTTGAGTAAATTTAAAATAAAGAAAACACCCTAAATAAAATATAGATATCAATTAAAATCAAGATAAGCAAAATGAAAATAATAATAGATAGCAAATATTAATTACCTTAAGGTAAATATACTAAAAAGACCATATAAATAGAAAAATCTTAATAACAGAATTATTAATTACAACTCAAAATATTTTATAAGTTTATGAAGATTTCTCTTATATAAATATAAAGTTTATAACTTTACCATATGAATATAATTTATACAAAGTTAAAGATTCTAACTAAATAACTAAAAATATATAAAAATTGATAATTAGGACCTGAAAGAATACGTCGATATCAATATATAAAATAACAGTATAGTGATAGATACTCGTTATCTTATTTCATAGGAAAGATAGATCAGTTCTTAAACTTCCAGTAGCATATTACAACAAATTAGCGAGGACAATAAATGAGTAACTTTGACCTTATTGTATTGTGTGTGCTTGTAAATTAGCTGTAGTTGTAATAATATATTCAACTTATATGCATGTTGGATTGGGTATAATGCATGATGAGTGGTGTATGCTTGGAGGCCAAATTATCATAACATAAGTGATAACTTTATTGTATGATAAATATTATATAAAGCATGTTGACGTTTGTCTGTAAATTACATGATCATCTTAAACTTGACTAAAAACTACTGGTACCATAAATGAAAATGGACATGCATTGCATCAAATGCATATACTGCATTAAAAAGGAATGATGATCCTGCTCATATTAGCATTCTGATTGTCTAGTGTCGCGCTAGGTGTTTCTAGATGTAAATTTCCTAGTTCTTCTAGGAGCACTTTTGTTCTGCTTTGTTCTATGGGAAATAACTAGTATCGAAGGAACATCACTCATGGTATCGATATGAAATGGCTAATACTTAATGGTGTTTCTTTGTTCCAAGGATAAAAGTGCAATGTTTTAAAATAATTTATGAGAGTTTAAGGTACCATTCTTTCTTGGTTCTCTAATTCTCCTAGGCACGGTATATCGCTCTTCATGGCTTCTTTCGAACCTGATGAGAGGACATAAATCTTCATCCTGTTTGGATTTCGGATATCCAAACTTATACTTGCACATACGGTTGATTGTTGCATGGCATATGCTTGCTAATTAAACTTGTTTGTTATTGCTTGATGTGTGGTTTAGTCAGGTTATCTCATTAAGCCTGTGGTTCGCTCACCCCCAACAGTTTTTGTGCAGGTATAACATTAATTTGGATCAGGTTAAGAATGTGTGAAGAGTTTTCTCCAACAAGCATTATTGAAGTTAGAAATGTAGGTTATGAGAAACTTAGATTTGCAAATTAGATAAATTGTGCAAACAATTGAGATTTGTATGTTGCAAGTTTGTAACCCCATTTTCACTATTTGTAGGGGATACCAATTCTCTACGATCTTGGTGAAAAGAGAAAAATCGGATTCTATAGTTGAATCTGAATAATACTATTACATGTATATGTATCGTTCAAGTAAAAATATAGATAAATAAATAGAGTCTTGTGATCTTTGACTTGCAAGACGGTTCTCATATTACGGTAGCACACATGGTATGATAACTTTAGAATAATCCTACTAGACCCCCTTTTGAAGCGTGACAGATATCACAATAAATTATTAGTTGAATATAGTAAATTTTCTACAAAAAAAAAAAAAACTTGGACCAATAATGTGAAATGGTGATGGTAATTACTCAAACAGAACAACAAAAATAGGTGGAAGTTTTAGAAATGGAAAAAAAAAAAAAAAAGGGGTAAAGGTTTCAAATGAAATAATAGAAAAATATGGAGTCATTTCTGGTTTAGGCCAATAAGAATATGTTTATCTCCCTATAGTTTTCGGGTGATAAGACAATATCTTAAAGAATCATTTCCTATTAAAAACCTGTTTAAAGTTCTTTAATAAAGTTTCTTAGCTTTTATTCATATTATTATTACTTTTTAACTAATATCTTTTTTTAATATAATGTGTAATAAAGATTATATATGAACATTAACGATTTTTAATTTGTTACTATCAAAAACATAATTAAGAAAAAACAACAAATTGATAATAAATAAAAGGATAAACAAGAAATTTGGTACCCAACCATTGTATAAAAATTCAAGTTGAAATGATCAATTTAATACTCAGTTTACTTTTTACAACTATTTTTACTATTTTTTTAATATTGTTTACTCTATTTGCGACGTAGAAAAAGGAAAAATATCATTAATTTTTTACTAATACTCCTAAAGACATCTAACACTATCAAAAGTTTTAATTGGATATTAAATTATTTTTGGGCAAAGCTCAAGTTTGAGATTTAACATTTTCCCTTAAATAAAATGAAGTGCCATTGTATTGAAGCAACGACTTGAATGGCCTTTAATGCTCTAATTTTGCCAAAGCTCTATAATAATAATAATAATAATAATAAATTTTTTGAAATAAATCAAGGACCGCCCGTTAAATAACGATTGAACTTTGATGCTTAAACATTTTGCTATAAGAAATCACGATTTTAGAAAATGAAAATTTTGTCTGTAAATATAAAATTTTTGTTGAAAAATTATTGTCACTGATTTTATATGTAGAATTATAATTTGCTTTACCTATTTTTTATTGTAAAATTTCTATCTTTAGAAGTTAGTTTTCTTATTGAGGGGATACTTTGTTAATAATATTGGGTTAAAATTTCTGTAAGGCTAACCTAACCGATTCGGGCATAAACAAAAAGACCCTCTAGTGGATACTTGTTTTGATAATATAGGATTAAAATTACTGTACTTGTGAAATGTAAATAAATGCTAAAGTTGATCTAGTGGATGCTACATGCCAATTTAAATCTAATTCCCGAAGGACGTACACGTAATATACCATATGAAATTAAAGTAGGATTACGGAATTAAATATAGTATTACCGGAGACGAAATTTTCAACTTGCTAAGTGACAGTAAAAATCTTCGCCTAATTTAGTGGAATTGGGGGACCTACACGTTTAGATTTCGTATTACATTATAGGATGGAAAGTTCAAGCTGAAGTTATTATAATCCCATTAAAATAGAATACGAGGTTCACAAAATAGATTTATTTGTTACACCAACAGAGGTTTATCCCCCTTTTATTAGGATTGGAGATTTTAACAACTGAGTACAATAATTCCAGGATTGTATATATTATGTAACAAAATGCTAAAATTATGAGAAGAGAAATAGATTATAACAAGACATATTTTGAAATATAATCCCATTAAAATAGAATACGAGGTTCACAAAATAGATTTATTTGTTACACCAACAGAGGTTTATCCCCCTTTTATTAGGATTGGAGATTTTAACAACTGAGTACAATAATTCCAGGATTGTATATATTATGTAACAAAATGCTAAAATTATGAGAAGAAAATAGATTATAACAAGACATATTTTGAATGATTTCACGTACGTTATTTTTAATCATTAGTATTTACTTACCACCTATACATACATGGAAATATATTATATATTAAATATTTTATCTATTTTTGATTGAGTCTTTTTGTTTCATCATATTCTAGTTAATTTGGTATCATATTTTTATTATTTTCAAATAAATATTTGATATAAACTTGATATGGATACGATACTGATAAAAAATCAAACAATTAAACAGATATCAAAATGTTGGTAAATAATTTTGTTGATGTACATGAAAATTTTGAAACAGAAAAGTACGCAGTCTCATTTATTTGCAGTACATTTAAGATACATCAAACTATCAAAATTTCTGCAACAGTCTGATTTTTTTGTAGATTCGAAAATATTTTGGGAAGATGGGAGTAGACTGAGTCATGTCTCTTGGATTCACTCTGGCATGGATTTTTTGCAAAAGAAAAACCTATGGGATCACCTTAAAACCTTTTTGGGGGATCATAGGGAATGGCTTGTGATTGGAGATTTTAATGCAACTCTTTATGATCATGAGAAAGAAGGAGGAAGAGAGGCAGACAGAAGAACAAAGAATGGATTTAGAAAATTTGTGGAGAATGCTGCTCTGGAAGACTTGGGGTACAGTGGACCTAAATTCACTTGGAGTAACAGGAGAGAAACAGGTGATTTGGTGAGAGAAAGACTAGATAGGGGGCTGGTTTCTATGGGATGGATTGAAAGATAGCCGGGAAATAGCATAGAACATATTCCATCGAGTGCCTCAAATCATGCTTTGCTCCTGGTGCGCCTGTTTAAAGAAGATGTAAAGAGGCCAAAGAAGTTCAAGTTTGAAAATATGCGGTTATCTTCAGATGAATGCACAGGGGTTATTGAACAATCTTGGGGGATGAGGAATGGTTGTGATCATTGGACTACCCTAAATCTAAATCTAAACGAGTGCAAAAGGAACCTTATGAATTTGAGTGTTAAACGTTTCCCAAACAACATGAAGCAAATTGATATGGTTATGCAAAGATTGGCGAGAGTGCAAAGTGACCAAAATGGTTTGGACCTAGAAGAAGAACAAGCATAGTTGTCAAAATTGCGATTTTACCTATACGATTCTACGAGTTTACGATTTTAGGAGGTCATTCCGAGTTGACTCGTGCGTAGAATCTTTTTTTGGTAGAATCTTACGATTTCAACCGAGTCTACATGTAAACTTAGTAGAGTCTTATGATTTTAATCGAATTTACCGATTCTACCTATATGAGTTAATTAAGCTAAAATATAAAAAATACGACTGTATATTTATAAGCTCATCAACTATTAAGAATTAAAATGATGTATCTTTCTTATTGTCATTTTTATTTGGTATCCACACAGTCTCTCTATCTTGTTCCCTCCCTTCCTTGAAAACCCTTGTTCTACATTTATGAAATTCATTCAAGTTAAGTTGTGGCTATAAAGTTGATAAGAAAACTTATTTATTTCATTTATATAATTAAACATTTAATAAGTTGAAAATTTTGATTATCCTACAATTTATCACTTATTTTGAAACAAAGTAATAGAAAATAAAATAATTTTGACTTTATTCGCTCTTTTTTATAGGTGTTATATTATAGACTAAGAGTAATTATGGAAAAGATAACTTAATTTCTTTATTTTTTTTTAACATCCATTATGTGTTTTACATCTTCTATAAGCATTTCTATAATTTTTCAAAGTTATTTTGCAAAGATTGTAAAAACTTATGTTTTTACGTTTCGATTTTACGTTCCGATTCTACTGACCCCCTAGCGATTTTACATAGAATCGCGAGTTTGACAACCTTGAGAACAAGCCTTGTTCGGGGAACTAAATGACCTATGGGATAGGGAGGAAAAGTACTGGCGCCAGAGATCACGTATTAATTGGCTCAAATACGGTGATAGAAACACGTCCGTTTTTCACCAATCCACGTTGATAAGAAGAAATAAAAAAAAAAATCATGAAGCTCAAGAATAGAGTGGGGAAATGGGTGGAGGATGAGAATCTGATTGCTCAAGAATTCATTGATCACTTCAGCCAATTATATAGATCCGAGGGAGAGGACAAAATGATGAATGTGTGAATTGGATTAGCAAATGTGTCTCTGATGATATGAACAGGGACCTGTGTAAAATGGTAGAAGATGAGGAGATAAGAGAGATTGTTGTCCAAATGGGGGGTCTAAAAGCTCCAAGCCCAGATGGCTTCTCGGGTATTTTTTATCAAAAGTTCTGGACCATCATTGGGAAGACAATCTCAGATGCAGTCAAGGATTTCTTCACCACAGGTAAATTCCACTCTGACCTAAACATAACTATCTTGTCTTCATCCCTAAAGTCCAACATCCCCATTTGGTATCTAACTTTAGGCCTATTAGCTTATGCAACTTTTTGTATAAAATCATTTCTAAGATTCTAGTCAATAGAATGAAACCTCTTTTAGGCAATCTAATCTCAGAAAACCAAAGTGCTTTCATTGCGGGAAGAACGATTCATGATAATATCATCATCGCTCATTAAGCTTTTCATTTTCTTAAAAACAAAAAAAGAGGTAAAAAGGGTTTTTGTGCTCTAAAAGTGGATATGAACAAAGCATATGACAGGATCGAGTGAGGTTTCTTAAAAAAAGTGCACACTAAGTACGGTTTTGAGACTAAATGGATTAATTGGATAATGAATTGTGTCACTATTGTACAATTCAATATCTTACTTCATGGGAAAAAAATGGCACACATAAAGCCTAGCAGAGGGCTAAGACAAGGAGACCCCCTATCAACATATTTGTTCATTCTTGTTGCTGATGTGCTATCAAAAGGAATAGATATTAATAAAAGTAATGGCGTACTCTCAGGGCTAACTATGAAACCTAGTTGTCCTACTCTATCTCACTTGTTCTTTGCAGATGACTCTCTGTTCTTCATGGAAGCGAAGCTAGCAGAAGTTAGAAAGTTGATTGATTTAATGGAAAGGTATTGCAAAGCTTCAGGTCAAAGAATTAACATAGACAAATCAAGTATCTTTTTCAGCAACAACACTAAGAGTATGACAAGACAAAGAATAAGTAACGAGTTGGGACTGATCATCACTGATAATCCAGGAATGTATTTAGGTCTTCTAATGCTATGGGGATGATCAAAATACGAGGCTCTAAATTTCGTGAAGGAAAAGATTGTAAGGAAATTAAAAGGTTGGAAAAAGAACAATCTAACAGAGGCAGGAAGAGAAATTCTCATCAAATCAATAGCCATTGCCATTCCAATGTTCCTGATGGCCTGCTTCTATTTTCCTATGAGATGGTGCAAGGAGGTAAATGGGTTGATGGCAAAATTCTTGGGACAGAAAAGAGAGGAACACAAGATTCACTGGAGAAGCTGGGATAAGCTTACTAATGCTAAAGACGTAGGAGGAATGGGCTTCAAAGACTTACACCTGTTCAATATGGCTCTCCTAACTAAATTGGCCTGGAGGATAGAACAGAACCCGAACGAATTATAGGTTAGAATCCTAAAAGGTTTGTACTATCTACAGAAAGATTTCAAGATGATGCCCCCAGGGGAGGCAAACCTTCCTGGCATGGAATAGCATTATGAAAGAAAAGAGCTGTGTTCAAAGAAGAATATGGCAAGTTGGCTCGGGGAAAAAATTAAGTGTTTCAAAGACCGGGGGTGCCTATATAACAGGAGCTATTCCAAAAATCAGAATCCCTAATGGTTCAGACAACCTTTTGGTGAAAGATCTTCTAAACTCAGATACAAAACAGTGGAATCCAAACAAAATCAAACAATGGATATCAAAGGAAGAAGGGAAAGAGTCAAGGAGATACCACTGGAAGGCTTCAACAGAAGGATACTCTGATATGGCCACGCCAACGGGAAGGGATCCGTTCGTAAATTCGGTTACACCTTCCTCAAGTCCATGATAGGGGAAGCCAACTCAAACCAAGCATCGACGTCCAAAGCACCTCGAAGCTGCAATGGAAGAAGATTTGGAAAGTCAAAACCATACCCAAAATCCAACACTTTCTATGGAGAATCGGATCTAAAACTTTACCAACAGCAGAACAACTGTGGAGAAAGAAAATCCTATCTTACCCAACTTGCCAAATCTGTGGAGAAATGGAAAGTACAGAACATGCCCTACTCCTTTGCAATGGACACAGTTGATCTGTTCGGAAGCATCGGCATCAGAGTTAATCAACAAGCTGTAGGATCCTTCCTCGACTGGGTAGATCAAGTCTCGCATGCAATGGAAGTTCAACAATGGAGGTTGAAGTAGAAATCGGAGTAATCGCATGGTGTATTTGTGTGGAGAGATGTAAAGTAGTGATAGAGGGGAAAAAAATCGAACCTCTAAGCGTCCTAAGCCACACACGATCGATGGTTAAAGATCTCAAGCTCAAGGAAAAAATTCAAGGGAGAGAAATGAAGTTTTGGAAGTGGAAAGAGAAAGATGGACAAAACCCTTACCCAACGTAGTGAAAGTAAATGTGGATGCCTCGTGGACATCTAGGAAGGAAAGGGCAGCAGTGGGTATGGTGGCAAGAGATCACATGGGGAATTTAATTTTGGCAGGTCGTTGATTTGTTCAGGATCACTGCAGAGGAAATCGAAGGTAAAGCTTTGCTGATAGGAATTGATTTTGCTTTAGATATGGGCTGGGAAAAGATGCAGTTGGAATCCGATTGTCTATCTGTGGTCAATGCTTGCTCGGGAAATAAATCCAATGTGCACTGGACAACAAAACCCTATCTAGCCAAAATCAAGAGCTATCTAATTACTACACCGGATATTTTTTCTATTTCTTTTGTGCCTAGAAAAGCTAATAGAGTAGCTGACTAAGTAGCTTCTATAACAAGGAGAAGGATGTGTCCAATGGATTAGTGGTGTAACCTCCCTTCCCAACTCCAGAAGCTACTCAATATAGACAATATGTTTGTTGATTCGCTCGAGTCAACTTCCTCTTTTGTATATGACAATGGTTAATTTTATAAATTCCCTCTTTTATGATAAAGAAAAAACTATCAAAATGCTGAATTTCCCTTTCATATTAAATTATTGTTTGGTCAAATCAACCTCGTCGATACGTTTCCATATCTCCATCAATGTCATTATCTTTATTATATAAACATATTCTGAAGATACTGAATTTTCTTCCTTGAAAGTAACAAAATTATTTGAAACAAGGCATAGAGATCAAGTCAACACATTTATTTGGGTTTTAAAAATAGTGGAAGATAAGTGCCAATTGTGCATAAAGCCAAATAATGAGATAAGGGTAAGTCAAGTATCTATAATTTTTATTTTTGACAATTCAACATCTTATATTTAAATTTTGATAGATTAGTTCTGATAATTTCAAAGTATGTACTATTCGGTATTTTTATTATTTGATGGTTATTCATTTTAATAATAGAATAATAGCAGATCAAGTATCTATAGTACCATATCTTTAGATTTTAATAATTTTTTATGAAGTGTCTATCATTATCGTATCATTAAAATAAACGTCTATTAAATATTATTTAACAAAAATACTGAACTGCATATATTTTAAAAGTACTAGTACTAATTTATCAAAATCTAAAAACAAGATATTAAATTATCAAAAATTAGAGTGTAAATACTTGTTGTACCTTTGTCCTGCCAAATAATTCTTAACTAGGAAATAAACTCGTTTTGACTTCTTTTTTTGACCTCTTCCTATGGCGACTGATAGTGTTTTTTAATAGCCCACAAGGTCTTGACTGAGTAACCACAAGAGACTTCTCCCCACCCCAAAAAAAAAAAAAAAAGGGAATATGAAAATGATTGCAATTGTACATCTTAAATTATTGACTAGGTTTGGGTGGACTATTAAACTTTTAGGAAAGCACAATTTCATCTCTGCATAAATTCGACAAATATACAAGTAACTTCTAAAATATTACAAAAATCCAAAAGGTATAGTTAAATCAAGATAGCAATCATTTTAAAGTTTTGGTGATGATTTTAATCTTGTCTCATATTTTGACCATATCATCCCTTTTGTTTGGTGAAAGTATATTTTGTTTTGCTGCAAGATCATGTGAAATTCTGGATTTTTAAGGAAATAATAATTTATCATGTTAGGAATATATAATTCCCATTGTTCTCTCGAACTTTATATTGATTTTAGCCTGTAAATCCTTTGTATTAGTAAGTATTTTTCTTTTAATGGCTTAATCCAAAACCATGCTATTGTTGGTATGGATTCATGTTTGTCATTATGGGGATATGGACTTTATTCTAATATATTTAATAAGGATGTTACGTTCCTCGTTATTGTGTTCTTTTATACATTCAATGTTTCTCTTTTACTAGGACTTGTATTATAAAAAATGTTAAGAGAAGATATCATGTTTTCCTATTCTTCTCTTTATAATATGAGATCAGCATATTCCTATGTACATTCTACATATCTTGTTGTACTTTTAACAGCCTTTAGATTATCCAAAGCTGGGTCAATGTAAAATTCATATCTTCCTGACATTTGTTTAGCCCAATTGATTGCAATTTCAAGATCATTGAAACCTTTCCAAGAAGAGTTTGGATAATCTTTTACTTGATTTTGAACATCATACCAGTAATAAGAGAGACCCTCAATCCTAAAAAAAAGGAAAATCTCATACGAATGTAGAAAAAGGAAACAAACCTACAGGGATAGTATTAAGAGAAGGTGATGATCATGATGATCTTCAGGAAGCTACAACAAATATGACATTAGAACAATTAAAAATGGTAGAAAATAATACAACAGAAATGGTATTTACAATTTGCTAGAAAAGAAAGAAAAATAAAAGATAAAAGATATATTATGCTTAGCATATACCAAGACCAATTCAGATCTCCATTTTTACCCCCACATTTACACAGAAGAAGACTAGTGGTTTTGGCTTGTAGATTATAATAATGTACGAACAATGTTGCTGTTATTAAGGAAGAGATCTATGAAGTAAGATATATTAATTTATCTCATCTTATCTAAAATGAAACAAGTAACGTATTTTAAGCATGTCTAAAAACATTTAGATAACCTTAGCCCTAACGATCGTCTCATATGGACCACATAAGGTTAAATGTCCATAAGCAAAACACCATGGCTGTGTGGCTTAATTTGGGTCTGTTAAAAATAGTACCAGAAGTTCGACAAGATTGAGCTTGAGCATTGCGATTGAGTGGTCCAATGACCGTAGCAAAGGTGGCTCAATGGGGATTTGTCATACCCAACAAAAAATAGCATTTTAGGCAGGGATTCCGAAGGCAATGTGGAAATGACACATCTCTAATAAATATAAATAAATATTTGAAGCTTGGCTGAGGATTCCGATCACTATCAAACTAATGCTCTATGCAATGATACATATTTTAACCTCTATATTACATTGCATATAGAGTTTATGATACAGTATACATTATGGCATTATATGCTAAATGATATCTATCAATATGTATACATACATAATATGTGTCAATATATACACATACATATATCGATATAAAACATGTCAATTGCCATGCACTAAATAGAATTAACGCATATTCAGTTTCGCTACGTATTATTCTTAGGTTTTATACATAAACGTTGTCCTAACTATTTGTTTACCATAATCGTCTACTAAGTAATTTTAGGTTCAAAAATCATTTAATTAGGTTTTGAAAACATCTCATCAAGTAGCAGAAAAGTAAATTTTACTAAAAGATTGCTAAAGCAAAGTTAACCCATGAGTAAGCCAACATATATAAGTATTAGAAAAAACTGCATCAAATATGATCTCAAAAGAGTATCTCAAGTAACTGTATCTCAAACCATAGTACTTAAGTATCTAAAAAAATAGCTGAAAATAATACAACTCAAGGGATCATAGGAAAGCCCACGAAACCCAAATAAGTCTCAAAAGTATCATAAAGATCCTTGATAACGACAAGGTAGTTTTCATGACCATAATAGTTGATCTTATCAAGAGACTTCTCATAATCTGTACCGTACCCCAAAACATCATAAAATCATCCCTAGATCCATTATCACCTAAAAAAAATAATAAGTGAGTTGAAGCCTAATATGATAGCAACACAATCACACATGATATGATCACAGGTATGTAATCTAAATGCAATTTAATAGCCAATAATTCATATCTTTAATTAAGTGCGGCATATAAAATAGAGTAGCACTCATACTATGACAATATATTGGAAACCCGTGGCCCTGTGAGTCATAAATAGCTAAAATTGGTTAGGGGGTTGATAAATGCAAATCGAATACCTTTATCTCCAATCTCTATCTAAGTATAATAGCCTTGTCAGGGTTGTAGCCATTCTGCATCTTAATCCATTTTAGTCCGTCACATTGTTCAGTTTAACAAAGCCCACTATACTAAACTATATTAGTGTAACTTCTCAGCAAAACTAAATAAACGTTATTATGGTATTGTTCCCCCTATCAACTGCGCACAAAGCCATCATTAATGGTTTAAGCACGTAATTACCATGTTGGTATTGCCTGGTAAGGTTGTTGCCCTTCGGCCCAAGTTTAAGAAACAACCATGCATAATCAATTATTTAGTCATTTATTAGTTGTCTTTAAGTATTAATTTGTTTTAGAATGTTTATCCCAATCGAGCAACACAAAAGTCATTGTATATCTAATATCGTATTGAAACTTGTAAGTGAATAACTAAAAGATAAGCTTAGAAGTGAACAAATATCTATTCAAGAAAGATCATTCGTATGAGTATTGAATATATAACTTAATTATCAAATTCGTATTTATTATTCAATAATACTTAATTATTCATTAAGGTAAAGTCATATATATATATATATATATATAAGATTATAATTAATATATTGAATTGAATTCATTTTAAGATAATGGGCTTAAATTATTTTGAATTAAGCCTCTACGAACAAGTGATTGAAATTCTTATTTGAATATATTAGGCTTTTAGGTAGCTAATTTAGTCTCAGTAAGAATATTTCTACGTCTTGTGTTATTAAAGGTAATGGGCTTTAAGGAATTGATGATTGAGCCCATTAAAGAATATTATTTTTTCTTTGGGCAAATTACACAAGAAACTCACAACGTTTGAGGGTAGGTTCATTTTAGATCATAACATTTTAAAAAGTTCAAACGATATCATAATGTTTAGTGAGTAAGTTCATTTTAAGTCATAATATTTTTTAGTGGTTAAAAAAGATGTCACAACGTTTAAAGAAGTAAGTCAATTAAGGTCACCAATGACAGGTGCCAACAGGAGAAATATTTAATTAAAATTCAAAAAACCATTCTTTTAAGGCCCCATTGACATATATCAATAGGAAAAATATTTAATTAAATATCATAAGACACTTCTTCAAACATTGTAACCGCTTTTGAACTTCTTGAAACGTTGTGACCTAAAATGAACTTATCTCTACACGTTATGACCTTCTAGTATAATGATTTAAGTGAGTTTGGGCTTAATTATTGAAATTAGATTTAATTAAAGTAAAATTAGATATTGGGCTTAAGAATAAGATATAAGCTTGAAGGAACTGAATTTTATTTTAAATTTTTAGCTATTGGGTCTTTTAATTCCTATTTAGGCCAATTAAGAGTATTTTAAAGCTTTTAGGCTCAAATAAGTGACCATAGGTATTTCAATAGAGTAGTGGAGTTAAATAATTATGATTAGACCTAATTATAATAGTTATGGGTTATTGGATCTGTATTTGATAATGTAAGTCTATAAAACGTAAATTTAATAAATTGCCTAACTTTAAGCCACAAGACCCAAAAGAGTATAATGGGATCATTAAAGTTTTATTGGACCTAAAGAAGTTGTCTACTCCGTTTTAATTAATAAAGCCTACTATTTAGTCTTTTTGCTAAATGGGATCTAAAATTATTTACTAAGCTCATTTTAGTTTTAAAAGTCCATATGAGTCCAATTATTTAATTTAGGTCTATATTTAGCTAATGGACTTAATTTTAAGCCCTTTTATTTATTTTAGCCCATAGAGTTATATTTACCCAATTTTAAAACAATAATTGTTTTTAATTAATCAAATATTGTAGTTAATCAATTATATTTTATTTTATTAAATAAGATCAAGTTCTGTCTAGGAAGAATATTTTTGGTCCAGGTCCGGTTGATTCGGTTCGGACATGTATTAATTTAATAAATTTTCAATTAATTCGGTCAACTTAAATTACACAAAAGCAGACTGGCTCAGGGGATATATGAACCGATTTTGTGTCAAATTATATTTGTTAATTTTAATTGGAGTGTTTCACAATTTTTATCAGGTCAAACCAAGCAGAAAAAACTGGTTTAGCATTAATTTCATTCCAAAACAGGACATTAGCAAGATTTAAAGCCGATTTAAACGAAATTAAGGTTGGTTCACTAATCCA
Source organism: Combretum micranthum (assembly GCA_024138025.1). Lineage (NCBI taxonomy): Eukaryota > Viridiplantae > Streptophyta > Magnoliopsida > Myrtales > Combretaceae > Combretum > Combretum micranthum. The sequence goes on from JAMXBD010001545.1 coordinate 51,541, forward strand.
AATTGTTCATCATATTTTGTCTAAATGTCTAACATTCACTTTGTCCGGTTGAAGTTGATTTTCGATTCAGTTCAGCCACAAGAAATCGATTCTGTTCTATGTTACATAACTTCCAAAAGACAACTATTTAATTATCTATACAGGGGTGAGCGGATACATGATGGGTGCCCTACCTTGTATGCTACATGGTATTAGATTTGATATCCAAAACCTACATTGTGGTATCTTTTATCCACAATGTACCCTCTACCCCGTACCTTATAAAACCTACATAGTACAGGATATCCTAAGAAACCTGTTGATTTACTTATTAAATATCTTTTTTTTCGTATTTTCATAAATTTCAGGTTTATTGTATTTTATATCATGTAGTATGTTTAACTATCTTAATTTCATATATTCACTATAAATAGCATGTGGAAAGAAATTTTAAAAGTAATTTGTTAATATCACAAGTTCTGTAATGTGTAGAATCTATTTATATGGGGAAGCTGAAACTTATAACAAAAATCTATTGAACGCGTTTATATGATATCAAACGAAATTGTAAAAATTGTAACAGATTCTAAAATCAAAAACTTTGGAGCAATTTTCATATTAACTAATCTTAGAAAATAAATAGCATATCCATATAATTTGGGAGCTCAAGAATACACATACAATTAGAGACGTTCTAAAATAAAAATAACAAGTGTTTCTAAAATTAAATGGTACAAATTTTTCTATAGTAAAAATTTTTGGAAGATAATTTACAAAATAATAATCTTGAATAAAAAGTGGTCGTCAAATAAAAAATAGATTATTGTTATTTATTTTGTGTATATTAACATTACTTTATCATATTTAATAAGATAGATATAATATATCCTAAAATAGGTACTAGTACAGGTTCCAGGGTAGGTACAGAGTATGAAAACCTCATACCCATACCCTACCTTGTGAAAACAACTTCCGTAAAACCTATACCCGGACCCTACCTTGTAACCTTTAATAGACGACCAAGACCTTACCCAATCGAGCAGGGTCCAGGTGGGTACCCTATGCGATAAGGTTACCCGCTCACCCCTATCTATACTATTAAAGCAAAACTGCCTTTTCGGTGTCTTAGTGTAAATATTTTTAGTATAAATGTTTTTAATATATTGTTTTTAACATATGGGCGTAAAATATTTTTTGTATCCCCGAAATCATGAAATTAAATAGGGTTTGAATAAAATTAAATAGGAGTTGAATAGATACAGTCTTTTTCTTTTTTTTCATATGGGTGTAAAATATTTTTTGTATCCCTGAAATCGTGAAATTGAATAAGAGGGTTGAATAGACATAGTCTTTTCCTTTTTTAGCCTAAGCATGTATCTTTATATACCGATCTAAAGCTCTGATACCATATTTAATGATATTCCGCCATGTTTTCTCTGGATAAAATTAATAATATTCCCAAATATATGATGCTGGCCTGAGATTCAACATGAATTGCTTGAAGGACAATCACCACAAGAAATCAATTCTATGTAGCACTATCACGAAGAGTATCGACAGCATCAACAAAAGTTTTGGTTAAGAAAGGAAATCTATCCAGGGTGTGAGGGATAGGGGAGGGCAAAAAAACCGACTGAACCAAACCAATCCGTAACCAAATTAATCCAAACCGAAAATATGATTTTTTTCATGGTTTGGTTTGGAATTTTTCAAATTCGAACCAATCCGTAAAACCGAACCAAACCATTTTAGAAAAATATAATAATATTTTACTATATATTTATATGATTTCATTTGATATTTATTATTTGGTGAATATTAATTAAAATCAACATGATCTTTTTTTAATTTTTTTAAGCTCATGATATATAATTTTTTATTGATGATGGACTATTTCTTTTTTAATAGCTTTTTAACTTTGTAAAGTTTGAAATTTATTTATTCAGTTATAAACTTTCATTATGCATTAATTGTTTAATATATTTTGTCAACCGGTCATTCTATTCATTAATGAATTTTATTGATAGATGATTTTTTATTTTAGCTAAATTATTGGTAGATAATTGACATGATGATTATATTAAAAATCATAAATTATGACTTACAATGTATTGGTTAGTGAATGTATTTTATTGGTGAATAATTGATTTTATAGAAAACTATAGATTAAAAGTATGATGAATTTATAAAGTATTTTGTGATGGTTTATAATATCAACTTTGTAAAATGATATAAATATTTAAGAATCTTCACAAATATAAAAAAACTAGAACAAGGAAAATTTTTAGTTAGAATTTTGATTTAAACCGTAATCCAAAGCGAACCAAACCGTTATTTAATGGTTTAAAAAATTTATAATCCGAACCAAACCGTTACTTAAAGGTTTGGTTTGGGATGAGAAAAAAAACCAAACTGTAAATTATGGTTTGGTTTGGTTTTAGAAAAAACTGAACCAAACCAATCCGTGCCCACCCTTACTGTGGGACACACATGAGGAATGTTATATAAAAAATATGTTGTCGTCTTGAAGGTGTTTTTATTACCAACATGTTATGTATTGCATCAAAATGATTACTAACTATTTACTACTCTTTATATAGGTTCCAAATCAAATTAGTCGATATTCTAAAAAGTTATTGTTTTATTTGCACACACATCGCAGATATGTCGTCTACTTGTTTAAATTAATATAAACTCATCACAAAATACATATTTCCAAAATTTATAATATTATCAAATTTTCCTTATTTTGTCAATATGCATTTATCTAATTTAGTTTCTGAAAAATACATATATTACATGTTTGGTATTTATACATATATGCATTTAATCTAATTTATAGCATAATATGTCATCAAAAATCAAATAAAAACATATATATTCTGTAACACCCTAAACTAAGGCATTACAACTGCCACGTGTCCCTCTCTTAAAAGAGATACGCAAAAGCTCTAAATCTCAATACCACAAAATATAAACATATAAAAATCTCCATGAACCCACATTTAAGGGTACCCCAGAATGAACAAAACCTGTGAAACCTGTAATTTATAACTTTCAAATATCTCCTGTAATATAAACTAAATCCGAGTTGGCAAAACCAAAACCAACAATAATCCAGAAAAGATCTAACTTCCAAATTAAAATTCATATAATCCTGTTTAATAAACTATGACATAAAAACCAATACTTCAAATCCTCAAAAAGATAAATAATCAAAATATTTTTTTGATAAAAATCTTTAAAAACTCAAGAAATCCTTTTTCATATGTCATGTATAACATCCTATTCCTCTATAGGCTTGTCAGGTTCACTATCGCCATCCCCATTATCAAAATACAAGTCATAACCAAAAAGTCATAAACAGTATCTCCATCATTTGTACCTAAATAAGAAATGAATGAGCGAAAACGCCCAGTATGCCAGTCCACAAACAATATGCAAATGCACAAACAACATATATATATACTTGCAACTAACTAAATGCAAACAATAGGATTATTATCTTCATTAAGCCTACAAAACAACACAGTCCAGAATCATAGATCTCTGATCCTAAATTTAGAGTTACTCAGACTCCTGAAAAACAACCAGATATAAAAAAATAAATAATTTTATACATATATCGGTGAATGGGTACTCCTCAAACACCCCGGCCATGCTGTCAATAAACCTATATCTACCGGAATAATCTCTAAGTGCAACTCCACTAGGGAAAACGACACACAAGGATCATCAGGGTGCCTCACTAGTATCACTGTCTGCCAAGTCTTTACTCGTGGCCAATGACATCCAGAAAAAAAAAATTAAGCCAAATAGAATTAAGTTCATTTATATATATGTTCCTACAGGCAACAATCAGAAAACTAAACCTACAAGCAAATACAGCAAACAAGGAAAGGTCGTACCTTTTTCAATTCTAGGAACAATCTCTCTAAATCCACAAATTCTTAAAAACAACAAGAAATCTCTCAATCTCCTGAATATAACATATAACAAGAACAATATATAAATCATCACATCAAAACCCTAATTAGTCAATTCTCCAAATTTTTCCAAAACCCTAACCTCTCAAGAAATCACAACTGCAGAATCTCTTCGATCAATTCCTCAGAAAACCCAAATCTTCACAAAACCCTAATTGCATAAATCAACAAATACAAACAAATCGATCATTCTAATTTGATCTTTTAATGAATCTATGATTTAGAGGATGAAAACTTACTTCGATTTGACTCTAAATCCGGAAAATCGCCAAAGACCGCAAAGAAACCATAAACCTAGAACATCACCAATCATGAACGAATAAAAACCGAAATCAGAAATCATTTCGATTAAATCTACATATGTAATTAAAGGCTTTAATTACCTTGAATGGATCTCAAATTCCGTTCTCCTCAAGATTCAAATCTGATCTTCAACGATTTCTTTCACAATCCTCTTCAAAAACACGAGAAATCTATTATTACGACGTTGATTACATGTTAAATCGTATAGATCTACTTACCCGGATTGAAGACCTTGATACTCCTTTGATTTCTCACACCAAACACTTAAGAAAGCAAGCCCTAGGTCGCTTTGGAGAAGAAGAAGTCGGAGGAAAACAAGACAAACCCTAATTCTCATCATAAACTGGGAGGAAAGCAAGACCATTTTTTATAAATCCGTCCCGTCTCGTTTGTGTGACTTTCCTATGTCCAAAATTTACCTGCCCAAAGACAAAATTACCCTTTTAACAACGCTTAAATTTCACTTCTACCCTTCATTATAACTTATTTATTTTTATATTACATATTCAATATATAATGGTCAACATATAAACATATCGATTTCATCATTAATTCCACAAATTCAACAAAACATATTGTATTTATGATAGTGATAATGTTGCATATGATACTTAACTTTAATAAAATATGAAATTAAGGATCTGAACTTTAAAATTGATTAATTTAGTCCCAAAAACAACTTGACAGAGATATCTTTGGAGTGCATGAAAAGTTTTTTTTCATATATTAAATTGATCAATTTCAAAGTCCAAATACTAAATTGATCAATTTCAAAGTTCAAACACTAAATTGATCAATTTAAAAAATTCATATACCTAATTGTATATTTTGTCAAAATTCAAATACCATTCATAACATTAACCCTTTATAACATATGGTTCAACATTTGTGTGTGTGGTATATATTCATTTATTACATTAGATTCATATAATCTCACAATGAAAATGCATCAAAACACACACACATATATAATATATATATATATTACATTCAAACTGGCATGCTCATATATATACATTATACATTGACTGGACCACATGCCTACCATTCTGTTTTAAAAAAAAAATGACCAAAACACGAATTATACAAAAATAAATACAACATTACAAATGTTATATCACATAAGAAAGATGTGATTCTAAATTTTTAACTAATATCACATGAACCACGTGTAATACAACACATCACATATCAGTTTGTGATACTTGGTTGAATGAATATAGGCTTGTTTGGATTGTCGGATTTTTATCTGTATCATATCAATATCGACTCGGTATCGGTATCAATTCGGTTTGATCAGTCTATGAGTAAAATTGTCAGTTTTTCATCTGTATTTTATCTGTATTGGTATCAGTTTAGTATCTATTCAGTATCTGGTCAGTTTAAAAACGATGCTAAAATAACACCAAAACGACGATTCAAATAGGCAAATGTATGTCAATGTCATTTCATCAGCAATATGACTTGAGCTAGGATTGGATGAAGTGTGGCGCCAACTTCTTATTGAATTAGAATAGTCATGTGATCGTGATTTATGATTAATACAAAGTGATAAAATAGATTACGTATTTGTCAAAAGTTAAAACCTACGTTCCTTATTTATAAAAACACATAACATAAATCATGTGTTTGTCAAAAATAAAACTCATGTTACTTGATTGTCAAACTATCAAAATATAAAATAATTGGTCAAAAATCTAAATTCAGAATACTTAGTTATAGAAGTATTAAAACACCAATTATGTTTTTAATTAATCAAATTAATAAAATTTAATGACTACGGTCTCTCTTGATGAATAATGATGATGCTATAAGTAATTTCAAGTGGCGACATCACTTACTAGCAAATTAAAGCGATTCCACCTATCGTCCCCTAAAATGATATCAATGCAGAGAATCTGGTCACTAGTGTAGGGTAGGGTGTGGGGTTTCCCAGACTTGAGCCAAACTGTCCCTCCGCTGACATGGAAAGGATATCTCGTGTATTCAAATTACCAAGCATTTTGTAAGCGGGTCCGAAATCCTAAGATACCCTTTAATATTTCTTAATAAGACTGTCTCATTATTACTACCAAAAGAGATAATGACAAACATGCCAAATTTAATACCAAAGATGGTTTCTATTGAATTACCTAAGTGCCCTTTTTCAGTACTTCTCCAATAGAAAATCGTTGCCAAATAGGGATTATTAAATAAGTCAAACTTACTTTTACTTGTATACTGTTGGAATTTGAATGTAGGTATTAGCGGAGCTCCTAAACACTCCAAAGACATGATGATATGGGAGATGACATGAAAATATGATTATAGTATAAATAATATAATTATCTAATAATGTAATTATTTGTGATTCATAAATATTTCAATATAATTTTAGTATTGGTACAAATTAGACATGGTATAAAAACATGAATTAGACTCTTATCAATGCCAGTACATATACTCGAAGATAATTAGATTATATAGTTGGTTCAAGTTGAGATTTCAATTAGAATCTTGTGTGGTTTCACAATACTTAGTTCAATTACCTTCGAGCTACACAAATTATAGTTGAGTTTTAACGTAAATCAAGTTCAAGTCTAGGTTATATACAATATTATTCTAAATAAAACAAAAATTATTTTTATAGAATTTAAGTATAATAAAGTTTAATTGATCCGAGCATGAGATTGTTAAGGATCAATTCAAGATGAAATTTAAGGATTGATGCATTTGAGCTACTGTCTTCTTCATTCTCTTCTCCAAAGATTAAATGAAGGATTGCGGTTTCTCTATCTCAGCAATCGATTTAGTGTTTATAGCCATGAATTACCAAAGTTGAGAGCACCGTATCCCAGAAATGAAATTTTGGGGTACACCCATTTTACTTGATGGCCCTCCTATGAGAGAAACTCTCTTTGATACTTAACTTTCTTATTAAATAAATCCATAGAATAGTACAATAAGATCATTTATTGCAATTTTTATTTATTATTTTGTATCTAACAATTGCTAACTAATCAACATATCAAACTCTATTTCTTAATCACTACATAATTCTGTAACAGATCAGCTTTTAAGTTTTAGTGCCTTCATTATTTTCCTTTCTTATTATTTCATATAGAAATAACAGTATACCTTATTTATTTTCGATGTATAATTTCTTGTAAAGGGAGTATTATTCCCTATGCTGCACACTTTAAAAAAGTGAATAAATAAATCATATGTTATTCTACTTGAAAAATAAAAGAACACCAAGTCACCAGTTACTGATTTATATTGAATATGTTCTTGTAATTATAACACTAAAAAAATCCTAAAAAAATGAAAATAGAAGTTGGAAAAAAAAAAAGTTCAGAGGGGTTCGAGAACCTTGATAAAGGTGCATGTAAAATATAATTTCTAATATGGTCAAAAGCTTGATGTGAGATTAGTATAGTCAAAAGCGCGATTATATTAACATAATTGAAGCGAATTGTCCAATTGCTAATGATTAAATTATAATTAACTTCTTTAAGTATAATGGAGAGATAAAGATATGCAAATTTGGATGCGGTGCCGGTCCATGAATTTAAGGATATTTGGGACGATAATTGCAATTTAATACGAATATAACATAAAATTAATATATCTTATTATTGTGTTATACCAACAAAAAAAAAAAAAAATCCTTTCCTTTCAGAATGAGTGTGTGTATATATATATATAATATTATTGTTGAAGTGAAGTATGGGGCTTGCAGCTACAAGTAACAAAGAATTGGACAATGGAAATTCAATCAATAAAGCAAACAAAAATTCAACATTTATATTAAGGTAGAGACCAAATAAATGCCAGATTCTTGCAGCTGTGTTCTTCATTGGTCAGTCAAATGGTATATATGGACATTACATGATTTACATCAGCCTCCAAGAGTATTTAATTATAATAGTTTCATTCATATCTTCCAATGAATAAAATCCCTTATTGGGACTCCATGCATTGTCTTGGTTTTTTAATTTATAAAAGTCATCGTGTGATTGAGTCTAAATTTGAAGGCTACGATATACTCTAAGCAAGAAAAGAATCATTGAATATATAATATATATATATATATTAATGTATAATACGAATAATGAGTAAGTATTTACTATGCTTGATCATATAATAATGGCACTTGATTAAAATAATAATAATTTGTATTTTATAAATATTATCACATGTTGAAATTGGACTTAAGTTCTCTTAATCTATGTTATGTAGTTTTTATCTATTTTTATGATACTATTGACAAAAAATATTATTAAAATAGATCGATGCAAGAAAATTGACCGACAAAGACTTGGGGTAAAAAACCCATCTATTAAATTAGCATAATACAATATTTCGTAGAAGAACAAAACTCAAGCTGCTGGCAGCAAAACAAAACCTATATTGGTATAGGCCCATTTCACATAGGGGATGAAAACAAAAGAAGAAAGAAAAATAACAAATACATCAAATCCACTTATTTTAAAATATTATTGGCAAACAATATTAATCGATCCCCCAATCTTCAATCAAACCATACATGCAAAGAAATAGACCTGTAGTGATGAAATCGTAATTTCATAGCAATAATGATGAGAATGACTTATGAGTTGAAAGGTTCTGTGATGAAAATTGGTTGATATAAAAATATTGATATCGGTAGTAATAAATCTGCAGATTAATGGTGGCTAAGAAAGGAAAAAAACTATTAGAAAGGAGGGCCAACCATCAACCTAGTTGTTGCCCCTATGGTCCCACCCCTCCCCTCCTTTTTTTCCTAAGGAGTAAAAGAGAGTAATTTTTATCCATTTACTCCTTTAATATATTTTGTCGCATAAAATTAATAATTGAGATTACTGTGGAAATAGTAATGATATAATAATGGTAGAAAATGTTTTAAAAATATTTAGGACTCATCGATAATTTATAAATAAATTGAGAAAAACTGAGAGAAGAAAAAATTGAAAAATTTTTGAAAATTTTATTGATCAGTGTTCCTTTTTTATATAATGATGTGGTATATGATAGTAATTTTTTATCCCCGTGGTATACCATGTTCCCCCCATAACAATTCTATAGGTCGAGAGTCGAAGTAGAAAAGATGGTAAACCACAAAGGTTTAACTGGGGTGAGCCCGTGATGTAACTAATCAGATTCTCTGATTCAAATTCAAGTGGAAAGGGAAGAAAAAGATAATGGGGTCAGTAGAAATTGAAATTGATTGATGGCTAAAGAAGAAAAGGCTTAAAACTGAAGCTACGTGTATACGCTCTGTCGAGTAGACACGTATAAAGGATACAAAGTTTGGCACAATTTCAAATTTAATTAATATCTTAGCTCATCAAAATCCACTCAGGAAAAGTAATTCTCCATAATGGTTCATTGGCGGCAAAATAAAATACAATTTTAAGTTCTTGTTATTAAATCATTCTTCTTTCCTAAAGTCTAAGACTGAAATTGATAATTTGGTTGTTGCTGTAATATGCTGGATCTTAATGTCATTTAAAGTTGCTTTTGAGGTATATCCATTTAGAATTCGAGGTACTGCTACCTTCTTCAATTTGGGTAAAAGAAGATACAACAATTTGATAAATTAACTAGAAGCAAGAATCATTGGCCTTTGATATTTGGATTTTCTTTCCCTTAAAGTATAATGGGTCTATTTAGATGATCTGTTTTTTATTGTATTTATATTTTTTTTAAAATGATATGTGTAAATATGTCCGATTTATATTTATATTTTATCTATATTTAATGAGAACTACTAACTTTTTTTTATCTATATCAAATTCTTTATAAATAATTTATTAAAAAAATCATCTACTAACAAACAAACAGACCCATCATGTCTCAAATGAGGAAAATTTTATAATTCCGTTATTAATATTGATAAGACCATGAGACCTGCTCTATGAACGATTTAATAGTTCAATATTCAACTATGATCTCACTACTAAAATATTTAATAACATAATATATTAATTATTATATTAATATTAATAATCAAATCATTGATTGAACGATCGTGTTAACAAGATGATAGAAGTTCTCATCCTATGGATTTTATTTACCCCAAAAAAATTGTGAATTTAACTTAATAAGCATAAACGTATACAAACACACGCATATATAATACATTCACAATGAACAAATACAAATAAGGATCCAAAAATTCAATTTAAAAACTAACATATCTCTTCCATAAAAATGGGTGACAAAAATAAAAGGAAAAAGGGGGAAAAAAGAAAAGAAAAAGAAAACCTTTGAGCACAATTGTGGGAGTGAAATTCAGAATTCTAATAGGGAAAATTTCCCATTTTTTGTTCAAAATTAGAACAGCTTCTTATAATAGTAGTCGTTGTGTAGTTTTTCAAAAATAAAAAATAAAAAGAAAATGATGCTCTAGATAATTTGGAGGCAATTCGCCAAATATAATAATCACCGCCCTTTGGATTGTTTGAACAACAAACCCTGAAAAGATAAAGAGGGAGGAAGAGAGGAGAAAAAATACCGAGAATATACTTTAATGCGTGGAAAACGTACACTTTGGATTAATGGGAAAGAAAAGAGGACAATGAAAGAAGTGTCTGGACAGACCGTCCAGAGAATTCCAATTCCTCATGGGAAGGGTATCATCGTATACCACCATACCAGCAATAATTGTATAGTCTTATAAAATTTTAACAAGAATCAAAGGAGCAGAATGTATAATTACGTATGCAAAATGCTAATGCCCACTTCAATTTAATAAAGGATATCTATAGGACCTCGTATGTGATTAACCCATCGAGTTACTTTCCATGTAAACAAATTGATTACGTATCTCATAAATTTGTAAAATGTTCCTATGAACTACAAAAGTTTTTTGGATTTATCTTCCCACTATCATTATGCTTTAAATAACATTGCAAGAAGATGAGAGTATAAACAGATAAAATCTACAAAAAAAACAAGGGTAAATAGGTAAAACTTATCGGATGTGTGGCTCAAACTCAACCAATTCAAGATATTTATTTTAATTAAGCTCAAATTTTATAGTATTTAACTCAACAAGCTTTATAGGTCAAATCAAGCTTAAGTTAAACTTTAGTATAAATTAAATTTTGAAACAAGTTTATACATTAATATTATGTTAGGGAACACAAGAACATTTTTTTCTCCCTAGAATACCTAATATTGTCTATCACACCTTTTTATGATTGTCTTTAAATCATTTGATAATATGACATCTCTACATCACCTTTTTAAAACCACATATAACATGAGATTCGTATAGCATACACGTAACCACTTCGGCTATATATCCTCATCTATGAACTTAATTGAGATAAATTCAAGTTCTTATTTTCAAGTCAAACTCAAGGCCAAACTTAATATTAGTATTGTTATCTTGAATACATATATACAGTTACTATCTTGCTCATGGATTACTCGAGTTTAGCTTAATACTTGAATTTATTTCAACTAAAAACAATTATATTCAAACTTGAATCGCATTGGTATGATTCATCATATTTGATTCAACGAGCTCAGGTACATGATCAAGCTTGATTCAAGTATTAGTGCAAATCAAATGATGCAAGTTTATATGAACAAAAGTATTATATATAATGATATATGTGCATATATACATGTATAAAAAGGTCTTAATTAGTTTGATAGATTAAAATTTATTTATCAAATGTTAATTCGACTAAAATTTAGATTTAAAACTCGTTGGTGTTATTTTTATCTCATTCGTTTTCTTACCTAAACCTTTAATAATAATATAATAATAATAAGCAATTTGTTTTGATGGTGGCGATTGGCAATATTCAACAAGAAATGAATGATTGAAGCTCATAAAACATGGTAATGAATAATTTTCTAATAGAATAAATTAGATTGATTCCTTCTTTTTACATATAATATTACAATGGATGATGCGGTAAAAACAAAAAAAAAAAAAGGAGGAAGGGTAAGAAAGTCAAAGACCGTGAGCAGCCAAAGGGTGAATAAATGGCCCCTGAGGTGCACCGGAAAGAAGTTTGGACTGAAGTCATTAGTGGGATTTTGAAAAAAGGATCTCTTCCCCCCTTGCTTTAATCTAAGCGCCTTACTTTGCCGACCCGGTTTATGCTGACAGATACCATCACCCTAATAATTCATGCAGATGCCTTTCCCATGCCCAATTCCATGAATCAGTCACCATCATTACTTATGTTCCCTTTTCAGCTAATTAATTAATTTTTTTAAGTCTGGATCACTTTGCAGATTACCAGAATTTACTCAAAAAGAAAAATAAAATAAAATAAAGCATTAAAAGATAAAGAAGCTTTGCTCTTTAGATGCATCTAGGTACCCCAAAACATTTTCATTAAATTGTAAAAGGATAAAATGCATAGACATTCTTTAAAATTTTATAATTTTAAATTGCGTGGAGCGTGTATTTTGAAAAAAATCAATGCCTCTAGTCTTGAAACCTAGGACCATTATAGACACCTTTTTTATTTAATAAAAATAAGTATTTAAGCCCTTAGTACGAGGGAATTAGTAAGAGAAAGAAATATAAGAAATTAAAATTTGCTTTTTAATTATTTAAAAAGGAAAAGATGAAAAAAAGAAAATAAATATAACTTTTTCCTTATTCCCACCATTTTTTCCCCTGAAAATATTTTTTTAAATTATTCTTAAATCTTTTTATTAAATTATTTATCTTTTAAAAATACATAAATAATTTACTCGTATATCTTATTTTATTCTTTATAATAATCAACATTCTATCCATTTTTTTCCCTTCATGCATGAAAAAACTCAACTTTTCTATCCACAAAATGAATGGTTCAATATTAGCATATTTTTGTGCCATTCTTTTTGTTTTTTTTTTTTTTTTGTTTTCCTTTCTCTCTCTCGCAATCAATTCTGCACTAAGTCGTAAAAAAAAAAAATAAATAAATAAATGGGAAGAATGACAAAAATAAAAATAGAGAAATTAGAAGTTCTTTTATTTGGATTAGAATGAAAGGGAAGGAAATATTGATGTTAATATGATTTTTTTCTTTAATTAAGCATCTTAGAAATCTTTATGAGATGGTGTGATTTTGTTTCAACATTAAGAAATACTAGAATTTTCCTAACACTAAAAAACGTAAGATTTTCATCCAAATTCCTCCCTTTTCAATTTTCATCCCTCCCTCCATCCCAGCATTAGCGGGATAATTTTTCATTTTCTTTTATTTTTTCAACAAACCTGCTTAAGTACACTAATCAAAATCGAAATAACGCTTAAAATATTATTGCTATTAAAAAGGTTTTATTTAAAAAATTAAAAAAAGGACGAGAAAGCCAGAGAATACGAATATATTAAAGGCTGGATGGATCATTTCTATTCCTTTTGCAAATTTCAAGTCCCAAAAAGCGTATACATATATATATATATATATAAATATATTAAGTAAAACAGAACAAGTGAACACTGATAAAAGGAACACAACATAAAACAGCCAGATCTTTTATGGACAAAGACACAAACATGAAGAAGACAACAAAATTAAGGGACCCCTTTGGGCCAGTTCAGTGGCCCTTCACCCCACCTTCATATTATTTCATTTGATTTGAGAATATGGGAGGCAAGGCAACAGCACAGGCTAAAGCCAATGGAGGGCACACCAAACCATAACTAAAAGCAGTTGATAACGCCGTCGTTTTCTCCAAGTACTTAGGGGATCACTTCAACACACATCTCATCTCTATTTAACCTAAAATCTTAGATTACTATCTTTCCTATGTATGAAAAAGGACAATTCTTAAACAAATATCGCGCTGCCTTTTTAGAGAGGCTACAATATTCATGATAATTGGGTACAAAACTTATATCTTTTTTAATGAAAATGGGTGATCAACATTAAAAGTAGTAAATAAAATCTTCCGCCCCTTTAACAATAGTCTTTTTTTCGGTTTTTTAACCTAATTTCCACAATTGTAACACCACACTTGGATCATAATACAAAGGAATCTAATTAATATACCCATTGAATTGGATTCTATCAAAAAGGTTTAAAGAAAAAAATTTTGAAAACTTCAACATCAACAGAGAAATAAGCACTCAACAACAGAGAAAAATGTTCCCTTTGATCACACCTTTTCTCTCCTTTTACTCCCAATTAGCAGACTTCGTCGTGATGAATAGTAAAAACGTGTAATTTGCTCAAATTAAACATTTTTCATGCAATTATTTTTCCATAGAACACATCAACTCGATCAACAAGTTTCCACCATAGTCCGTGGCAAGCACCCAAGAAGAGGAATAAATGGATGGACCAACCACATAGTTCATTCATTTAGCTGATTGTTGATTCTAAATCCACAACCACAAACACAACCTAAGAGAGAACAGGACAGGACAGGACAGGACAGGAATATTTGCAACTGTTCCACATAATCCAAATCTAAATCCACTAATAACTAATTTAATTGGCATTTGAATTCCCGGTGTTGAAAATCAGTTCCCCCAATGCAATACCCAAAATTAAAACAGAATCTATTTTACTTTTTTCACTTAGATGTAGAGATGACCAATTCAACAAAAACCCTAATCTGTCACTTTCTGAACCATAATTCATACCCACAGACCACAAGACACAAACCGCAAACTTTCAGATGCCCTGTTTAATGTACACAACAACTTCACCAAACACCTTCCGGTTCAAAATTAAAAAAAAAAAAAAAAAAACCTTTTTTTTAATCAGAGAAATTAAAACTATAAAACTTCTAGGGTTCTGTCGACGGATAATTTAAGAAAGGAAAAGGCAACACATCAGAATAACCATGATTAAAGCTAATTACTAATTCTTGATAATCGATAATTATCAAGGACAAAAAAAGGCTACCCATTTCCCATTTTTTACATTGTAAAGAGGGTAATTTACAGAGTTTAACCCATTAAAGTAGAAGTAGAACCTTCGCATCGAGGATTAACGACCTAGAATTTAAACCCCAGAAAAAAAAAGGTAAAAGAGAAAAGAAAACATCAAAAACTTGATCGAACCTTCTTTTTAATATTCCCATTTCTGCCCCATAAAAACCCATTAATTCCAAACCCCCCATATCCTCTCCCCAATAAAATTCACAAACCTCCTCACCGACCCTCTCTCATCCGCCACCTCACCACCATCATCACCAGCCTCTTCTCCTCCCTTACCACCGCCGTGACTCGAACCCATGTCCCCACCCGACTCGTCCTTCTTCGAACTCGCCAACTCGGACTGAGTAGACTCAGCACCAACTCGACCGCCTTTCTTCTTGCTGCCGCTGCTGCTGTTATTATTACTGTTGCTACTATTAATATTCTTCTGCTTGTTGTTTTTCCTCTCTTTCTTGTTCTTCCCACCACCAAGCTTGCTGTTCCTGGCAAGAACATCCTCGTAAGCATCGATGATTTCGTGAATAAGCTGACGGTTCGGAGACGTGTCCCATCTGACCCAGTAACTCGTGTAACACGAAAAACAGTCACAACTGAACACAGAAGGATGGTCAAGATGATCTCCACCGTTACTATTTGCTCTAGAAAAAGAAGAAGAAGAAGAAGAAGTAGAAGGACTAGAAGAAGAAGAAGAAGAAGTGATCCTACGGGTAGGGGTTGAGATAGGGTGTGTGGAGGAGAAGGATAGGAGATAAGCTAGGACCTCACGATCTTCAGGAGAAAGGGCGGTCGTGAGGGTGAGGATAGCAGCGGGGAGGAAAGAGAGGTGGTGGTCGGAAATGTTTGGTGGTGGTGATGGATGGACTGTGCCTTTACGGTAGAGTTTCTTCATGGTTAGGGCTAGGGTTTGGTAGTTGTTTTAGTTGAGATAGAAGAGGAAAAGATTCCCTGAGAGAGAGAGAGGGGAGTTAAGAATATCTGCTGTTCAGAAGAAAAAGGCTTTGAAGTTTGAAGAGCTGATGGGGTTTTATTATTTATCATTTCCTTGGTAGAGCGAGACAGAGAGAGAGAGATTATCTTGATGGCGCTCCGCTCAAACTAATTTTAGATGTGTCATTTTTTTAAATTTGTTTTAGTTTCAATTAAAATAAAGAAATAATGATAAAAAAAGCATCTAAATTTAAAAAAAAATAAATATGTAAAATTTAATTTTAAATAATTTAGTATCGAAATAAAATTTTTGTTGATCTTTTCTATACATTATTTTACTTATCTTATATAAATAATAATAATAAAAAATTTATTCTAATACCAAAATTATCAAAATCAAACTTTATATATCGAAAAAATCCATAAAAATATTATTTTCATCATTAATCCGTAAAATGTATATAGTATGTGATAAGAGTATATCAAGAAATGATGAATGATCAAAAGAAGAATATTATTAATGAGATTTCTTGATGTTTAAAAGTTAAAACATAACTACCGATGACGCATATTTCAATCCGTATTGAAAATCAATAGTGTTTATTCATCTTTTTCTTTAAATACAATAGTAAATTAGTAGTTGCTGTAAAACATTTTGGTAGATGGCTATTCTATTTAATCAAAACAAAATTTAACTACTCTCTAATTTCTAGGTGACTCATTGTTTTTTATTCCTCTTATATCATATTAATATTCCAATCACTATTATTTCTCATAGGATTTGTGTTAACTCAAATCCAACAGAGATAAAAACAATCGATGGGCTTTGACTTGTATGGTGAGCCTGCAAAATATAACATAATTAATGATGTGACGAAGGTCTTATAATGTAACCAAATATTTTGATATTTAAATTAGTTTGCATAAAAAAATTCATAATAAATATAGAGGTGTCAAAGTAATGTTATCTTGCCTATAATGCATAGCAAAGGCATATATAATACACAGATCCTAAGTGATCATGTACATCGTGGGATCACATAAAAGTGGATGGATAGGATGATTATTGGAGACACATGACAAAGCCACTAATCCATGAATAATTTTGCCTCCGAGTGGAACTAGTAGTGATTTGAAGGAATGTGTCTAGCGATCTTAGCTCGGGACTTGCCTACTCAAAGTATTATGGTGGTAGCTTCCCGACCTAAAGTTGTCGGGATTCTTACAAGGCTAAAAAATGAGCTAGTAAGGGTAGGGCTTAGGCCTAGTAAAATAGCCAGAATAAGCAATGGGTCCAATTAGGTTTAAAAAACTAATGATTCATATTTGATCATCAACCAAATTATTTGTATTTTATTTTTCTTAAATACAACACATGCAATGCAATGTAAAATCCCACTATAATATATCATAAAAATATGTGCGGAAGCATTATTAAAGGGATCCACGTTATTAATTAATATCCTCGTGCATAGTAAATTGCAGTTGATGAAAAATATATGAAGATATATATTTATATATATTTATATATAAATGTACACATACATAAGTAATTAGCGTGAACTGAGTGATGGTAAAACATCGGCGAGTAAGTGAGGGGAAGTTTGGACATGTGGTAACGTAATTAATGTTGTTATTAAAAACTTCCTTCCAAAGTAAATTTCGGAAACCGTGACGCTTTTCATCTTTATTGTTAGAATGAATTGCGCAAGAAATTTTCTGCCTCGAAATGTGATTGATTTTTTATATTCTGAATCTCTATTTATAGCAAAACCTTATAGTCTTTTTTTTTTTAATTTTTATTCAATAATTTCTGAAGTAAAAGATTAGATTAATCTAACTGAAAAACCCATATCCATATCAAGGGTTATAAAAGTCTTTAACAATAAAACATAATCATTTAAATTATCTATTTTTCTATATTTGCCTTATATGGATATAGGTCTTGTCGTTAACATCCCCCAGCGATCTACAATCACATATATAAGACTAATATAGCACAATGAAACAAAACAAAAATAATTGAATTATTTTTTTATCATCATAAATATAAAATGTTGGCTTATTCACCATAAAAAATAAGAGGGAAAGAAAAAAAAATCAATACTTTAAGATAAACACAGATTTCAGCATCAACCTTCTTGACAATTCATCCATTTAAATGCAATATATATATTTTGAATCATACTAATATTTATATCTTTTCTTATTTCAAATTTATATAAGTTGTGAAAAAGTATATAATATCCAACAGAGATTATTGATAATTTATCTATACATAGTTTTTTTTTTTTGGTCCGCATTGTATGTATTATTAGATTTGTTTTATAACTATAAACATGTTTTTTTTTTTTTTTACAAAAGAAGAAATAAATCGGGTAAGAGTTGATATTTATAAATAACTTTCCTTATGTATCAAGTAGTGGGGATAAATATATAGGCATCTAACCTGTTAACTTCTGAATTAAGTTGTGCTCTCTCTCCATGGGAGCATGAGTCACGTTTCAATCTTTTTTTTTCTCATTTTGCTTGACCAAATTTGTCACGTAATAAGGGCTTCAGGAATTTTTTGCCACAACATTAATTAAGATTTTCGCTACATTATTGTCAATTGTCATACGAACATTAATAGGTTATTACACCTCATTAATTCAAATCTCATATTCATTTTTCTCCATGCTTCAAATTAAATTTTGTGGTTGGTGGTATCTAAATGCTTGTTTAATCCAACACTTCAATATCTGTTTTTAGTGGAAAGAATATTCCTAAACCTTTTTTTTTTTAACCCAATTACTTAAAAGAGGAAAAAAACATGGATAAAAGTATCACTCCCGGATATTCTACCTTTGTTTCAGTGCTTAAAAGCGGTAAATAATCATATGAATATATTGCTTATGGAATTGTTCGAAAATTTTAGTTTTTCTTTATGAGATGGTTATCATTTATTAAGAAAGTACTGATTCTTGGAAGTGGGAATAGGCGAGAATTATAGGGGAGAATCAATTGTAGACTTTCTCACTTAGACAAGGAATAAGTACACTTTTAATTTTTAACAATTCTTAAACCTTCTTTTCCCCTTTAAGTCATCCATGTTTTTAAAGGTTTTACAAAGTTGACAATTAACAAATTAAATGTTTACAACGTTCAAATAAATTGATGAAAAACAATATAAAAATTAATAAATCATTGAAAGTTAGAAAAAGAAAAACCAATAAATATTTTAAAAAAATATTCCAATCATTTCAAGACTAAGGAGTGGCTCACAACCACTTGGAGGGATTAACGTGACCCCAACAAGTTGCTATAGACACCTGCTTACCACGAGATGGTCGGACTGCCACATTTTTTTAGGATAAATAACATCAAAAGTTATCAATGTTTTATAATAATTTATTTAAAATATCAACATTTTGAGTGTTTGAAAAAAAAATGAATGTTTTGTGTAAAGTAAATCAAGCGATGTGTTCATGATGAACAGTTGAGGAAAACAAAAAATATATATATATTTGAACATTATATTAAGTTGAAGCATACTTGGTTTAGCCATTATACGTAAAGGTTATTCTAAACAACTAATATATCGTGTTCATTTGCTAACCAATTTTATATTATGAAATCATTTATTTTACCTTTTAAATTCTTTGGTAATGCAATAGAAATGTAAATTGTACAAAATAAGTGATAAAAATGCTACTCCCATAAGTAAACCAACATAAAAGATAACTGTATGATAATGATTATCTCAAAAGTTTCAAATATCTCCAAAAAAAAAAAAAAAACCATAGGAGATATCAACAGCAAAAGTATATGAAAAGTACTAGAAAACTGAATACAAGTCTTAGGCTCACGAAAAGGCCCCTAAGATAAGTACAAAACTGAAATTAACAACCTAATCATTAAGTTCATCAAGTAGCTTCTCAAAGTCGACTTCATAGCCCAAATCATCATAATAAGCACTATTAGATCTATCGGTATTTGAAAAACAATAAAAGTGAGTTAAAGCCTAGTATACAGCAACACAAGTATCCACTAGATGTCACACGCACTTAATTTATATGCAATACAACAACCAATAGTTTATAATTCTTAATTAAAGGCAAAACATCCATCAAACAAGCACTTATATGCCAATCAACAGACTCTAGGAATATGGAGATCTTAATTAGTAACAGCTCCTCAAGGGGTTGATTAAAACATGTGAAATTCCTTAATCTCCTAGAGAAATTTCTATGTAATAGTCTCATCTGAGGTTCACAATGGCTACACATCTTTGCCTATTTAAATCCACAATATAGTGTAGTTCAGTCAGTCCCATTAACGTGAATCATACTATATTACTTCTCACCAATCTAAGTAGATGTTATCCTAATATCGTTTCTCCTATCAGCTACCTACTGAGCCACTAATGGTTGCATCAACGCCTAATTGCCGCGTTGGTCATTTTTAAGTTTTAGTTCATTTAAGATGTCAACCCTAGGAAAACAACCAGTAAGTTACTGCGTACTTGTATCGTTGTGTAGTCAGCAGAAGGACACTCAATAGACAAAAGGAGCGATCAAGTATCTATTTAGAGAAGACTAATTTGTGTAAGAATGGAATATATAAACTAACAATCAACAACATATTGTTTAGTCAATTTATGTAAGTCTCATATTATATAAGGCTTTATTTTGAATTGAATCCATTTAAGGTATTGGACTTAAGTGATTTAGACTAAGTTCATTGAATTAAGAGATTGAATTCCTTATTTAAATATATTGCGCTTTTAAGGATCTTAATTTAGGTCCAATGAAAATAATATTCAAGTGTTATATTTTTTAGGGTAATGGGCATTAGAAATTTAGCAATTAAGCTCATTAAGGAATTTAAGTTATAAGTTAGGTGGGACTAGGTTTTTATTTTGTAATTAGGCTTAATTGGAATAAAATTGATTATTGGACCTAAGGATTGAGTTCAAGCTCAATTGGATAAAGTTTAGACCCTCATTAGGCTATTAAGCATTCTAATTTCCTATTAAGGCCCATCATATGTATTTTAGAACTTTTGGGCCTAAGGAAATAATTTTGAGCTTAATAGGTAATTCAATACCTAGAATTGATAATAGACTTAAATAATTAGGATTATTGTACCCATATTTTGGAATTTAAGCCCACAAAATATAAAATTTTGGATAAAGACTTTATTTTGACTGTTTTGATCCTAATTAGCTAAAGAAAGCCTAATTAGAAATAGAATGGGCACATTTAATGTAAATAGGCTTAGATGGCTAGAATTCAAGTTAATACGCCTAAGATTATATTTCCAAACCGATTTTAGTTAATAAAGCGCACTCAAAGTTATTTGGTCTTGGACCTCGTTTTCATATCTAAGCTAAAATATTTATAAAAGCCTATTTTAATACTAAATATCTATAGCAATTTATATAGGTCTAAATTTGAATTTTGCTCATGCAACCAATTTATCAAAAAATCTCATATTTATTAATCATGTTTCATGTCATATTTTATAATTTTTTCAACATATATAAATAGAGGAATTTATATACAAGGAAACATGATAATTCAAGCCTGAATACACATTTTATATCATTAATATCATGTAAAACTCTCAAATTTGTAGCATGTTCTTAAGATTCATATTCCACATCCAATCAACAATTTACACGTAAACATGGCCGAACATGACACACAAGTTATCGTGTGGTGGATTCGATCTTATCGATCACGTACATGTAGCATGTGTCTTGCTCTACAATAGCCCCAAATGAGTGACATGGGAGCACGCAAGGAATGGCTAGGAGTCAAAAAGTAAAGAGGAGGAGCAAACAGTCTCAGTGAACTTGAACACATTATGATAAGTGGAAAAACTATATAGCATCAACTCTACTATTCCAGGGAAGAGGCTCCAAGTTTTATTTCATCTTTTGTGAGTGTATTCCAGCAACATAAAGGTGTTTCTATCGATTTTTTAAAAAATCGCTCAAATAAGAAGGAGCTTTAAGTATTGCACGAGCTTAACTCTTAATGATATCTATTACAACATACTGACCATCAATGGATGAAATAAGTCATCGTATTGTTAGGTTCTTGCATGGGCTTTCTAGCCTATTGAAGGCAACTTTAAGTGCATGAGCTCATTTAAATCCATTTTTTCCAATATTCTTTCATATAATCTATTCCTTGTTTTTCTTCAATTTTTAAAGGCCCATTTTCTATTACATTCCATATTAATCTATTTTAGGTTTTAAGAAATATTTTCATCATGCACTTCTAGTATGGGTAATTATCCCCACATAAAAGTTAACGTATGTTTATCGCTTGTCTCTCTAGAAATCCTAGTGTATTAAAAGCCATGATCTTTACTCTAACGGGTGATTAAGCACATATATGAAAGAGATTGGCTCTAATACCAAATGAATATACACTAGGAATATACTCTACAGGGGAGGGAGGTGGATTAAGTATGAATCCTAATTGCCTAAATAATTAATTTCAATTCCAGCATATCAAAAAATAAAATTAATTGCAATGGATAATAATTAATAATATAATGCGTAAATTAAAAGGATAGGGATAGAGAAAAACAAGCCAGATATAACATGAAGTTCGAACCATTCTTACTCTTCACGATCCATAAGCCCCCTAATTGAGGTCTTCACAACCACTTTTATTAATCTCTAAAAATATGCTCAACATGAGCTGATAAAATCACTCAGGAAATAAAATATTTTCCTTCTCTTTAATTGCTCTTAAATGAATAGCAGAAATGAGAAAAGAGCACAAGAGTATATTTTCTCTCTCTTTTTGAATTAAAAACTTATATACAAGAGAATAAGAAAATAAATTTTTTGTTTGATCACAATAAAGAGCTTGTTAATGATTTTGGCAGTTCCTTCTCTTTTATCTCTTAAGACTAAGCATATAATATATATATATATATATATATAACCTTCAAAATTCAAATGTTTGTTAGAAACAACGTGCATTAAAGACTTATCGTACCTCAAGTGTCGTGCCCCAACTTTGCTCTTGACAATCTTCTCACATGTGCGCTTTTCGAGTCTTAAATTTGAAAGGTCGCTCCCCCCCCCCCCCCCCCAAACATCAACATGTCGAGCCCTTAATATGACCTTTGACCACCATTGTGTTGTCTTTAGCTTTGTCGAGCCTTAGGTTTGAACTAGTCGAGCCTTAATTCTTTAGCATGTTGAACCCTCAACATGACCTTCAACAAGTCTGTTTGCTTCTTTAACTTCTCAAGCTTTGAACTTGAACTTGTTGCTCCTTGATTACTTGACTTATTTAGGCCCTGACTGACCTCTGACCACTGGTTTGGGATTTTTGAGTTTGTTAAGCCTTGGCCTTAGCTTTGTCATTGTAAACCTCGACTTTCTTTGTAACCCAAGCTTGACTTCGAGAACCAAATCGGAAACTAAAACCCTAAACCGGAATAACTAAGGTTAGAATGAAACCTAGAAACCCTAAGCCAGGCTTCACCGAGAATAAAACTATAGAACTTTTGAGAGCAAGTTAATCTAGATTATAGTTCTAAAGAATCTATCGAAACATAAAAAGATCAGTTTTGGGGAATTTATCTATTTTGAACCTGACCGGGATCCATTTCGGAAAACCGGGCCTTGGGACTCGAAATTAGAAAAAAATTCCGAAATACTCTTTAAGATCGGAATTTAATAAGAAATTCAAAAATATAATTATAATAATTTTTCAGTTTATAAAAATTATAGTTATAGCTTTTTATCGTCTTTTCTTTACTAACTGGTAATTTAATTGTCTAATCTACTATTCATTATTGTTCACAAGTACAAGCCCATACCTTATTCACACTCACAAGCCATACCCCTACTCTTATATCCTTACGATCTAACTTACCTTATTACATCATATTCTTTACATTTATCTTTCCAACACATTTTATTACATAAAATTAATTTGAAAAATTGTACAACATTCATTTTCTCTCCCTCTCTCCCTCTATGGCCGGCATGACCCCCTCCCATGTTCCTCTCATTGTTCTATTTTTCTTCTTTTATTTTATACACACAAAACCCTAATACCCTCTCTATAAATATTCTTTTATGCCTTTCATTCTCTTTCTTCATTTCACTTTTGCAAAAGTTTTACAAACTCTTTCTTTTCTTTCTCTTGTTGTCGTGACCCTCCCATACACACACACACACACACATATTTTTTTTTCTTTTTCTTCAACTCCTCTTGCTTCCAAAGCTTAATAGGTATAGATCTATACATTATCATCACAAAAATGTAATGAAAAAAAATTCATGTGTGGATTCACATAGAAATCCCCATGAGCTTCATGCTAGGGATGTAAAATCACTAAAACATGATGATCAAGCCATCACAAGTTGTGAATCTTATGTTTAAGCTCATATTTTTGTCATGATCATAATATATGTTCATATAGTGATGATTTTATGTAGGAATCTTGCTACTACATTATTATCATAATAGTATACTTCATTTCATGTATCTAACATGATCATCACACTTAGATCTAGCTTCTAAACATCTATCATTTACACGACATTTGAGATCTCATGCATTTATTGTGTTTAAGATGAATAAATGGCCATAAAGATTTTGTCTTATGTAAATGAATGTTTTGTTATTTCTAAAAGTTAGGATATTTATGAAGATGAGCCAAAAAGCTCAACAACATATTTTGTTTCATCAAAATAAACTTTTGTAAATTCGGATGGAAAAAGAGTTGTATTTTGAAAACCTATTTTTCAACCCCAAAACATGAATTTTATGTGAAAAATAAAGGGCTTATGGAATAGGTATCAATATTAGATGATTTTAATAAGTTAATGGTAGATCTACTAAGAGAAATTTATCAAACAAGAAATATTTACAAGATAGAAAACTTGGATCTTATGTTAGTAACATGAAATTCGTAACTAAGGAAAGATGGTGTGTAAACACCTACTTTTCAAACCCAAAATGGAAGTTCTATTAAGGAAATGAAGTCCTTAGGGGATAGGAATAATGGAGCCTTAAATTTTAAGGTATCAAATGAGATTTTCTTAAAGAAATCACTCAAAAATCATTTTCATAAGATTCGGATCTAGGAATAGTCCATATTTAAACACTTGTTTATAAAGTGTAAAATGAGGATTTTTGTTGAAAAATAAAGACCTTAAGGAATAGATATAGTAAGGACTTAATTTTATCAAGAATAAATAAATTTTATTAAGGAAAATCTCTAAAACAAGTATGATTTGTCAAGAACACAAAACTAGTCTTGCTAAGTTAAGTATTCATGACATTTTGTAAAGTAGAAGTTTCTAAAATGTTCTCTAATAGAATATCATCAAGAACATACATATAGGAAGCTCATAACATACCATTCATGATAGTAAATTGTTAATATTGCATGCATATTTGACATGGATACTAGAAACATCATAACTACTCAAAAAAACAATTTCGAAAATGAATGTTTAGCTATTGAACAGAACTAATCCAAACTTTTCAAAACTTAAAGGTTTTCAAAATCGAGATATTATACTATAATTAGATGGATTGTTTGAAGTAGAAAGAAATCGGTATATAATTTGCGAAATTCCAAGTCTGAGTCAAAATGACCAAGTTGTGGCCGTTTTAAGTTGGAATTTCCATTAATTACGAGAATTATAAACTTAATAGTTTTATGAAATAAAATGGATTAGATATGAGTTGAAATACTCATTTGCGTATTTCTTTCATTTAGGTGAATTTGATCCGAGGATTCGTTACCACCGAATTATTATTACTAAGAGACCGGCGACCAATGACCGAGTGAGTATTACTTCCTAATTTCATTTCTTGATTATGTTTGTAGCAATTAGCTGCATTAGATTATGAGGCAAAAGATAAGATGGAATTGCATGATGGGAATTATGGTGGATTATATATGCTTGTTGATGAGTTGAGAAATTGTATTAAGGATATCGAAACCGGGTGATTAACTTATGTTTGTTTAGAGTATTATAGGATTGATTGTATGCGAGATTTGTTGATCACCTAAAAATTGGTATTAGTAATTATCCAAATTGATAAATCAACATGGACATAATCACTTCACGATAGGAATGGAGTATTAGCATTTGTTGGTTACCCGTAATCCGTAAACGGTTAAAAATTGGTTGATCATGATCCATAAATGACATAAATGAGTTGGTTCATGATCCATAAACAACATAAGTTGGTTACCCGTGATCCACAAACGAAACATCAATTCAACGGTAGTACTGCAGTATTTGTTAATCTGCTAACCTCGAATGAAGGGCGTAAATCCATTCATATATAATTTCCAGCTGATCATATGTCTTGTTTATTCAGGTTGTTGATGCATTCCATATGGTTGAATTAATAACTTGATTGAATGATTTGTTATAATTGTCTTTATGAAAGTATTCACTCACTAAGCTAGTGTAGCTTACGCCCCCCACAACTTTTTCTTATTGCAGTTTTTGTATATATGGTTAAGGTCGAGGCATCCTACCGAGCAGGTATAGGAATTAGGAGTTTCTGTTAGAAGTTGTGTTCGGTTTTGTATAAACTTCCATAGGAAACCCTAATGTCTATCAGATGATTGAAAACGATCACTTTTAAACTTAACATTCTTCTGCGAAGGAATGCCCCTAGAACTTTTGTAATTAATTACGTGGACTCATGGTTTATATTCTGATGCTTATAGTATGTCAAATTAACCTATTTATCTCCATTGGTTCATGTATTCTATTATTGTAAATGTATGCCTTGTATCTGTACGAGAGTTTGGAATGATTGTGGTAGAAATTCCTAAGTCTTATATAGCATGCGGTAGACTATTACATTTAGGGTACCTTATGGGGCGTGACAATCATGCTTTAAACACTTGATTTGGCTTGTCCTTGATAGATATTGTTTCTAATAAAATCTACAGAAAACTCCACAAAGATGAACAAAAAGCACACATATATATTTGACTAATTAAGTACATTTTACAATAATTAAATAGTTATTTATGCATTATATTATCTCATTAAAATCCATATTGAATATATAAGTTCAACAATTATATCACTTGAATGCATACCATTACAAAATGTCAATTAAACAAGAATGTAGATCTAAGAGTGGTTATAGGTATTTTGTAAAGGTAGTATGTAAATTTGAACGTAAGCCCATATAACTAACAAATGTCTTACATATATCATTGAGAGTGATATGTGATAAAACCGGTATGTCCTATGCGCTCAAGGTGTGACAATCTTAATCTTGTTTGATTACTAAAGTACTTCAAGATTCTGCAAGGGAAGGGGTTTTAGGAAAAGAAGAGTCGTTGTATGATGGTGTGGAAATTGCTAGTGAAAAGAATTGTATGTTGTTTTTTAAATAAAAGAGGCAATTATAAGAGTTAAGGTCCAAAAGACTATTTTGCCCCAAAATTTATTTATTTATTTCTCTATGTTATTTCAATGATTAATCAATAATATTGCAATACATGTAAAGCTTAATTTTAGATTAAGGCTTATATATCTATAACCCGCTTTTACTTGTGTTTGGCTTTGTTGTCACTATCAAGACCTTAACCTTCACATTGCATTTGTAAAACACCTCCAAGACAATACATTATTGTGGGAGCACTTCAATAAGTCAACATAATAAAAAGATGATGTTTATCGATTTACATGACTTGTGATATTATTGTTTTCTGATAACAACGATCAATAGCAAAAAAAGATGATGTTGTAATGATGATAACTAAATTTCCAATTAGGTTTATGATTTGACAAGTTGAAATTTGAGGTGTATAATGTCAAAAACATGTAAAGTTAAGATAATAATTATGATATCATCCTAAAAATAATAGAAGGAAAGACTAGCGTTTATGCTAAAATTTAAATAGAGGATAACATATCATATAAGTAATTCCTAGAGAAATCACAAGAGCTAATGTATGGATATTCTTTATTTACATTACTTTAATAGTGTTAACCTACACATAGGTTTTCTTGTGGTCTCATCTACCAAATATCTAACTCATGATTTAATTATTAAAATTTCTATTATATTAACATTCATAGTTATTATAATAATTAGATGATGGCTAAACCATCCATCTCGTGACTTGAATATTGAAATTCAAACTTTTGGCTTCATATTTTCACGAGTTATCTCTTAGGCTATACTTGGTTGATCCTTCAATTTCTTTAATGGGATTGGTTTATGAAGTAGCAAACATAGCCTAAGAGGCATTACTCTTGACTTAGTGGAGGTTTCAAAGAGTATAAAATATTAACCAATTGAGAGAGGATGGGCATGAAAAAATAGTATTATCTTAGGTACCCTTGTGTATAGACTTTACATTGATATCCCTTAGGATTGTCCCTCAACTCTTTCATGTCAATGGCTATATATGATCATGAGCTCACTAACATGAGGAAACATTATTTCTTTAACTCATTCTCTATCCTTTCATTGAGTAACAAGCTATATATGATCCTGAGCTCACCAACCTGAGGAGGACACATTTCTTTAACTTAATTTCTATGCTTTCATTGAGTGATAAATGTCAATGACAAGGAAAAAAGAGGGCTTGAGGCTATAAATTGTTTCGTTTTCCTTTCGTCATGAGGATTTATATGGATCGACTATGGGCTCAAGGGGTTCGGTCAAAAAATAACTATCAACACTTACTGCTCGTGCACTTTGCTGTAATTACAATTCTATTGTAGTCTTATTTCTTCTTAATGGCTATTACCATAATAGCGATTCCCCATTACAAAAAAAAAAATTGAATCGTCATTCCTTTCTCAAATTTATGAATGAAAATTTAATACTAGAATTGTCTTTTTTTCCAAAATACCTTAATTTAAATAAAAACATTAATAAAGAAAATTTTATTACAGCTCTATTCCATTTTAATAATAGGAATTTCATTACAACCTTATTCATTTGGTGAAGTGAAAGGCCAAATATATTATATTTTATAGTTGTTTCAATGAATAAATAAGGAGTTAATGTTTTAGATGCAACCGATGTTGTTTATAATGGACTTTATAAAACCCAAACTCATTCAACACAATATAAAATGTCCCAAAACTTGTCGAGGTTACTATAGAGTTTTTTTTTTTAATCCTATACCCAAAACTCACTTGCTAAGCTGAGAGGGATCCCCATGATTTGCTCAAATCCAACACGGTTAATCAATAAAATTCTATTAAAAATATTTTAGAATTTATATCTACATGATTTTAAAATAAGGAAAACACACACACACACAATTACTTTAAAACAAAATCCCATCAAATTCATATTTCTCCTACAAGTTTATGACGATATATATGTGAGTAAATTACACCATAAGCTATAAAATATTTTAGAGTAAATTTATTTAAGGTATCAATATTTTGAGTGGTTAAAAAGAGGAATCAAGGTTTTATAAAGTGAATGTAATACGGTATCAACGTTTTACAAAATTCATTTAAGATACTAACTTCAAATCAATTTTCAATTAATCTTCATTAGTTATCAATTATAGATACCTTATTTGACTCACTTTGCAAAACACTAATTTTTTTTAACTACTTAAAATATTGATATCTGAAATGAAATTACTCCTAGGCGTGATTCCTCATTTTATTATTCGAAACATTAATATCTTTTGATGTAATTCATCTACACATATATGAAATCAACAACATTTACACCTGTGTCAATAATTTCTTTTCCTTTTTATAATAGTCGAACGAACACAAACTTTTATTTTTATGAAAAACTACTCATGAACTAGGTTGTTATTGGTATTTGATAAAGCACTTGAAAAAAAGCCATGAAATAATCTAAGCTTTATATTTAGACTCTAAAACATTTGAAGGTAAATATACAAAATGGCTATATTTTTATTGTGTTTGAATTTTCCATTGGATTTTAAATATATACCAAAACCCAACTCGAAACCTATAGTATCCTATAAACAAGGCCAAAATCGTCCTAAAAATCCTAACATTAACACCTAACGATAACTTAGGAAAAAGAAAAAAAAAAACAGTTTTCTTTACTTTTTTTTATAATAGCTGAATGAATGTGGAATTTTGTTCTTATCAAAAGCTATTCATGAGTTATTCATGGTTGATAAAGCAACTAGAAAAATCCATGAAATTGTATAGATTTAAACTTTAGAACTTTCGAAAGTAAATATACTACTTGGTTATATTTTTGTCAAGGTCAAGTTTTTCGTCGGGTTTTAAATTTATGCTAAAATAACTAGAAACCCTATAAAATTTTACAAACAAATCAAAACTGGTCCCAAACCCAATAATTAGACACCCTCTATAATTCTGCCAACATACGTCCATGGTTAATGTTGACATCCATAGAAGTTTCGCCTTTTTAATACTATCAAAACATTTATATCTCTATGTGAGGTTACTTTTTCCACCCTTTTATAAAATACTGCATACTGCCATCTTGTGTACCACCAGAATTCGTTTGAATCGTCTATTTTTTATTCGTATCAAAGTTTTGATCTATATCTATATTTTATTAGTATTTGATTGCATTTAATATGTAGCAATTCAATATCTATATTTTTTTCATTTTTTTATACAAATATTTAAATTTAAATAGATACTAAACAAATACCAAATATTTCGAAAAAAAAAAACAAATGCCAAATAGATTTAGGAAAAAAAAAAAGTAGGGTGAGGACAAACTTAAGGTCAGGCCAGATGGATAGCCAGAGAAGCGTGTTTGCCTGCGTGTTGGTGCACGTTTATGTTTTACTTCAACACTGATTCCGACCCAGCCTCGCCAAGGGAGGGGTTGGTGGAATTGGTCAGTCTACATGGACCTGGCTGTAATTGTCATGTGACCTGTCACAACTCCAAATTTTTGTTGCAACGTTTCTAGGTTTAGGTGTGGTCAATTCCTTTGATTCAAATCAACCATAAAAGTTTTTGACTTCACTAAACCTGCCGTGAAGGTAAGATCATTAGTGATAATATTACGGCCTAAATTTTAATTGCTTTTTTTATTTTTTTAAATTACAATGTGGTAGATGGATTCGAATCTGTCATCTTACTTAGAAGACCAATATTAATATAAAATTTTTAACATTATTCCATGCGAAAAGCTGTTTATCAAATTTCACGGACATGATTTATCACATCCTTTCTTTTCCTTTTTGTTTTTCCTGAACTATTTCAATGTCATATTCGCAAGTTTCTAAAAGATTATTTTTTTTTCTTTTTTTTTTAATATTGACCATACACTTGTATACAAATTGTTATGATTTTTAAAATTCTGATTCTGATGGCATATGCAAAAGTCTGGACCATTAAGTTGATGGTGGATTCAGTCTACGTAATAACCTTTCTGCATAAGATACAGTTTTAAATACAACAGCGTTAGGATAGACTTGAAAATTAAATTTCTGAAATTCTTTCTTTTTTTTTTGGCCGAATCTAAAATTCACTTTAATTTTAACTCATTCGAAAATATTTAATATGCAAGAATTATTTGAAAATAGAATAGATTGAAATTAAATTAAATGTAATGAAATGAATAGAAACTTATGTCTATTCCTACATTGGATAGGACACATATATAGAATGAATTAAACATCTTTTCAAGTCGGATTCGAATCGGGATGGGATCCAACCTGGCAAGGTAAGTTTGACCCGCCAAGTGGATCTACCGGGTCTGGTCTACGGTCTAAGGTGGGTCTACTAGCTAGATTCATGGACCCTACGAGTCCTCAAGGGTCTCTTATTAAAAATTTAAAATATAATTTAAAAATTAATAAAATCATTAAAAGAAGACGAGTCACACCTATCTTAAGACCTGTCGAGTCCATGGGTTGGACTCGTCCCACTTCTTACATGAGACAGTTATAGGTCCAAAAATTTAGATCTAACCCTGCCCTACCTGCTCTGCTCCACCCCATATTGAGGAGATGTCTAGAATGAATGAAAAGGAATGAGTCTATAATGAGATTTATAAAAAATACATACTTAATAACAAATTTATATAAGATAAATGGTAATTAAAATAGAAAGGAATCACTACACTCCAATTAACAATAAAATCCTATGATCTTATACGGTTATTTGTACAAAAGGTTTGGAAATATTGGATATGAAATGGAATCGAATAAGCAGAAGAATTGCAACGGTATTTAATAGTGTAGGGATATATTACTTAAACGTTCCTTATACTTATCTATATAAAGGATTTTTAATATTTTGTTTTTAGGAATAACAATAAAATTATGATTATTAAGTTTTGAATATATTACAATTTTACATCTAAAACTTCCAACTATTATATATCATATTTTAGTGTCATATTAACGGGAAACTCTTAGGAGGAATAACTCCAAAGAAGTAGTTAGATAAGGAGGAAATTATAAATAGCACATTAAACCGGTTAATATATTAATGAATGAAATTATTTTCACTATAACAAAATTGATCTATAAAAATAAAAATTAAAAAAAAAAGTGTATCTCTACAAATAGAATCGATGAAGGTTTTATTATAGAAACTTACTTTTAAAGATCACCAATTTTCTTGTAGTTTATAGTCTTTATAGATATGTAACTATATATTTACTTATCAAATTACTGTCTTGCTTCCCATTATTTTTACTTATACTTTTCCATTGATAAGCCTTTTATTACCATATTTTACTAAAAATAGTACGTAGCATGTTTTTAATAGATAAATTCTTATAATATTTGAGGATAAGTTCATTTGAGATCATAACATTTAGAAAAATTGGTCAATTGAGGTTACCATTGATACGTATTACAATATAACAAATCTTCAGAGTCTTAATTAAATTTCTCTCCCATCAACACATGTCAATTGTGACTTTTATTGACTCACTTTTCTAAAGATAGTGACATTAAATGTATCAGTCGAATTGTCATGACCTCGAATGAGTTTATCCTCAAACGTTGTGATGTTTTAGTGTAATTTATCATATTTTTAATTGAGTAAGATGTTAAGTAATTTTAACCTTTAGAATAGATTTTAATAAGTAAAAATTTGATTCAGTATCGATTGTTTTTAGAAGTAAACTTGAAAAGTAAAATTATAATCAAGTGTGATATTTAACAATTTTAACTTTAGAAAAGATTCCAATGAGTGCAAAATTTTGATTTAATATATATTATTTTTAATATTGAAAAAGAATAAAAATTAGAGACTTTACTTATAACTGCCTTTATCAAATGAAAACTGAAAAGCACAAGCTAAGTATTCAATTTTACTATAAACTCTGATAACATCGAACGTGTAGACCAGTGACAACAATGTGACGAAGATGAGGAAGTAAAAGTGAAATCGACTTAGCCAATTAACTATTTGACAGTTTACATTATCCATTCAAGCCTACTCCTCTGCCCAAATTTTCAATGCAATTCTTAATACTGGGTTCTCATGTCATAGCTTCACATCTAGCATTGAAAGGGACAAAATTAATAATACGCAACCCTATATGTCATCCATTGAAGGTAGCTTAGGATTCTTTTCTTCTTAACTTCTTACTTCTTGGCTATATCATTAACTTACTTGAAAATTCAAAATTTTTCTTAGTATGTTTTTGTAGAACATATAAGTCAAATTACTCGAAAGTTGATTAAGTTTGAATAAATATTCAATTGAGTTAGGCCATGTTACTATGCATTCAAGCTTTAACTTAAGGTACCCAATAAATTTTTTATTTTATTTGAATTTAATGATATATGCCCCTAAAAATTTGGGGCCTAACTTATCTTGAGTTAAGCTTATACATTTATTGGAACTGGTCTTAGGCACAATATAATTCTACTTAGAAAAAATACATGTATTCATAAATGAAATGAGTCTAAAGCATCCCTATCTCTGGGTGCTTAACACGAGACTCCATGCAAAAACACTCATTTTTTAAGACCCTACAAGATGGGTCCTTAAAATTTTCTCAGGTGGTCTGTGATAGGGATGCAACCGGGGCGGGTCGTTATAGGGTACCCGCCCGCCCGCCCCGCTAAAAACCCTATAGGGTCAGACCCTATAGGGTTTAGGGTCGGGTTTTGGGTTGTACTCATAACCCGTTGGGAAAACCCGACCCGATTTAATTTAAAAAAATTAAAAATTTTGGTTTAAGGAATTTACTTATTCATTAGTTGAATGATGCTTTTCATATAATTATTTTGTTATTCATGTATTGAGTCACATGATAGGATATAAATTATATTTACAATTAATAATCATTGACCAATTATCCAGAGAAAATCGGTTTCCATGTGCAACCTTCCCCACTTTTTCAAAATTCATTTCTTTTCCATGCAACACAACAAAGTATAAAAATTAATTTTCTCAGAAAAAAATAGATATTATATATATATATATATATAATGACAAATAAATCAAGAATATATAGATCGTCGTGTAGTGTCATTATTATTATTATTATTATGAGTTGGATGTATTTTATATATATATATATAGATATGTAAGTCTTCTAATAATTTTAGGCAATGACATGTCTTGAGTTATTGACTTTATCTTATATATTCAATTTTCATGTTTAATAATTTTTTACCTGTCTTTAACGATTTCTAATTTTTTTTAAATAAAAATTAGGATTTTTATCAACTTCATTGAAATTTTTGCCCTCCTCAACATCCCTCACTACAATAATAATTTAATGAAATAATAAAATGATGCATTTAATTATGTAATATATTAAACGGGTCGGGTTCGGGTCGGTGCGGGTTCCTAAATAATCGGGTCGGGTCGGGTTCTGGGACACCCAATTTGTAATCGGGTCGGGTTTGGGACAGGATGACCCGACCCGTTTACATCCCTAGTCTGTGACGCACCGTTCCTTAACTTATTCTCTTGCTTGTTTTATTCAGTCTCTGGGAAAAAGCTATATTTTCTCAATTCCAGCACAGCTGCTTTTTTTTTTTAATTCATTTCTTTAATTTGGAAGTCCTGGCATTGGTTTTTTTTTTTTTTTTTCTATATTTTAGTTGTTGCATTGCCGAACGACACCTTAGCTTTTGAATTTCTTTTCTTTTTAATTTCGCTCTCAATTAATTTTACTAATGTCCTAAATTACAAAATGGTCATATTGCCATTGCATTTGTAACAGCAAAATCAGATGAAATTTTTTTTTCAACTATAAATATGTGAAAATTTACCTTCATCATTTACACGAAATTTTCCTAAAACTTACCTTACTCTAAAAATTACTTTATAGTTGATATTTGAGTTATATATGGATCTCAATAATTCTTAAAAGTTG
This sequence comes from Combretum micranthum, assembly GCA_024138025.1. Lineage (NCBI taxonomy): Eukaryota > Viridiplantae > Streptophyta > Magnoliopsida > Myrtales > Combretaceae > Combretum > Combretum micranthum. Next base: position 86,931 of record JAMXBD010001545.1, read on the forward strand.
CCACATTTGGATCATCTGCAAATAGGGGTATGCAAAAAAACCAACCCAACCGAACCGAACTAATCCAAACCAAAAATATGGTTTTTTTTTTTTATGGTTTGGTTTAAAAATTTTTCAATCCGAACTAATCCGTAAATTTATGATTTGGTTTGGAAGGTAAACCAAACCAATCCATAGAACCGAACCGAACCAAACCGTTTTAGAAAAATATAATAATATTTTACTATATATCCATATGATTTAATTTGATATTTATTGTTTGTTTAATATTGATTAAAATCAACTTGTTCATTTTCAATTTTTTTTAGGCTCATGATATGTATTTTTTTGTTGATAATAAATAATTGCTTTTTTTAATAGCTTTTAACTTTATAAAGTATGAAAGTCATTTATTTAGTTATAAACTCTTATTATATATTAATTATTTAATATATTTTATCAATGGATCATTTTATCCGTTGATGAATTTTGTTGATAGATGATTTTTTATTTTAGCTAAATTTATTAATAGATAATTGACTTAATGGTTCTATTAAAAATTATAAATTACGACTTACTATGTATTGGTTTTATTGGTGAATGTATTTTATTGGTGGATAACTCATTTTATAGGGAACTATAGATTAAAAATATGATGAATTCATAAAGCATTTTATCGTGGTTAATAATATAAAATTTATAAAATAATATAAATATTTGACAATCTACACAAATGTAAAAAAACTAGAACAAAAAAAAAATTTAGTTAGAATTTTGATTCAATCCGTAATCCAAACCGAACCAAATCGTTATTTAATGGTTTAAAAAATTTCTGATCCAAACCAAACCGTTGCTTAATGGTTTGATTTTAGGAAAAACCAAACCAAACTGATCCGTGCCCAACCCTATCTGCAAGATATACAAAATTTTCAAATACCTGCAAATTCGGAAAGTGCTTCTTATTTTCCATATGGTGTATTTTTTCAAGGTCCCCCGAATTTTCAAAATCCTCCAAATTTCCCAAATATGAGTCAAGGCCTAAAAAATTTCAATCCATCATTCCGTTTCATTCAAAACCCAAGAACTATGATGCTTTAGAAGGCTACTTGCGTATGGCTGAAAGTACAATAGTGGAGTGCGTTAAGCTTTTTGTTGAAGGTATCATTACTTGTTTTGGTGAAGAATATCTACATAGGCCTATTTCTGCTAATAATTAACACTTTGTTGTTGTTGAGTAACGTGGATATCCTGGCATGCTATGGAGCATTAATTGTATGCATTGGGAGTAGAAGAATTATCTAGTTGCATGGCATGGTATGTATACTCGAGGTGATCACTACTGTCCAATAATTATGCTTAAAGTTGTTGCTTCATATGACACTTAGATATGACATGCATTGTTTGGTGTTCTATGATCAAACAATGATATTAACGTGGTAGAGTGCACTCCTCTATTTGATGACATTGTAGAGGGACGAGCTCCTCCAATTAACCATACTGTTAATGATAGAAATTACAATACGAGATACTAGCTTATACATGGTATATATCCGAATAGTCAAAATTTATCAAATCTATTTCATACCCATATGATCCAACAGAACAATTATTTGCTAGGCACCAAGATGGTGTGAAAAGATGCTAAACAAGCTTTTGGAGCGCTACATTCTTGTTTTGATATAGTTCATGGGCTTTTGTGTTTTTAGGATCAAGAGATTACGAGATAAAAATGAGAGCATGGATAATTTTAGATAATATGATTATTGAGGACAAACGAAATGGTTGTAACTTTAATTACGGAGTTTCGAATTATGAATTAGAAGGTATCAGTAATTCGACACCCCATATCTCTCATATTACATTGTGAATTATGCGACGTACATTGAAAATAATATTTGCCTTTGTGATAGGGTGAAGTATCGTCAGCTACAAGCCAACTTGATTGAACACGTGTGGCAATGGTTTGAGAATTCCAGTTAATGTTTACTAGTTTGTATCTTTCAAGTACGGGAGCTTTTACAATCCTGTCGATAAAATCTTCAAGTGAACCATTTAATCGTTATAATAAATATAATAATTTGAGTATTAAATATTTAAGTGATTTGATTATGATTGGATATAATGTAAGCTATTGGATAGTGACGAGATCAACTCTGTTAAAATTAATGATGGAACTATAGAATTTTTCTTCAAATATTAACTTCATTTTGATTAAATTCGAATTCAAACTTAATCTTAGTAATATATCATTATAATCCAACACTTAATGTATATTTTTAGAAACAACCAAGTGAAAAGAATAGTCTTTTCTTACACGGTAAATGCATATATACTAGAAGAAGAAACAAGAAAAGACAATAAAAAGTGAAAAGGTGATATCTCGAAAAGCTCATATGTGAAATTCAACCCTAGGACTAGCAAATTTATAGCTGGGTCCAATATGAGCCCATTAGGAAGCAACACTATGTCAACGTGGGATGGTAGAATTCAGCCGAAAGTTAAAAAGAAATCTATGAAAATAAATGGAAAAAGCAAGTGTTTGGCTAATTTTAGAGAGGATGGAAATGGCACGAACAGAAAGGGGATGAAAGTTTTTCATTCGACATCTACCTTTTCTCTCTCCAATTTTGTGAGAATGTATGGAAAACAAATGGAAATGTTATTAATTTACTAAAATATCCTCAAACGAAAGGCAAAAATAAAAAAAAAAATAAAAACTGTTGCTTTTGGTCATATCTATTATTGTGCTATTCTTGAATAGGGACGCAACTGGGGTGGATTTGGAACAGGTCATTTATAAAATCAAACTCGACCCCGACCCACTTCCATATAGGGTTACCCAAACTCGACTCGTGACTCTATAGGATTTTATGTGCAATTCCCAAACCCGCCCCTACAGAGTCATGGTCCAAACCCGTCCCGTCCCGTTGACCTGATTTTATTTTTACACTTTTTTTCTTTTTTCTTTCTTTTTATTTATCATTTGTCTACTTGTCTTCATGATATATTCTTTATTTTACTTATTTGTTTCAATTTCTTTTCATTTGATGGTAAAACTGCACATAAAAAAAAAAAAGAAGTCAATAAGGTAGACAATTGATTTTCGATGTATGATAATCAATTTGTACCACAACATAGTGGAATTTATTTTACTTGAGAATCGACATAGATATATAAATACGAATATTATCTCTTATTAATTATAAAAAACATGATATTTTCAGTAAAACAAAAAAAAATTATATAATCATAGAGCTATAAAAATTGGATATATCAAAGTTTTGATGTTATAAAATTATTTTTTTTTTTATTAATCTTAACGGATCGGGTCGATCCTATAGGGTCATAACTACGTCCCGAATCCGGCTCGTGACCCTATAGGGTCACAAAATTTTTTTTCAAACCCATCCCATAACCCTATAGGGTTTAACCTTATAGGATTTTTAGCGGGTTAAACGAGCGGATATTGTATAACGGCTTGTCCGGTTGCATCTCTACTCTTGAAGATTGATTGGTTTGTGGTGCTTCGTTCATCCTCAAAATTCGTGTCTTCAAAGACGGAAAGGAAGTTCGTGGAATGTTTAAAGAAGTACATCCAGCTGGTGCCTACGAATGGAGTGGAAGATAAAATTAAGGGTAAATCTCAAATTTGGGACATAAATTTTGTATAAAAAGTTTAATTTGATATTTTAATTTTAAAATAGTTAATTCAATATATAATTAAAATTTTTAAACTATTCTTATCACCTCTTTAACATTGTTTACTTTGATTGCAAACATAAAAGAGCCATCATATAATTGAATTTTAATTGATGCTAATAACACCGAAGGCTATAAGCAAGTTAAGACTATTTGCGAGCTATTCGAGTTCTACTCAGTTATATTTTGAATTTGACTCAATTGTAGCTGAGTCAAGTTTGATCTCGAGCTACTCAAATAGCTATCAAGTTTGAGTTCGAGTTTTAAAAATACTTATTTCGTGTAACTTGCGAGCTTATTTAAGCTTTTTATATTTCTTATAAAAAAAATTATATACCTTATGTTTTTCTTATTTTTAAAGCCTATTTTCACACTTTTTTTCTTCATATCCAATGGTCTACAATTATTATATTTAAGATCTGATCAACCAATCCTAAATCCTAATTAACTTTTTTGTATAATTTATTTTTGTAATAATAATCAAGCTTAATCGAGTCAATCTCAAGCTTATCAAGTATTAATTTCAATCGAGTTCAAGCACTAATGGACCGTCTCTTTCATATCAAGAATTAGTGAAGTAGAATAAATAGCTACAAGAATTTGGATTGGATATTAAATTAACTAATTCAAAATTTATGTATTAAATTCATATTTTATACAAAATTTAGGTATCGAATTTAAAACTTTCCCAAAAATTAAAAGGAATTTGTAATTGTCGCACTCGAATTAATGCTTATAAAAGAGGGCAATTTGAAATTTGTTGTCATTTAGCTGTCATCATCTTCTTTTTAGTAAAAATATTTTTGGAGCTTTTTCAGTTAGAAGTTGAATGAAAATTAGGTAACTATCTATTTATTATTTTATTAGTTTTTACGTTCACTAAACATGAAAAGTAGAAAAATTATCTCTTTTTATATTAAAAATTATTAACTAAAAGTTGTTCACAAGGAGATATACCGTACCATGTGCATGTCCTGCTCCGCAAAATTAACACGTTCTTCTTCCATGTTAATCGTGACTTATCACTTGCCAAAATATTGAAAGATATGACACGCCTCCACTTCACTACTTCAGGACGCATTGCCTTCCTTAATGGGCTACATACGTAAGTCATGCCTACTAATTATTTGGGCATTTATTTATTTATTTGGGAGAACTCTTCAATAAATATGTTCTTTTTTTCCCTTTAAATTAGAAGATTAGTATGTATGTAAATGGACTATTTATTTGTGGCTTGATTTTTTAGAATAAATTAGAAGATAATCCTAATTTTTATTGGGATGATCAATGAAGATTTAGTATGGTGGGCTTGAAGTAAGAATTGTTGAATCCATCATCCAACCTTTCTCATCATAACTCATACATTAAAAAAGACTCATCTTGGCCATAGGTCATTGACGTAATCTAATAAATAATGTTAATGGCTAAGTTCTATTAATACCCAAAGTCAGGGGAAGAAATTTGATAGAAACATTGTGGTACTATTGAATTTTCGTGTTAAGAGATAAAATACTTATTCATTACTACTAATGGGGTTTGCTTGATAGTTCCTCTATCTATCACAAGTACATTGGAGACGATTGAGATTGCCTAATCCTCCTCCATATTTGGCTAAAAAAAAAAAAAAAAAAATCCTTCTCCATATTCCATTTTTCTCTTAATCATTCTTGATGTGAATTTTTGTGTCACTTCTCTCTACGTATAGCATGATACTCACTCAACACGCACATGACTATTCCACTTGAATCTATATATCTACATCCTCTAACCAACATATTGAAAACTCCAACTTACAATTTTACTAGTTGAAAGAACAAAATTCTTAAAATGATTAAAAGCTTGTGAGTAATAAAGTTTAAAGATAATATGAAATGTTTTCTATCAACAAATAGTTGAGTGAATTTCAAGGACGAAATTCTTTCAAGAGGAAAAGAATGAAATACCCTAAATCCTTACTTAAGTTAGAAATTGAAATCAGATAAATTAAAAAAATCAAGTAAAATGATAGAATGTAATTAGATAAGTTGACATAATTAAATTAATAACAACTTAAGTTGAAATTTGAGATTTCAAATCCCTAAACCCCTAAATATGCTATTTAAATGTTTAGTGGATTCTTAAATCCCTAAACTTTAGCCTAAAATTTCATATCTTTTACTCCCATAAGTTTTGGAAACACCTACCTATTTTGAAATATCAATTCTTAAGCCTAACTCAAATTGAATGTCAATTTGATCTATATTAAATTCCTAAATCAAGTTCTTATCTCAAATTCTTAATTTCTATATATATAAATTCTCAAATTATCTTCTAAACACTTTTAGAACTAAAGATATTAATCTGAAAGGTTTAAACCTAATACCTTTACTTTAAGATATCTTTTAAATTATCTTTATCCTATCTTTTTCCTTTTCTTTCCTTTGTTTTTTTTTCTCTTTTCTTTCTTCGTTTCTCTCATTCTCTACTCTCTTTCTCTTCTTTTCTCTCTTCTATCTCTCTAAATCTATCTCAAAATCTTAGTTTCAATAAGAATCAAAAGGGAAGTAAAAGTTAGAGAATAGAATAGAAGATGGAAAGCAAGATCATGGTAACTTCAACAACAAGAAGAAAGAAGCTCAAGTAGCTAGGGTTTGCTAAGCATGTGAGTTAAGTTATTTTTATTGTATTTTGTTTGTTGTTTAAGTATGAGAATTATAGACTAAAGCTAGATATAAGTAGAAATTGTGATGAAGTTGATAAACAATAAGTATATAAACATGTAAACTAGGATCCAAGTTAGTACATACATACATACATGGGTTAGATGATTTATGACATAATTTGAAGTTAGATGAAGTAAAAATATGAATATAGATGTTGTAAATGATGATTATAAGTTTTGTGATGAGTATAGGATGTTAGATGTTGAAAAAATGATGCAAAACAAGTAGTAAAATAGGTCGAGTCTTCGAAACATAAAATAAAGCAAAGAGCACCGATGAAACATGGGAAGTTGTATTTAGCCATGCTTTCTCTTGGATTTTGAAAACAAATGAAATTTTTATACACTAGAGAAGAAAAGCGATTTAACCTATCCAACCATATTTCTCTCTGATTCATTATACAAACACTTTCCAGAACAGCACGGCTGAAAATACTACATCTCCTATCTTCCCGTGTTCCTTTCTATTTCAATCATGTTTTACGTGTTAAGTAGAACACAACTATATGTTTTTCATTGTGTTTCTCTCTTATCCTAGCGTATTCAATGTAACAAGAGAACATGGCAAGAACATGATTTAATATATCTTGTTGTGCTTCTCTCTGACCATGACTTGTTTTGGTCGTCTTTCTTATTTGTTTTCAATTTAAGGAGAAACATGATTGGAACACGGCACGTTGTATCTTACCATGTGTCTCTCTGATCTTGAATGTTAAATTATCAAGTGAAACATGATTCATTATATCTCGTAGTGCTTCTTCTATGGTTTTCAAATGAAGCAAAGCATGACTGAAACATGGCTTGTGTATTTAGTCGTGCTTCTTTATATGCTGATACATGATGTGAAACATAGTTGTGTACCTTCTTGTATTCTTCATAAAAACTAAAAAAAAGTAAAATAAAAATGAAATGAAATAGATAAATGATAGTTAGTGTGCTAATTTATATAATTGAGAATGACTTAATTGAATTAATGAGTTTAAACAATAAGTTAGATTTAATATAGGTTTAAGCCTAAAATAAATCTTAAGTATCAAATGAACTTAGTTAATAAATCTAAGTTTAACTTGACTACATATACTTTAATGAACTAAAATGAGTTAGATTAATTAAGTTTAAATAATTTGACTTAGTAATTGAATTAAATAATTGATTCTAATCAATTTGGTTAAGATTAAGTTAAAATAGGTTTAATAACTATTAATTGGCTTAGACTAATATGTTAGGATAAACCATGAATAATATAGGAAATATGTTGTTTCAAATGTATGTTTGCTAGGAAAATGAATCTTTTTGAAAATGAATGTTTGATAATGTTTTTTATAATAAATGATTATAAACAAAGAAAAGAAATAATTTAACAGACAATGAAGAATTGTCCATATCATGGCGGGGCAATTTTCACAGGCATGGCGGGGTTCCTACTTAGTGTCTAATTAAATATGGTTATAAAATGAGTTTGGTATGAATGGAAAATTAATTTAAATACTTATATGAGTTAATTTTATGAAATAGATATTTGTTGACCTCTAAGCTATCTCTTGACCTTTATTGGATTTCAAACACTATGAAAGGTACGCAGCGACTCATATGTCGTTTGTTAGGATATGTATTCCTAATGAACTAAAACTTAAAGACAACATAAATAACCGAGTGATGCTTGTACTTGTGTGGTTTAATCCAGTCTAGGAAGCGACAACCTTATCCAGAGCTGAGTATGATAGTTAAGCACTTAAGTCACCTCCTTCCATAATGCAATGACAATTCATAAGTGGCTTGGCGGGTAGCTGATATGGCAAATGATATTGGAATAACGTCTACTTAGGCTTGGGGTAAAGTAACATGATTTAGTTCATGTTTATGAGTCCAGTTGAGCTAAATAATGCTATGAACTAAGATGAGTATAGATGCATAACGATTGTGAACCTTAGTGGCGCTATTTTCCTTTTCACTTAAGTATATGGGATATAGATATTCGAGCTGCCTATATCAAGCTTCTGAGTAGCCATTGTTACTCAGGATCCCATAGTTCTAAGCATTCTAATTGCTCCAATGTTGTTTGTTTCACTTTAATTTAAAGATTATAATTTGTTGTTTGTTGCATTGCATTAGATTAAGTATGCATGCCATCTCGTGTGTGTTTGTGTTGCTATTGTACTAGGCTTTATCTCATTATTTTCTCTTCCCAGGTGTTGATTTTGTATTGATGATGATGGTGGTGGTGTGATGTGATGATGGTTTGGATGATAATGATGTTTAACTTGGTTATGGGCGATTCTAAAGATCATGGAGGAATGAAGTGAAGCAGGACCATTGAATTATTTGTATTTGTTTTTATTTTGTTTAAAGAATTGGGTTTATATCTTTTTAAATCTGTTGTTTTCTTTAAGGGCCTAGTGGAGCTAATATTTCTATAATAAGCTCTTTAAAGCTTTGTTATACCATCAAGAAATATATATGAGATACCTAATGGTATTGTTTTGTTTTATAAAGTTGGTCTACTCCCGAATAGAAGCCATAAATTTTTTTCTAAAGTTTGTTTTTCCTATTACAAATCCAGTTGTCTCCAAAATCCAATTAAACGATTTCATTAATTAAAAGTGGATAGCAAATATTCGAAAACATTTTCTCTTAGGAATTGTATGTGTAATACTTAAGATATTATACATAGTGAATATATGCGACTTGATTTAATTTGGGACGTTAGAGATAGTGATTTTAGCTTCACGTCTTTATGGTTTTTGTGGGAAACTTTAATCAGCTTTGCGGGAAAATTCCACGGTTTAGAATGGCTTATTGTTTGCTTTTGCCACTATTAACCTAGAAAAGGGAAAGGGATAAAAATGTGTTTTGATGAATTTTCTTGCAAGGATGAAGAAGAAAGTACTTTGGCGATAAAGATTTTGGAGTTTAAAAATTTTGACTTGTCTCTTTTTGCTGAGGGTAAGGGTATAATAGAATTGCCCTTGTTTGTTTTCTTTCAGGATAAAGGCAGTTCAACTGTCTCTATTTTCAAATTCCAATAGCTAAGTATCTGAAATTTTATTTTTACAATTTTATGCTTTTTATTTTAATATGAAATTCAGTTTAATATCTTACAGGCATCAAATTGGAGAGAGCACTAAATGCAAAGGAAAGAGACACTAATTTGAACATTATTTTAAAATAGTAAAACTTTATATATTAAATTGTGAAAATTTAATTGTAAATACACTAAGATTGCCTTTTTTTTCCTAGTTTGTGGCTATTATTTTTAAAAATAAGCCTAGTTTTGGTCATTTTTTTATATAGCTTTATCAAATGTAATAGGATAAATTTATGGATTTATGTCACAAATATTGTTGAAACTCTCAAGTCTTGTTGTTGAATATATTTGAGATTGATTATTCTTTATTCTGTGAGTTTTTTTTTTTTTAATCGATCAAAATAACTTTCAATCTTGTAGGTGAGATGGTTCAACTAATCATCCCAATATTAGAGTAAATATAAAAATTAAAATAATAAGTATTTTATTGGTATAATCACAATTATTTATAAATTTGAACAATTCAATAACTTCCGAACCAATTCCATATAAAAAAATTTGAGACCATAGAATTTTTTAAACAATTATAATGAATTATGCTATTTACAATCGTGGTGAACTATTTTATTTATTCAGGTATAAATTAACATTCATTGATTGTTAATCTGATCAATTGCACGTCACATCATCCTTAATTTAAGCTACCCCAATTGTTTTGATCTTTGAGCGGACGATGATAGGTAGAAACTGGTGGTCCTTGGTCGGCTCGATTTAGAATTGGAGAGTTAGCAAAGATGGGAGTAGTATTTTTAAGACACCAGTACACAGTTTACGATAGCAAGGTTCGGGATTTGCAGGGTATGCTTGTTTAGCTTCTTTTTAGTAGATATAGGCATTTTTATAAAAAAAAAATTTAATAAATTTTTTGTCAAAAAATAGATATAAATAAAAAAAATAATTTTCATGAAAAAAATCAAATAGATCAAATATAAATACAAATCGAATATATTTATATATATCGTTTCGATATAAACACAGATACAGACACAAATTAAAAACTAACCAGCCAAACTCACCTTTATGTGATGCGGTAAGCATAGTTGTCAGATTCTGAACTCTACTTAGAATCACTAGAGTCCTATAGAATTCAATTGTAGATACGTAAAATTTTATAACTTATATAAATTAGCTCTATAAATAATAAAAGTTTTTAATGATAATCGATAAAAAGTGATATGCTTGATAAAATTAGAGAAATTCATAGTGTATTATAGTCTTAATATAAGTTTAATATAAATAATCAAGTAAGAATCCTTATGCAAATCCATACAGCTGCAATCTAAAAAGTATCTTTATAAATCATTACAATATAAAATTACAAACTGAAACAAATAATTAGCTCTCTTGTCATCATCAAATCTACAGCCATGTCTTATGTCACAATCATCCATCATCATTAGGTACATTATTTTTGTTACTTCTGGTCTTCTATCAATAATGTCCATATTTTTTATTTTGACTCTAGGTTGAACTATCTATTTGAACTTCATCTTCAACAAGATGTATGTCATGATCTAAAGGGGCCAACAGAGTTTATAAAATCCTTAGAAATGGGAGTAAAATTGGGGTTTTGAGGATTTTAAGGTTTCGAACCGGCCTACCCAATTTTATGAGGAGGAGGAGAAGGAGAAGATACTATATGTGTTTTACATAAAATTATAGTCTTAGGACTCTGATTGGGATTTTGACAACTATTGAAACAAGGATATCATGTGCAAAATAAGAAGATTATAAATCTTGTAAATGTAGTTTTATAAAATTTTTAAAGATTAAGACACCTTTTGGTTTAATGATTTATATTTAATTAGAATGTAAAAGTCGATATGTAGTGGAGAATACTCCTAGGCTAGGTTAACTCTTGCAAAGTAGCTGCACATAAACAAAACTGTGAGCTTATCATACAAAGATGAATAATACATTGGTGTGTAAATATCTAGATTTTACAAATCTAATCGAATCCTAATTTGTCAAATTTATAACAAGGTATCAATGTATGAGATAAGTTTATTAAGAGTATTGATATTCTGAGTGATTAAAAAAAGAAATTAATGTTTCTTATAGTAAATTAAATGTGACATTTTACAAAATTTATTTATAATATCAATACTTAGATTAATTTTCAATTAACTTTCTTAATTTTTATTAATGATCAATTATTAAAACCGCACTAGACTCATTTTGCAAAACGTCGATATCTCTTTTTTTGATACTTTAAATGAATTGATCATCAAATGTTGATTTCTTTTTTCAACCATTCTAAAAGTTGATACCTTTGAATGTCATTTATCCAATATTTATATGTCAAACCTATTGCCTCACTTTTCTCAATTTTTAGCTTGATACTACAAATAAAAGTTTTGAGCGTAATATTTAACAAGTTCAAAGTCGGGGATATGAAATTTAAAAAGTAAATATGCCATTAGGCGTATATTATTCTTAGAATTGAAAAAAAATATATATATATATATATATATATATTACATTTTGTTTTGGCCAATATATATATTTCACTTGTTGGGGATAGTTAGCTACACATTCGATGTTATTATAACTCGACAACCATGAACAAGCAAACCATGGCAACCGTGTGACGAAAATAAGGAAGTAAGGGTACTATTTATTTAGTCTGTAAAATATTTAATGGTTTATATTATCCGTCAGATCCTACTCCTTTTGCCATTTCATAAATCCAATTGGGTAGATATCCCAATCAATAGATGGATTTTGATAAAATATGTAATGAGATTTTTGAATTTTGAAATTGATTAATTTAATACTTTAACTTTGAAATTAATTAATTTAATACTTAAAAGAATTTTTTATATACGCCAACAATACCTCCACCATATTGATTACAAACACCACCTAAGATAAATTGGTTTTAAAAACATACATAGAATGAAAGTATTGTTGACTTGCATAAAAAGTTTTTCAATTATAAGATTAATCAATTTCAAAATTCAAATACCTAATATATATTTTACTAAAATTTGAATATGATTTGTGACATTAACCCAATCCAATTTTTACAGCTGGCTTATCATGTGATAAAACAGATAAATTTAATAAACATGCATCCTTATATTTCGTTTACTGCGATTGCGACTTCTTGGATAGAAGGATGAAATCAAAAAGGAAGGATGAGTAAAATTTTCAAGGAATATATATTTGAAAAAGGAGGGGAATGATAAAAGAATGAATTTGGGAGGAAGAATTTTCTGTTGGACCTATAAATGGGAGAAATAACAAAATTATCATCTTATCCTAGAAAAAAGGTACATTTTAGAGTAATAGAATTGATGATAAAATGAAATATTATATTACTAATTTCTGTTCCATTCTTATTATTTTTTTCACCTTACTTATTTCTTCACACTTTTTTCCCCTCCTAATTTCTTCCATTTTTCAAAAATAAGGTAGCTTATTTTTCTTTTCAATGGATATTTTTTCCAAAAAAACATTAACTTTTAACTTGAAAATATAATTTTATTTTGGTGAATTGCACAGACACCCAAAATCTTTTAAACTTACATAGACCCTTAGTTTTTAAGAAGTTAGCATAGCACCTATACACAGTGAAACCCACTTTTTAGGAGGTTCAGATGCCAGCATTTGGAGAAGTAGGAAGTCCTTGTAATTATAAAGTATTTTAAGGATCTAACCTTTTAAAAAATTAATTATAATTTAGACTTATTATGTAAGATAAATTATATGGACACTCCCTAAAATTTTTTAAATTACATGGACCCTTATACTTTTCAAAAAGTTAGCATCTCGATCTTAAATGTGGGTTTTAGGGAGTCTATTTTGAAAAATAGGAGCATGCACAATTTTTAAAAGTTTTAGGATGTGATTACACAATTTACCCTTTTGTTTGTAATTTGCTTTTCTAAAATATGTATGCTAAATCTACTTAAAAGTTACGTAAATTTGAATTAATATTTAATGAAGTTTGATCGGGTAATATTGGATTGAAGCTTGAACTCAATCTACTTGAGTAACTTTTTGATTAAGAACTTAGACTCTTCCATAATTAAATTAGAGTTTGCAAGCCCAACTTAGCGAAAGCTAAGCTAATGCGTAAGTTGAGTCCAACCGAGTTTAAGTTAATATAACTTTAATTTAAAAAAATATATAATTATAAATAAAACAAGTCAAAATAAGATCAATTGAATTTAGTTTGAGTTTCTCGGTTATTACCTCAAATCAAAAGCAAACTCAAAATATTAAATCCTATTGGTTCAAATTCAATTTCGAACTCGATAGTTTACCTGAAATTAAACCAATTGGAAGGTCAATTTATAGATAGGTCCAAGAGAGAAAAAGTCCTAGTCCAGAAGTAAAGATCACACAACCCAAGTAGAGGTTGTTCACAAAGAGGTATACGTACCAAGTCCTACTCCATTATATCGATATGTTCATTTTCTATTTTAGTTCCGACTGATTACTTTATCCTATCATCAAAATATCAATATATAGGCGAATATATAATAAACTCATTTTTTATTTTGGCAACATATTTTCTTATAAATATTACACATAGGAAAATCTTATATACGATTTCATTTTCTATATATTACATTCAATAAAGAATGTAGCTGGAAAAGAAAAATCTTCGGAACGTATCCACCTTTTCCTTCAAAAATACGACGAAATCCTTCCACTTTCTGGCCTCATTAACTTCGTTAATCGGCTTATTATCTAGAAAGGTCATGCGGCCATGCACACTAATTATATAGGGATTTATTTTATTTTGTTCGAAGGACTCTACATCCAACATTTTTTTTTCTCTTTTTCCAAAAAAGATGAAGCTTCATTGATTATTAAGTATAGTGGTCGTTACAACAAGAAGAAGTGGCCATGGAAGGAAAAGTCTAAACTCAGTAGGTCTATGGGAGGGGATGGGTTGCAAATCCACCAATCATATGAACACATTCCCTTCTTAAAATAAGAAGCTAATACCCAATCAACAATTCTATTTGCATCACATCTGACAATAGCAAAAGATAGAAAAACACCTCTTAAAAATATCAAAATAACTTGAGCTTGCTTAAGAAAAGGCGCAGAGATCCGTTGAAGGCGCTTAACATCTCTACGAAAAGCTCGGACAAGCTAAGAACGATCTGATTTAAAGTGAGCCACAATCCACCCTTTCTGTTGATACATCTTCTTGAGCAAGTAAGCAGGCCATTAACTCGCATGGTCAGTTGAACTTGAAGGAGCAAAAGCCAAGTGCAGAGCCCCCAGTATTACGGAATGGTACAATTCTAATCATGTACAACAAATTATCATAATCTCATACTCAACTCTCAACTCCAAACCTACAATCACATTAGACTAGTGCACCTATCTATACTTAAGTATAGAGATTAAGTGCAAGTATCATCCCATGGAGATTAGTGAGTGCTAATAATCATCTTCCTTTTATTGTTTAGCTCGCAAATTTAGATGATTCAAGTAAAATATGTAATAACTACTAACTAATCACAAGCTAAGATTTATAAAGATTAACCAAATTGCAAGATCGTTTATATTTGAAATCCCCACTAAAATTTATGTGATTCAATTAAAGATAATTCTAGTTTTTACGGTTGATATTCTTGAGCAGTAGGAATTTCTAATATAATTCAATATCTCTTTCAAGATTATTGAAATCTAATTCCAAGTTGATTAACTGAAATTTCTTTGCAATTAAAAAAACCTTCAAGACAACATTAACGATCTCAAATTCCATATTATGTTTGACCATAATTCTCGAGATTTGTGTCATCTTATTAATAAGATTGCATGCAACTCCTTCTAATTGTGTAAATGTATTCGTAAAAGTAATCTTTCGATTAACTTAAGGGAACTAAAATCAATAATCAATATTGCACACTATTAACTTAAGATAAACAACAGGATTCATCAAAATCTAAGAAAATATTTTACTCCTCCGTTGAAGCCATAAAAGGAAAAAACACGAGAGGTAGAAAATAATAATAAATCAATCATAAACCTCCGGTTACAACTTGGTTTTAAACACACCCTTGACTTGAATTAATCTAATAATATATATAGGTAATACTAAAAATTCCCTCTTATGGTTGCCCTGGGGTTTTTTTAACCACATATGGATGTCCTCCTAGCATTTGGATGCCACAAGCTACCATTTAGAAATCTTCATCCATCTTTTTGTATCTAGAGTACCATCTACATTATGCCACATAAATTAAGTTGGTGATTGGACACCATCCTTTATCAGACCTTAATAAAAAAACACATAGTCAAAAGCTTTATGATAATGTGAATTAGCCCTAGTGGTTGAATGCTAAGCCCTAGCGGCCAGCTTTGGCGATTGAACGCTAGTTACAGACATATGATTCGTCTTTTTTATCATGCTAATGTCTAGTTACCAAGCAATGTAGCAAGCTCCTACAAAAACACAAGCAAACACAAACATAGTGCATATATTTGCATAACAAAAACATATCATATTACATACATACGTTGCCAATTATGTGTAACGTAGCTTTATTTGAGTAATTGTGTAATGCATTTCCTCATCAAAATCCAACTTGAACCCTCCAATTCAACAAAGTGGATTCCAAAGCTAAAAGAATGCAAACCAAACTGAATTAGCTAGAAGAGTGATCCTAATCTTACAATGAATGAGGTCATTGATTAAACCAAACACACATGAAAATGGATCTTATTGAAATTATGTTGTCAACAAATGAGATTAATGCTATTGAGGCAATTTCAATACCAAATCTAGCAAGACCAGACATTTTGATATGGCTTTTTGAATGAAGCGATTTTACATTTAGTCAAAACCGCTTATGTTAGGATTAGAAACACCAAAGTATAGAATCAAATTGAAGCTTTAGCATCATCGAGTCAAGTGAATATCAAATTATAGAGGACTATATGGACTTTGAAAATTCAACCAGAGTTGAACATTTTATTTAGCGAGCTCGTAATAATCTCATTGCTTTTAGAGAGAATTTGGTACAAAGAAATTGCAAAGTGAATCCCAATTGTAGAGTTTGTGGGAATATTGAATCAACATAACACATTATATTATTTTGTGAATGGGCACAAGTTGTTTAGTTTAGGATAATTGGTGTACACTTCAAATTCTCTCTATTTCTTTCCTTTGATCAGTGGTTTCTACAAGTGATGTAATAGCATAGTGCAGTTGATGCATATTGGAATAATAGTTTGAATAGAGTATGTATGATAAGATGACATATTTGGAATCACTAAAATGAATCGATCTTTTTAGACAAATGCTCAAATCTTATCATGGTGATTGAGAAAGCAAAAGCATCCTGCATGGAGTGGATATCCTTATGGAAGCCTAAGGTACAAAAAACAATAGTGTAGAGCTAAACATATCTTATTAAAAAAAACCTCAGGAATAAACTATAAACATTAATTGCAATGTGGCTTTTGAATTCAGGTTGTGTGATTAGAGAGGGTTTGCATATTACGATTTAAAACTAGTAGATGAATGTTGATTTCTGTACTTGTGACTATAAATAAATATGCACAGACATGCAATATTGTATTGCACCATATGTAGCAAATTTACTAACTAGAATAGAGTAAAGAGAAAGGATTCCTACTGAGAGAAATTCGATTTTATATTCTTTCATATTTTCGTAAATACTCATTATTCTTTACTGCTCTTTGATAATCTTTCATCTAGTTCATAAACCTTATTCTTTATTATTAGTCATATTCTTCAATTTTGTATTCTTTATAGTTATTTTAACCACGGATACAATCGAGGGTGAGGTTGAAGGTTTGATTGGCACTTTTTGCTTTGTTTCTTGCCCTTAGTTAGGATCTTTGGAAGCTGCGGCTAAATCTGTCTTAAACTGATATTATTGTTTTTCTCAAAATAAATTACTTTATTTCTTCTTTCCTTGATCTTGGGAGTTGAAAAACAACAATTTCACGATAAAGCACCAATTCATAGGAATTTTCCTAAAAAATGAATCATATCAAGCATGATTTCTTATGAATAAAATAGAGTAATAAAGACTTATCAAATGTTCAAGTGGAGACCAATAGTTTGGTTGTTCATAAGAGTTTGATAAATAAACGCTAGCCTTCTTGGATTTCTATGCTATTAATTACCATATTTAAAGACTCAAGTCTTATTTTTTTCTTGTAGTTTTTGTTCGTGATTGTAAAAGTGTGTGGTTAGGTTGTATATGTAAAAAGGGAGTGTATGAAGAGACTAAGGATCCCAACACTCATTCAAATTGAATGTAGTCTTGGAGCATACGATATTTGACTAGGGCTGCAAACAAGTTGAGTCGACCTTTTTATCAAGCTTAAAATCTAGGTTTGAACTTAACTCATTTACAAATTGAGTTTGATATGAGCTCAATTTTTTATCGAGTATGGAATTTATGCTCGAACTCAACTGGTTTAGATATTTTCTCAAACCTGAAAATGATATATGAGACGTTAAATATATATCCATATAGTTTTAAATAAAAATTAGTTTTTATTGTTTTAATTTTATGTTAATATATCATAAATATAAATCCCACAAATCTGCTAAGAGTTTATTCACGAGTCTAAAGGTGCTTGTTCATAAATCAACTCGCGAATTCAAATCGAAGATCGAGCTTAGCTTGTTTAGATAAACGAGCATTATCTTAAGCTCTAGCTTGACCCGTTTACCAATTGAGTTTGAGTTGAGCCAAGTTTGAGTCAAGCTGAGCTTGAAGCGAGTCAAACTCGAGTAGCTCACTAGCAGCTCAACTCGTTTACAACCCTATCTTTGACTATGATATTTTCATACATCAAGTGAATCTCTTCTCTAGCAAAAAAAGATATGAATGTATATACACACACATACAAATAGACTTGTCATTCTATTCTTGTTACTATATAATAATTATTTCCCCCTTTAATTTGTGAACAATTCTACTATAATAAATATATAATATGGAATTGATAAATAATTCGTATTCCTTCCATTCATTAAAATTTTATTTGGATGGCATGCGATTATTTTTTTCAAAATCTTCTCATTATAAAAATATAAAATTGTTATTCCTTTCTAATTAATTTTATCTAGGTGTATCTAACCTATTATAATAATTGGGATAAAACTATGCATATTTTTTGAAGTTTTTGAATAAATGTTTTGATGAATAACTTCTTATATGTGAATAGATTGCCCGAATTTAATTTTTCTTTGTCAAGTTATAATAGACTAATAGATGACGCACTCACATTACAGGTGTACAAATTAAATAAGTATGTTGAAGTTAATTACTTGCAAGATCGGTAGACGAAAGAAGAAACTAAAACATTGCATAAATTGTATAAAAATATATGAAAAAGAAATTAAAGGATTAATGAAATAATACTCTAATACATTGTAAATATTTATTACGAAGTTTATAACATATGAATCCTAATCACAATTATTTTACTTCATCAAAGTCGTAGCCATATACCTAGAAAACAAATGAGATATTAAAAAGGAAATTTATATTATCAAATTATACTTCTATGTATACACTCAAGTGACTTGGTAATTTATTTATTGAACTCCTTGTATAATGTTCACTTGTAAAAGTTTTGGTCTTGAAGAACTGCATATTAAACAAAATAAAGGTGGAGTAATGTGGGTGTGTGAAAAATATGTCGCAGTAAGAAAGAACTTTAAACCTTGGTAAGATAGAATTTGACATATGTATTAGCTTTCCCTCTACAAAGTTAAAGAAACAACGTATTTAAATTAAATAGAAGCTAACATATAAAGTGGATGATCTTTGATGATATCATATTACAATAGCAATCCTGTATGATAATCATATTTAGATTTATCTTACCTATCAGATTAGGCACATCTTCATATCTACAAGTAATTAACAATATAATGAAAAGGAAATCATGCTTTTGCATGTAATTAGTAATGCAATATCCGAAAATTATACAATGGAAGTTACAATATTTGTTTATATGGTGGTACATTACCTGTGTTTTTGAAGATTTCCAATTTATTGTTTTATCATCTTAATGATGTTCTTTTGTCAGTTTTAATATAGAATGGTCAACCAAACAACACATGATTAAATCTTAATACAAATATATTTAAAATTCTCATACATGTGCTTATCGATTTCAATGCACTAAATATTAATAAACATTGAACCTAATGAAACTTTGATTTGAATAGAAAGAGATATAGATGAGATGATGATGACAATGATGATTGTAAGGACTTGGATTCGTTACTCATTTAAAACATGCAAACCTAGTCCCCAGCCACACGTAATACACAGTATTACATTTAAGGCCATCTGTAAAGAAAGAGTTTATATCAATTGTTTGTTCAAACCTGTAATAAAAACCATTCCAAAATCATTTCGCTAAGAGATACATAATACATTATATTACAAAACTTTATTGTCCTTTCAAACATCAGATAAAGGACTATAATACATATATTTACATACTTAAGATTACAAAACATCGACTTGAGATCAAAGCTATATCAAAATACATATAAATTTATCAAATTATCTACCAAAATTACATTGTTTAAAAAAAAAAAAAAATCCTCCTATTCTATTACAAAGGCCTTCCATCATCAAGTTTGGGGTTCCTATTCATCCAAATCATAAAAAAAGTCCTCAAAATTGATTCCATATCCCAACTGAGTATAAAACTCCTCTGCATCAGCACCTGAAAGAGAAGATCACGAGCCAAAGGCCCAATACATAAGTAACACAAACATATATGAAGTGACAGGCACACTTAAACTATATGTAATGCATCAACCATCAATTTAATATATATATCTAAGTTTGTCAAGCAAAAAATGAGCATTCAAAACTCCGGATACAAGACACTAGGAATTTGGGGATCCTGAGTAATGATACGACACTCAGGGAGTTGATATAGGCAATCCGAATACCTATATCACTTAAATGATATAACCAATAAAGAGAAAAGCAATTTCATCTAGAGTTAATAGTTGTTACTCGACTTTACTTAACTTAATCCATAATATCACTCGGTTCAACCGGTCTCAAAATGTGAACTAAATCATATTATTTCTTTTTAAGAATAAGCAGATGTTACATCGATACTATTCTCCCTATCAATTACTTGCCGAGCCACTTATAAAAGTCATGGCACCATGACAGAGGTAGCCTAAGCGCCTAACTGCCGTGTTCACTAGGACAAGGTTGCCGCTTTCCAACTAGATTAAACGGCAAAAAACGCAAGCCATTCAAATAATTTATAATTCCTCTTTGATTAGAATTGATTTAAATTATGCTTATCCTAAGCAAACAACAATCAAAGTTACTGTATACTTGGAATATTTGATAAAAGACCTGTAGACTATTTCAACTAAGATGAATTATCTGAAATAAAAGAATTCGACTCATATAAAATAAAAGATTAACTTTAGACAAGTTTCTAAGTTCTTGATTCATGACAAAATTTGAATCAAACTAAATTCAAATCCTTCATTTAATAGTTATATAAACACATATATATAATATTCCTTTATTTTTAATTTTGAAAATATATATATTTTAAAAGAGGCAGGGTTTTGCATGGTCTGGAGCACGACCCGTGCTCGTGGTCGTACAGCTATATGAGGTGATAAGGCCAGGGTCTGATCCTAGCGTGGCCTATTGCAAGGCCCGTGCTCGGTGCTCATGGCCGTGCACACTGGGACAGAATCGAACAGTAGCCACCACAGGTCTTGCCACACCCCCGTATGGATCAACATTGGCGCCTACATGGCTCGTGCACCCTAGGACACGAATTTTTGCAGCTTTTTGAAAAACAAATACCCTGTTTTTCAACATCAGTTCCATCACTTTTACATATTCTAATACAACTAAAACTCAACAAAAGCCATGTACAATCCATCATGTACTCCAAACAACACAAAAACATAATTACTCCTTATCACTTTTATCAAACAACTTCAAACATCACTTAACATGAATCAAACCATTCATCTCCAACTTTCACCTTCATAACAACTTCAACACTTCTTGTACTCAACAACCACTTCAAGAACTCATATACTACAGCTTCAAGGATCTAAAAGCTTTCTCAACAACTCAACATATCAAGATTACATATAATCCTATCAAGAGACTACTTTTGTTAGAAAATCCATGGAACAAAAAGAAATAATTTGAAATAAACCATCACAAAAAGACACATAAACTACCTTAAACTTCCTTCACTTGTAGATAGTGAGCGAGAGAGAGTTCTTGGTGAATTGAGCAAGAAATTACGAATGAGAAGGTTGGAGAATTGAAGCTTAAAGGATCGATGAATCTATGGTCATTTTTGGGTCAATTTTGGATGTCTATTTTGTCTAAAAAGAAGCTTGATATTTATCCTTTATGTTTGAATTTTGATGACAATTTTTTGGGAGAGAAACGTGTGGGCTTTGGGCTTTATTTAGGATGCAAAATCTGCTAAGTTTGGTTTGGTTTGGTTTGAGTTGGGTTGAATTTGTTTTGAAAACTCAAGCCTTTCTTGCATAGAAAAAAAATTAACAAGCAAAACAAATATAAAATACACCAACACTACATCAACTCTAATTTATATACATAATCAAACATACAATACATCATAATTAATAAATCATGCTAGCATATCATATTTTATTATCTAATTATCTACTATAATTCTATAGATCAAGTAAACATATTACATGTGTAATCAAATTAATTAAGTATTAAAATTTTTGGATATTTCAATGATGGTGATAAGAGAAAAAATCAAATGGGAGAAGTTTATGGGATTATATAATACCCTTGGCATTAGTGAAAGGCTGTGATAGCCGTATTCCTTGATGGCAACTGAACGTAAAAGATTTTGATATGATACATTTTCACTGTTAATGGTGGCAGACGACACTGTTACTGATGATCATCAACGTAAGTAAGTAACCATGTTGTGTTGTTGGTTAAAAGAGCACGGATATGGAGAAGAAAGGGAGAGAGATCGGTTAACAAAGCATGAATACAAAGAAGAGAGGGAGAGAGGTTGGTTAACAAAGCATGAATACAATGAAAAGAGAGAGAGAGAGTTAGTTAGGGAGAAATTATGTGTATTTCTTCTTATAAAAAGAGAACCTTTTGGAAAGTGATCAAATGGAAGTTAAAAAAAAAAAAAAAAAACTAAAGGCTAATATGGTTACATAAAATGTGGGAAATGGAGATGGAATATGTGGGTATATAACCGCATCTTATAATTTTAAAAGCCATACAATTAAAATTCAGTCGAATGAAGAGTAACTCACTTAAATATAACAACAACAACAACAACAATAATAATTAGAAAAAAGAAAAAAAAAAATTCTGAGATGGTATACATAATTTTTATTTTCCTACACGACCATTGTGTTTGGATCCGTTGACTAAACAACGGACGCCATCTTTTATTTCCCTGGTCCTCTTCCCTAACCATCTCTCTCATCGATCTCACAACACACAGCGAGAAAGAGAGAGGGGGAGAGTGGGAACAATTTTTTCTTTTCATTTATATCGAATCATTGATGGCGACTTCAAAGCTTCAAGCACTCTGGAACCACCCAGCCGGACCCAAAACGAGTGAGTCAACTCATTTATTTCATTAATTTCTTGGCGTCTGTTTTTTTTTTCCCAATCATTTCATGCTTATATAATAGTGACTACCTCGTTTAAGATCTAGGTATTGCTTGTCCTATGTTTTTAATTGATTTGGAATGAAATAATTCGATTTCTAGGCTAAAGTTTGTTCTTTTGTGCTTGGTGTTTCTGGTGTTTGTTGTATTATGCATAGGAAAAAAAAAAAAATTATGGGGTTATTGGGCAGTTATAAAGAGGATAAAGAAGAAACTTTTCACCTTTCCATGCACCCATTTGGAGGAAAAGTTGGGTTAAATGGAACAATGGGTATTTGTTGAATCTAATTCCAAGATGTTGGGGACACATTGATTTACAGTTCTTTGAAATGGAAAGCAATTGTTTAAGTGACCTGGAGGACGCAGGGGATACGTGCTGTAATAGGACTGGTTATAAGAGCTTTTCAAATCTAATTATGCACCAGTAGTCTCTACTCTCTTTATGGGAGCTAATGTAATTGTCAATCGAGCATTGTGAGAGTCTACTCTAGACTAGTCCTTGATTAATTGAAGGAAAGGACGGTGGAAGGTAAGCTGTTAAGGGTAAAAGTTTGAGGGATTTTATGGAGGGTTTGATGGGTTGTTTAATGGGTGAAAAAGTGGATATTACTCCATGAGTCTTTAGTTGTTGGAATGTTATGGTTTTGATTTTCATTCGACTTTCATTAAACAATAGCAAATTTTGATTCTATTATTTATATGGTATTGGGACCTGCATATGAAATGGCTGTGTCCGTTATAGAGGATTTAGCATTGTGAGAACGGAGACATGCTGTACCACTCATAAGTAGCCTTTGTGTTAATTTGTACAAGCATATTGAACCAGTTTTTTAATGCATTTTATCAAGGACATTCTCAGTTTACTTTATAATCCATCTCTTGATTTAGCTGATGCTGGAAAACAATGTGGCATCGCTATGATTTTTCTGTTTTCACTCCTCTGCGAAACGGCAAATGCCTGGCGTAATAAAAAAATACAGTGATATACAAATAAAAAAGGCATATGCTTGGATTTGCATTTATTCAATTAAGGTCAACTGCAACTGTCATTCAAAAAGTTAAATTCCTTGAGAGGAAGTTATTTCACATTGGAAAAGTTTCTGGTTCAGTCTTCTTGCACTGTGTTAAGTTTGATATGGTCATGTCACGTTATATAGGCGCTGGTGTCAATTTTGTATTTTTTGTTCTTGTTCTTTTCACTTCCTTATGCCCACTGCTACTATGCACCTATATTCATGGAGCTGCAATGATACAGTTCATTTCTGGGCACCAACTTTTAAATGGGGAATTAGTATAGCCAACGTGCTGACTTCTCCAAACCTCAGAGAAACTTTCATATCCTCAGCAAATTGCGGTAGCCTACAGTAATCAGTAGCTTTATCTGCATTGTTTCTGTATCATGTGTGTGTTTGCATGTGATGCTCTCACACTCACATAGCTAGGGCTTGTCAGCTCCAAAAAATTATAACTGTTTAGTTAAATGGTAGATAACAGTATTCTGATGTTAATCTTATATTTCCAATGTCTATGCAGCGGTACAGCCACCGGGCTAATTTGGTCACGGTATAGCACTGTAATTACTCCTGTAAGTTTGATTCTTGACCTGGCTCTTGAAATCTATTTTGCAATATGTGCAACTAGTAGAAAATAAAATTTGATGTTTATGGGAACTTTGCCATATTTGGCTCTGTTGTCTTCTCCAAATGCTGATTCGAAGATCCTTTGCAAAAGTTCTCTTATCATCATCATCACCACCATTATTATTATTTCCAATATGCATCAATTATATGATAGGTGTTATGGTTTTGTTGTTTCTCCTTTGTGATGTTTGTTTGTTGGGCAGAAGATTAAGCTGTTGTGTAATGACACTCCTTTTTTTCATTGAGTTGTAAGATATCAGTGCCATTACTTGAATGTTCCTTATTTCCATCTCTATTCTGTGTCCTTGGAAGCTAGACTGTGTGATATACGTAAGAAGAAAGAGGAACTGTGGTAAATGTCATTTTTATAAGAGAAAAAGGAAACATGAAGTATGGAGCTTTGGAAAGGGTGAATTCCAGAAGCCGCTTTATTTTGTGTTGTGGCGTGGAAAATATCAATTAGTGGTGCTAAACATTGAACAGTGGGAGTACCTCTGAGGGTCTTTGTGGGGAATCTTTTACTAAAAAGAAAAGTTATCGTGAAATAGTGGATTAATAATATATAACTCTCTGTCTTGTGTGTGCCTCCTTTATTAGATATTCAATTAATCTGTTATTGTAAAAAGGCTACCTAGTATTCATGTGCTATATAGAAGCTATTTTGGACTTTATGATCCCATTTCATCTGTTTGATGCTCTAGCTTAAAGTGGATTTTGTACTTTCAATGACCTGAAGGCTGCATAATATTGGCAATACTCTTTCTGCAATCATGCTTTTGTCAAGGCCCCAGATCACTGAAATAGCAAAGTCTTGTTGCTATGAATATGAAGGACTTTGGCTGTGGATTTAAGCAGTCTGCTTGTATTGGCATAGTTCGAAATTGTCTTTGTGAATCTGCTTGCTTTCGATTTTCTTGAGATAAGCTGCTTATTTGGATGATTCTACACGCATCGCAGAAAAACTGGAACCTATTCAGCGTGAATGTAGCTATGGCTGGGACTGGCCTCTACCAATTGAGCCGCAAAATCCGGTAAGTACAATATGAGCTACCTATTCTTTTTCTTTTTATGTCGTTCATTTTTGTCAAAAAGGAATCCTGTGCTTTGCTATGCTGTAGTAGCATTCATTTCTTATTGAAAATCTCTTACTGGAAGAAAAAGAATATAATAAATAAGCTTATTGTACCATGCTTTCTGAGAGCTCTGCAGATGAACTCATCATAGAATACCGTATCTATTGTTCCCTTCTGTATCACATCATGTCTTTCAACGCCATTGTGTGTATAAAACATTGTGAATAATTAAGCAGTCCCGGTGGATTTTCAAGTTACCATTTTCTGTTGTCATTTCTTTTTTTTTGTGGATGATTTATTTTTTCTGGATTTACTAGGCAGGATTACTTCTCGGATGGTGAACCGGCGGTTGCAAAAGAAGGATGACCAACATGTTTTTAGAGGGGTATTGCTTGCTGTCAATGGAAACAAAGATCTTCTTTCCTTTACTGTTAAGGAATTTCAGTTGCTGTTTTTCTGGTTTGGCAAGGGTTTAGATCCTTTTTATATTCTGATTGTGCAGTCCAGAGGTAGTTTGAGATTGTTAAACCACCGGTACCCTTCTGGACCAATAAATTCATAAATGCAAGCTTCTTTCTGTTTTCATTTCCCTATTTTGTCTTTGGGAAAATTATATGGTATCATAACCATAAGTCATTCGAAAACGTGGAATTTTAGGTAATAACCGCACACCTTAAAGGCTTAAAAGATTAGGGAAAGTCAAATGCATGCAATTTACATAATGTTCAATTTCAGTAAAATTTCACATACCACAAACTTAAAGCACAAATTTCCTTATCTCCTACAGTGACTATAATTGCAAAACTTTATAGAAATAACACGGTGTAAAAAAAAAGATGATGAATCCACTATTAAATACTGACCCAATGAGCAATGTTCACTTTAAAATGAAAAAGGAATCGTTTAACAATACAAGAATAACAGCATCTCTCGGAGCACTAAGAATGATATGTCTGTGAGTTTGTATCGTTCCTTGAAGAAAGTTAATACAATATGCATTAGGGCCTAAGGGCTCTTCCAAAGTAAAAGTTAAAATTTGGCGATTCCATGCATAATGATGGAGAAAGATCCAAGAAATTGCAGACCACGTACAGGGAGGCAGGCACCTCCTCCGTTTTCTGGCATCAAAATAATGTGGATTATGTTTAACTATCTTCGGATCGGATGTCTAATTTTGGGTCTATTTTGAATCTGAATCGTGCTCGCCATTCAAACCCAGGCTTAGATCTAGGGTGCTCTCATTCAGATCTTGTTGCACCCCTTGATTCTTCTCCTGAGACACATTAGAAAAATGGAAAATAAGCACCAAAATCAGTAATGATAATCTTGGAATGGAAATAATTCTCTTGATTCAAAGTCCAGACTAAATGAGAACCAAAAGCATTTTGTTTTACCTCGCCTTCTTCCATTGGCACATCATTTATATCTGGTTTTTCCTCGGCTTCACCTTTTGAATTTAGTCCAGTTGCTGCAGGATCAGCATCATTTGACTTTCCTTCATCCTCAACATTTTCATTGGCCTCATTCTCTCCATCTTCATCTTTATCTTCAATCAGCACAGCAATCTGTCTTGACAAAAATCACACAATTATCCAATTGCAAAACTACCATGCAGAACATTAAAATAATGATGCTCAAGATTGATCGTTCACATACTTTCTTAGTATCCTACCACCAAAATTCTTAAGATAAATGACTAGGTAAACTGAAATACATAATTAGCCTCCTATTTTATACTTCCACATTGATAGTATATAGTATTGATTTGTTATTAAATATCTATAATTTAAACATTAATCACAACCAATCTCAATCAAACTTGTTTTTGTCAAATTCACCACCTCACTCCAATTGTTTACACTAGTACTTTCAACCAATGAGAGTTTGGTACATTTTTTTTTTTAATGATTATGGAGGTAGTAGGTTTGGCGAGTAAAAAATTTACTAATTATAATATCTATCAACTTCAAACATCAAGTGCGAAATTTGAGTAGTAAAAGTTCAATTAAATATAACATTTAGCAGTTTCAAACTTTAGGTGCAATACGAGAAAAACATTTTAAGTTTAAACAATAATTTTGACATTATCTCGAATTTATTTTGAAAGCATACCATTCAGCAGAAATGAGCATGGATTCCATAAAGGAAATGGTGAAAGTTATTGAGCTCATCCATTAAAATGACATAAATTCTGTGATGATCTAAATTCAATTTATTTAGTCCCCCCTTCATAAAACCTAAACATTTAGATCTAGACAAGTGTTTTAAAAGCATATAATTCAGATAAATATTCCGCACTCCACTGAATAAACGAGAGAAGCTTAGGGAGCTCTTCCATCAACATAATCTAAATTTAGTGATGCTTTAGTGCTTTAATTCCAAGCTGCCAAGTGCTCTACACCAAAAACAGGTGAATTATACATGTTTGTCACTCATTCTCTCAGCAACTTCATGTCCATAGAAATATAAGTGTTAAAGGAAGAAATTTTCCCCACAATCGTAAGCCATAACAAGTATAGTAGCAAGAACTTTAAACCTGAATTCAAGTGCAACTCAAAAGCTCCATCTCAACTTTGTTCTCCCAATATCGTTGGGATTATGACTGCAATTGCATTATATTGTCACCAAAGGCTAATCCTGAGACCTAGATGCATCTTAAGAATATATTTAACAAACTAAAAGTATGTGCAAGCATCTTGAGCAACATAACGTAGGTACCTGAATTATTCTCACATAAGTTGTTAAACAAATGTTTGATCATAACCACTTGCAAGATACCCAATTACTCCCCCAAAGAAATAAGGAAGCCAGACCAAACAGGGATTCCCAATTTTTAGTTATGGCATATTTATATGTGAGGGCAACGATTTTAAACAGTATCTAAGTAGCTGCAAAAGCTACATTGGTTGAAAATCCAGACACTTTTATGCCAAACTGGACAAAAAACACACAAATATGTATGGTGGATACAACATTATGTCAGAAAATTCAGCACTCATCTATGCAATAAGCAAGGCATATCTTTATGGATCCATAGACATTTTTTACACTGTTGATGCTTTAAGTCTACAGCTCAAAGTGTTTCTTCAGATTTTAATTTAGTCAAAAAACCCAACAACAGTAAGCCTTGTCCCATTTGATGAAGTGTTCACATGGTCTACTGCTCACTAAGGTACATATCCAATGACATGATCACGTTTACTAACTTTATTGGTCATCTGAGCATTTCAATAGCAATGGCCCATTTCAGCTAAATGTGAGATATAGCTGAATGCAAATAGAATGCAAGATGTTTAGTAAGGTCTGAAGAAGTTCCATATTCAGTGTAAAGACTAAAAGCAGTGCGAAAGCATCTAGAAAAACCAAAAACATAGTCCTGCATATAACAAGGATAGACACAACAGCTCTTCTGCAACTTTGTTCCAAGAATTAATTTTTTGGGTGATTACATTACTTGATTTAAGCCTTCCCAACATAGTTCATTGATTACCTTTCTGAAGTCCCTATGGTCCTCACAAGAAATGGTTTTTTCAGACCAGAGCTTGCATGATTGCTAAATATGTCAGTCTGCTTCCCTAACATACGGACAATTAATGGAACCATGACCTCCAATTGTTCACCAACTGAACCTTATAAACCACTACAAACACTTTTACAATCTATGTGGGACTTGACTTTAAGATTTCACAATCTCCCCCTTAAACATGCCACGTCCATACTGCTTTGTTTCAGTAAATAATTCTTTTCCAACAGTAAATTTTACGTGTGAGTGTCCGAATCTGACAAGAAGGACAAGCTAGGAGAACTTCAGTAGCTACAGTCCACCACAAGCTATGCATTAGAATTCTCATCTAGTGGAACAAGTGAGTTACTTTCAACTCAAAAAATATACCATAAAAACTAAGCAAGCAAAGCAAAGATATAAATGAAAAACCTACAGCTAAATAAAACTTTTTACCATCTTCTGTGACTTAGGCCATACATGTCACCATGACCTGTCCAAAAAACTGGCATTCTATCATCAGAGACAAAGCTTCATCCATTTTTTCTTTTTTTTGTGTGATAAAAAAGCAAAGCTTAATAAACAACTAAGATAAC
Source organism: Combretum micranthum (assembly GCA_024138025.1). Lineage (NCBI taxonomy): Eukaryota > Viridiplantae > Streptophyta > Magnoliopsida > Myrtales > Combretaceae > Combretum > Combretum micranthum. The sequence continues at coordinate 116,866 of JAMXBD010001545.1, forward strand.
ATTCTGTACTGTAAAAATTACACAGATGGAAATTAGCCAAAAAACCACCTTTAATCTTAGATGAAAATAAATTCCCAGGAATCTACATAATACAGCAGCAAATCCTGTTACAATTTGAACCCTACTTCTTCATCTTCTTTTTGCCAAGTTAGTGACACCTACGAGTTCAGCCTTCCATTATGAATGTTGAAGGAAAAGAAAAATTGTTTCTTAATCTTTGACTTTATATAATTGGATTACCTAAATCAACCCAATCAGCTCTATTATCCCTTTCAAAACAACCCCTTTCTAATTTTTTTTTACAAAAAAAAAAAAAGAAGAAAAAAGGAAAGAAAGAAAGAAATACTCTCCTGCGGTACAACCAAGTCAGGCAGCTTCTGTGATGCAGACTTTGAGCCATAAAATAGAAACTGCATAAGAAAGGGGATATATAACCATACTACAAGCACACATAATGCCACGATGCGTGTCTCCGTGCAGTCACTCCCCCGGACATGGCCAGTAGACATAAATCTTAAGTCATATCACTGGGTGTAGGCTTTCCAATTATTGACCTAGTAAAACTTCAACTAAATCCACTTTAAAACCTATGTTTACAAAAGCTACATTCCCACCACTCTCCGTTTAACACGGTGTCAAGGTGAATTTCAAGACATACTGCCAAGTACGAGTAAAAAGGCCCAAAAGTGGGTCCACAAAAAAAAAAAAATGTTCTTTATATATAGCAAAAATTCCATTGCTAAAATAAGGAGTACAACCAGGACCAGAATAGCAAAAATTCAACCCGAATTTTAAACGCCCTAAAACTACCAATATTTCCCTCCATGACACGACACACTAGTCAAACACCATTCAAATCCAAACCCTTACGGGTAACAGTAAACCCTAATCCCCAATTCACACCAGATCTTACACTGAAAAATCCAAATTCCATCTATTCAAAACAAATCAAACAAATTAAATAACATGGTTGAAATAAAAGAGAAGGAAAACGAAAGTAATACCGGAACGTATTTAAACTTCCGCCGCGGCGGCTCTTCGACACCATCTTTCGTCTTCTCCTCCGCCTCCTCGTTCTTTTCGCGTTTATCACTGTTATTGTTATTGCTACTATTATCGTTGTTCGTATTGTTATTATTGCCACTCGCATTGCTCTGTCCAATTGGGGTCCACTTATAGAGCAAAAGATGCGAACTGTTATTTCCGTTATTCGCCGTGCCGTTAAGCAACAAAGTGTTATGATGGTGGTGGTGGTGGTGGGTGGTGGTGGTTAGCGGACGAGGTTGTCGTGGACGATGGTGACACGTGGACCCACTTCTTCTTCCATCTCCTCACGGGACCTGTGAAAACCGTTGCCGGGCCATAACGGGTGGAGGAACGCCCAAGTCTCGCACCAACTCCTTCCATTGGATCGGGTCGGGGGGGGCGATCCGGTAGTGATCTGTCGGAACTGTCGAGGAGCGAGTGAGTTTCTCTCTCTAAAAAGCAATATTACTGTGTGTAAGGAGGACTGTTTCTCTCTCTAACGTAGAGCTTTGGGAGTGGGGGAAGGTTGGTTTGGTTTTGTTCCAAATTAGGAGAGGGTTGGTTTTATTTGTCGGGGTGCCATTTGCAAATTGCGGAAAGTTATGGGGTTGCTTCTGGCCATAGGATGTAAATAAATAGTAAATACTAAATATTTTCATGCAGTGTTTTTTTAATTTGGGTATTCTTAATTAATTAAAAAATTATATTATAAAAAAGTTAAAACCTTTGTTAAAAAATATTAATGGGTGCGGGGTGCATGTGATAAATGTTAAAAGAAGAAATTGATACAATTTTTTCTTGTAATGTATTATCACTGTTGGAAATATGATAAGAAGTTTTTCTTTTTTTCCTTTTCCATTCTTTCATTATTAACTAGTGCCTCACTGCATTATTAGACATGACCTTATTTTTACTAGGCATTTTTATTGAACATTCCAACATTAATGTTTGTTTGATTTGAAAAATATTAAACTGAAATCAAATAATTTTGAAAAAAATATTGAGTAGATAATACATGCTATATAAATATACACGTGATATTTAACCATCATTGACACTCTAGCAAGTAGTTATTCAAAATAACTATCCCCGACGTACTACTTATTAGAAAATAATTAGTAATTACACATTACATCTACATTACATATGATATGACATGTAATACCCTCTAAATTTTTTTGTCAATTTAGGATTGGATGCATGCAGTTCAATTTACTTTTTTATTTTTCTTTTAGTTCGAATCAAGTCATAATTTAAACCAAATCATTAAGTTGCAATACCCTTTTTTCCCTTTTTAATCATCTTAAATGAGGCTACATGGTTGTTTTCTTTTTTTTTTTTTGGCCAAACAGGCTACATGGTCAATTTAAGATTTTAAAACCATAAAATTGATTTTAATTTTGCTTGATTCACAAATTAAAACAATAATTTGTTAATTAAAAAAAAAAACTTATATATAATCAAGGTATTTTAAATGTATTAGCAACTATTATATTCCTATAATTAGCATATGACATGGTAATCAAATCAGAAATAAAATGGTGTATAATACTAAATGTAGTACCAAAACCAACATCCCAATGCAAGCAGATGTGGGGAAAAGTTGTTTTTTGTTATTTTCTTTTTTCAAAATTTTCAAGCCACTGGACATATACTTGTAGTGTTGACATGAAGATTCCCCTTAAATAATTCATTTGGGTATATTACCCAATTTAAAGATGCTATGAGATACCGGCCAAAAAAAAAAAAAAAAGATGCTATGAGATGCTTACATGGCCAGTTTTGTCCACTCGCATAGAAGATATGCCTCACAATTTAAGTGAGGTTCGACAACCAAATTTATTTGGACAAACTTAAGTTTTGAAATACGCTTCATTTGGCTTTTTTTTTTTTTTTTTTTCTTTTGCTTTTTCCTATCAGGTCTTGAGCATATAGGACATACTAGTTTAAATATATATATATATATATATATATATTGCATCAAGTGATATATGTAAGGTATTAATTAGTTAGACGAGTTTCTATTCAAGTCATTATTAATAGATCATTGTAGATTTTATAAAATTTTTTATTGAATGCTGTCTATTTTTCTGTTATTCAGTTATATAAAAACCTATAAAATTAACCTATTCAATATATAAATTTCATCATCACATGATCACAGCTTGTACATAAACTATTATGGAAATAAAGGTACATTTTAAGGTAAAATAATTAACATTTAATTTAAATGCAACCATCAACTATAAAAATAAAATTGAATAAATTATTTTGAAATGTATCAATGTTTGAGAATAAGTTCATTTAAAGTATCAACGTTTGAAGCGGTTCAAAAGAGGAATTAACATTTGGAAATAAATTCATTTAAGTTATTAACGTTTCAAAGTGGTTAAAAAGGGATATCAATGTTTTGGAAAGTGAATTAAGTAAGGTATTAATAATTTATTATAAATGAAAATTTATAAAACTTAATTGAAAAGTAATTCAAATATTGATACAGTAAATGAAGTTTATAAAATGTTGACCTCATTTGATTCACTTTACAAAACATGATACCATTTTTTAACAATTTCAAATGTTGATACCTTAAATCCCACAAACATTGATGTCTTTCGATGTAATTTACCCAAATAAAATTTTTATAAAATTGTTTTAGAAAAACTCATAGAATTCATATCTAGTGTAGCGTCATTTAATCAAATCGTCTCTCATAGTTCCCATTCCATAACCTAATGAGTCTTAATACAAGTCCACGTCCGAATCATTAGTAGTACTTAAAATATCAAGATAATGAATTATGAAGCCCAATATATAGTAAACATACACATACCCACATGTCACATGTACCTATTATAATATAACTACCACAAAGGTAGTATATTAATTAAAAGTCTAACATGCAAGCATTTCCAGTGTGCTAGTAATAATAACACACATTCATGACTCTCACCAAACAACAAGGAACAAAAAGGATCCCAAATCATACAATAGGGGAATTGACAAGCCTCCAAAACTTGTTAGAAAGAGAAAGAAAGAAGCAGTATCGCCAAGTTCATCTCTTTACATCTAACTATTAGTAAGCATGGTCCAATGTGGTGCTTTATCCAAGATCACATAACCTTGCATAATTCATTACAACTTTCTCCAGCTCTTAAGTGATCGTATAGTCTTAGACTTTGACCTATTGACTACCCACTAAGCTTAACCATGTATTCCATAGGCGGTTTAGGCATTTAATCTTATACCTCCCACTTCCGGGAGTTTGTAGGCAAGTAGCAACCAATACTCGCTTAGACCAAATTTAAGTATCAATACAATTACTATTCTATCTTAGTAAGAAATATGCATTTACTGTATACTTGCTAACCATTTTGAGACATTTTTTCTCCTTTTTCTAAGTTTTAAAGTTTTTCATAAGTTCAAACACATGCATCAGAATAAAGTGTCAAGCAAGTCTAATTAATTACTTTTTATTCTCATTATTCAAATTATTCAGGTCAGGATCCACTGTTTATAAATCCTAGTTTTGGATTTGACTTATTTGCACACTTCTATCTAGGGTCATGAATAGCTTCCTAGATTTCTATATCATTAGGTTTATTTAACCGAATTATCATTAGTTGTATAGATCAAAATTAGACATGGGGTTTAGTTTAGTTAATCTTTAGTGGGCTATATTTTATGGGTTTTGGTTCTTGACTTTCCAAAATAGATTTGGGTTAATGTTACAAACGGTACTTAAACTTTAAGAAAATATACAATTAGGTACCTAAAGTTTGAATTTATCAATTTAGTATCTACACTTTGAAATTGACAAATTTAGTACCTAAAAGAACTTTTCGTGGATGCTACTAGTACTTCCATCAAGTGCTTTCAAATATGAAATTTGTTAATTTCAAATTTTTATAGGTACCAAATTTATTAATTTCAAAGTTCATATATTAAATTGATCATTTTCAAAGTTTAAGTATCTAATTGCATATTTTGCCAAAATTCAATTGCCATTTGTAACATTATCCAAATAGATTATCACAGTCCACCAATCAAGTATATTGCTTACCGTCTTATCCCAAATATTAAACTAACAAGTATAAAATACTTTTTATTTTAGGTGAAATGTTTTGAGTTTGATGTAGTTACACAAGGTATAATATTTGAACTCGGTACTTAGCTTGGTTTCATTTCAATTTATGGTAATTTAAGTTTAAGAAAGGAGTTGATTATGTTTCATGAGTTTTAGAGGAAGGATTTTTGAGAATTTGAAGAGGCCATACTCAACAGGACTGAAACACAACCGTGTTAATAGATCATGTATTTCAACACAAGTTGAACATAGGGTCATGTATGTCATGAACCCATCAGGGGCCTAGTCGAATTATTCTAAAGTTATAATATCACATGTGCACTCACAACATGAGAACCATCTAATAAGTCAAAGATTACAAGACTCTACCTATTTATTATTTCTTATGTATTAATTATAAACAGTATTCATTTAATTAAGTATATGTAAGGAAAATTATTATCCCACAGTTTACCAGCACCGTAGAGAATCAGTATCCCCTACCAAATAGCAAAACTGGGTATTATTCCGCAAAAGGCAGAGCTTCAAGTGATTTTGCAATTTGTCTAGTTCCTATTCTAAGTTCATCTTCTATCTTCAAGAAGACTGATGAAGAAGCACTCTTCACACAATCCAAACTTAATCCCCATACGTGTTAATCCTACATAAAAAGCTATGAGTAAGCAAAACCATGACTCAATGAATTTGTTCCACACCACTACTGATTAGCAAGTTATCAAGCATTAAATTAACATATCTACACATGACATGAATGCACACACACGATGAATGCAAGTAACACATCTATGGTAGTCCAGAGCCATAGATGGTATAGATTTATGCTGTCTACACTTTAGTTGTTTTGGATTAGACCCTGACTCAAGTACTATTGAACCATGAGAAAATATTTCACAAATACTCCACAACTTATTTAAGTTATATGGTTTGAGCTTTATTGTGCATATTTGTGTTTTGTTTTGTTTGTTTTATAGTGCAGTGCATACAAGGGATCGCAATGGCTTACAGGTATAAAATGGTGAAGTGCCCTGGCTCGCCGGTACAAAATGGTGAAGCACAGTTCTCAAACAAATGGGATCGAGGGGAAGACCGTGGGTACAAATTGTGGATCGACTCACTAGTGTGTGTAAAATAGTTGTTGGAGCTTCTGACATCCAACCATTGGTAGACTTTTGAAAGCAACGGCTAACTTATTTTGTGCACCTATAAATAGAAGTTTAGGGTGTTTTTGTGAAAGAGAGTAGGGCTTAATTAGTAGAGATTATGTGGCAATACTCTCTCAATTTGCATTTGTTTTGTTAAGTGAATAGTGCCATAAAGAGATTAGTAAGCTAATATTATAAGACATTGTTCACATATTTATTTGTATTGTTTAAGTGCTTTAGTGAAGTTCTCATGTGTTTGAGGCAATAAGTGAAGTTCTCATATGTTGGGGCATTAGGTGAAGTCTTCTTATGAGGCATTTATGCAAAGTTTTATGTGTGTAGGTAGTGGTGAAGTCTCCTTGTGAGGCATTTGTTCGTAAAATAAATGGATGTGTGAAATCCTCAACGAGCAAGACATTTTATGGACCGCAGAGTCTAAGGGGCAGGCCAAACTCCACGTTAAATGCCAGTGTTATTCTTCTCCTTTCCTTATCTCTTTATTATTATTGTTATAATTGGATGAATTATATAATTGGCATAAGAGAGTTAAGTGAGCTTAAAATCGGTTTTATAAACCTGCCTTGTAGCTTTTGCTTACATGCATGTAACAGCTTAGTCGCCAATTAGTTTTTAACAGTAAATCCATCCTTACCCATGTTAGTGATACGAAAGTAGACCTTAACTCAAGTAACATCTACCTTCACTCAACATGGGTGACTAAACATTTCAGCACACAGGTAGACCCTGAATGGGCAATATTATTGTTGTTCATGATGGTGATTATAACAGGTAGACCCTAGCTTAGACACTTTTACTATCACCACGACAAGTGGACCCCGCTAAGCAACATCTACTGTCAAAAATTACTTGGAAAATGTCCTAAGTTTATTTTATAAACTATTTTAGTAAAACTCAGCAATTTCAAAAGACTAAAAGAGCAACTTGAGATACTCCAAGTCATGTTTCTTTTAGAGATACATTTTGTAAGTGTTTTCAATTACAAACCTGGGACATTTCCTATGGGGGGGGAGGGGGTTTCAACCACATGTGATGAATATATCAAATTAATTTAGCTAAGTATTTAAAGTTATCCATTTATTCTGTGACCATGCAGATGATGACACTCACAATAGCCAGTCATTCGACAAACAAGTAATACAACCAACATAACAACAAGTAGTATTAAGCACAAGCACTTAGCAATCATTACACTCCCTCACCTGGCAACAATTGTTCACGTGATATGATCTTTCGAAACACGTCGGGGTTAGATTGTGTAGCATATAGGCTTAACTTGGAATGGCACTTGGAATGGTCCTAATGCTTTTATAATCCTTATAAGATAATAACATGCATTATAAACATATAGCTAGGCATTGCTCCTATTAGTAGTTAAGTGTCCTAGCTCATTTTATTATTTCTTATTTTTTTCAACACAGTAATATTAAAGATAAAGTTTAGTTTCAAATCTAAAAATAAAGTAAATTTTTTAGTATTTATATTTAGTAATTTACTTCTAAGATATTATTGACTAACTGATATACACTAGATATTAGTGATTGACACTGCATTTTAGGGTTATATAGTCATGTTAGTAAAATTTTGACTTATATATCATAATCTTGTCATTGACACCTTTATTTATAGGATTTAAATTTATTGTTCTACTATTTCTTGGGCTGAAATTGCTCATTTAAATTGATTTGATATTTTCCTTTTTCTATCTTAGCCCGAAATTACTAGTTTATGGTTTGTGTAGCCATAATATGGAGTTGGCTACCTTTTCCTTGATATGCCTATGTATGCTGAGCATATGGGCCTTAAACTATTGTACTCTTTTTCTCCCTTGTATGATCTTATTTACCTATTAATTCACTTGGATTGATGGCATTGTATCACAACTTTGGTTTTGATAACCTTTTACAAGTAGCATTTAATTATTTAAGGACCATTAAGATATCAAGAAGGAAATTTTAGTCAACTAACCCTAAATTTTACTAGTGCCGAAACTCTCGTGGAAAAAGGAGCATGTTCCAAGAATTTTCCTTTATTGATCTCTTTATCCAACTTATTGTGAATTAGAATGAAACAAAAGTAAGCCTATTTAACTTTTAATTTAATTCAAATAAGATGTTTAACATCATAAGCCCATATTTACTCTTTAACACCTTTTCTTAATGATCTCATTATATCCCTAAAGACAAGTCATTGTAGACTTAGATAAAATAAACAAAAGAAAACTTGTTCTACATTCCTAGTCTATAACCGTAGCATCATGGGTATAGCATATTAGGTTTTGTTAATTTTTTCTAAGTGCATTTTGCCATATGATATAATATGGCTCCTAATCATGCTTAGTTTAGGATGATCAAGGTGTAGTCACAAGATGTCATTTTTACTTAATAAATACTAACAATAAAAGGAAGACAAATAAAAATGAAATTCGGATCCCATGGAGCTTATAGAACCAACCTACATATTAAAGTTACAGGTGGGGTTTTTGTTGTTTTAAGCTTCTAGATGTTTATTTAAGGTGTTAGGGTGAGGTTTTGTAAAAAACTTGGATTTTTGCTTACACCTTGAGCAAAACCAAATCCCTAATATGTTTATGACTTCCATTTGTGATGTTCTGTAAGAAAGCTAACTTCTTGTTGTGTTTATAAGGGGAAAAAACGAACCTTATCATAAGTTATAATCTTCTACCCATTTTTCCAATTATACTTGTCATCTAAAGTAAAATTTGAGACTTTACCTTGAGTTTTGAGAAGTAACTTAGTGTCACTCCTTTTGTGAAGAGATTCGAACCTATGAGAAGAAAAAGAGAAGGACATGGAAAATGGACATAGCACCGATCATTATAGTCTTCGAAAATGAAGCTTTTTGAAGTTTAATTAGGTCTCTGACTCCATAAATTAATATTCACTATATTGAATTTATTTATAGTGTCTATGTTTAAGATCTTAGCTATTTGTGTCATTATCTAATCTAGTATTAGATCTTATCAAATGTTTTTCGAGCTATCAATTCGTTTTTTAGCTATCATTTGTTAACTTTAAAGTCATGTATGAGTATAGGATCACCATAGTGTAGTCCCATAGTACTACTTTTGTTACTTTGAAACAAGAATTTCGTAAGGTTCATGGTTGGTTGCATGCTTAACTTCTCAAGGAAGAGAATTGGAATGGGAAGAGACATGGCATCTTCTTCATTTAATTCTCTTAGATGGTGTGCTAATTTAATCCTTAGCATGAGTGAAATAGAAGAAATGTTTCTTGCTTGTACACTGCTTTTGGGTAAAGGAAAGAGTAGATAGGGATGAAGTGTAATGACACCATCCTTCATTAATTATATTTAATTGTTATCTCAAGAGGTTAATTTGTGGATGGTAGTTCTTGCCTAAATTTGGTAGCAAGATAATATGCATCATCATCTTTTTAAAATAAGTATGGCAAGTTTAAATTGACTTTTACCTGCTTTTAATGTGTATAAGACATTTATTGTAATATCATGATTGATAAACGTATGAACAAATTATTAATTGATATAAAACCAAGTGTTTAATTTTGATTTAGGTTTTTAAATTTTATATAGTGTCTTCATTACCAGAAAATTAGGCTTTAGAGATAAAAATTTTATCGTAAAAACCATCATTGTAGATTTTATTTGTAAAATTATAAGTACATTTTCTAATTTTAGTCATAGATTTTCTGTCTCTAAAGATCCGTTTTCTTGTAGTGTTTTTTAATGGATTAAAGTTAAAATTTAAGCTTTTATATTGATGCAATTGAATAACATTAAGATCAATTTTATATCATTAGAGAAACTAAATAACACACGAAGATTTAATTTGTCTTGGTCTTTTCATGCTAGCTTCTTAGGGAAATGAAACAAAAGTCAATGTCAAGCACATGTGTGGCATCACTCTCATTGATGACTTAATGATGTGTTGGACTTTAACCCTTACAAGTTAGACCTTGAATTTTTTTTTTTTAACCATGACCCTTGACAAATTGACCATTCAATTTTGCAAGGGGTAAAAATTGAATTTGAAAGGGTAAATGTCAAATCACATTAAATACTTTAGATAAGGTGTTGTTATTTTTAGTCTTGGTTACATGGCTTAAATTCCCTTTCTCACATTACCTTCTCAAAAGAGGGAAAAGAAAATTTTGGATAAAAAAAATTAGTAAGTTAATGAGGTCACCTTATGTGATGTCATGCTTATTATAATATAAGATACTTTACTTTCTTTAAGAGATTGCTAATTAAGTTACCGAGAGATGACAATTGGAGTGTATAAATATTCTTCTCATAAGCAAGTCCTGTCACGTCCCAAAGGGTACCCTAAACGTGGCAGTCCACCGTACACAATATTAAAGCTTAGGAATGACCACCTCAGTCACACGAAGGCTTCCATACTATGTACAAGGCGTCTAACATATGGAGGAGACACATCAGAGTGATACATTTTATATTGATACAACTTGAGTAACAATGTAAAGGAAATACAATTCACTATACTTCAATTATAATTCATTTACAGATTTCATACATAAACTATTACAGACAATTCACAAAACCTAGCTAATATCTTCAAGTATTCTTACTTCCAGCTGGAACCGAAGTCATATTCAGCTCCAACCATCTCGGTCCCCCGGTAGCATTCTCCCGTCAACCTGTTTATTCAAACATCTATTGGGGTATTGTTACGCCCCATAGGGGTATCCTAACGTAACAGTCTGCCACATACTATATAAGACTCTCGAATTTCTATCCGAGCCCTTCGAGAGTCTTGTATAGATGTAAAGCGTCCCTTTACGACAATAGAATACTCAATTCAATGGAGTTAAGAAGTTTAATGTGGCATTCATTAGCCATAGATAATAAACCAAAAGGCATATTTAAGTTACAAAGTCTAAGGGGCATTCCCCAGCAAAATAATATTAAGTTCATTACAGTCATCCAGAGTCTCTTAGTTTTCAACGGAAGTCTAAACAAAACCGAAGTAAACTTCTAAGGGAAACTTCTAGCTCTGGTACCTGAGCTGTAGCCTGCCTTGGCCTAAGCCAAATGAATTCGTGCTGCAACAAGTAAAAACTATAGGGGCGTAAGCTAACTAGCTTAGTGAGTGAAAACTTCCATATCACAATTAAAACATAGCAATCAAGCAAGTGATTAACCAATCAAGTGAATGCATCAAACAAGTGAGTTCAACAAACATATGACCAGCCGGAAATCATATGTGGATGGACTTGCGCCCTCCATCCCGGGTTAGCAGATTAACGAATCCTGCGGTACGGCGTCGTTTAAGCTCACGGTCAATTAAATAATATTTCGTTTTATGGATCACGATTAACCAACAATTCGTTTTTTGGATCACGATTAACCAACAGATGCTAATGCTCCATCCCCATCATGATATGAATGAGTTCAGTTATAATTGAAGTCCAATAATCAATTAATCAAATTCTTCTAGGTGATCAAGCAATATTTATAGACAATCACTTCTAGCTTCTCTCTATACAAGCAATAAATTATCACCCGGCTTCGATATTCTTTAAATTCACTTCATATATCAACAGCAGACAATTATACTTCCCAACTAACCCCATCATGCATAATCGTTCTTTTTATCTTTACTTAGCAACTAGTGCAACTATCATTACAATCACAAGCAATAATTGAAATCGGAAGTGATACTCACTCGGCCATGGTACGCCGGTCTCTTAATAGTAGTAGTTGGGTGGTAGGGTATCGTCGTGCTCTGGATCACCTACCAAATGAGAATAACCTAATAAGAATCTCATCGCTTAACTAATTCAAACTATACATCTAGACTAAACAAAATCGTGATTCTCGCTATTTGCGGAAGTTTCAACTTAAAACGGCCATAACTTGGTCATTTTAACTCGGAATTTCGCAAATTTTATATTGATTTCTATCTACTTCGAAAGATCTATCTATTTCTAATATATTTTTTAAGTTTTGAAAACATTAAGGTCATGGAACAGAGGGATCAGATCTGTTCTGTAACTTTTCCATTCCGAAAAATTTGTTTTGCATTTGGTAAAAATGTGTCTAGTTGATGATTCATGTATAGATGGAATATGAATGAATTCCTAGTATGAATGTCATGTAATGAGTTCAATATATGCATGGTCTTGATGATTTTTGATAATGAACTCTTATGAACTCCTAATTATTATAAGACTCCACGATAGTCACTTCTTAAAAATCTATTCTTTCCAATTTTGCATTTCCTAGGGTTTTAAGATTTTATTCTTGGAATTTACTTGCTATCTAAATAAAAATGAGTCTTTATCATCTATACTATCCAAGACCTTCATTTCTTCATAGAAATTCACATTTTTCACTTGGTAAGTATATTTTCAATTAAGCTTTTAACAAAAATCCGAATTTTGGAAATTTTCATTTCTTGCATATTTCCTATGAGAAAACTTATTTAATGCATCAAAAATTGAAGCTTTATTATATCTATTGTCTAAGGACTTCATTTAACACATAAAACTTGCAATTTAAGCTCAAATACTAGGTGATTACATATGCTTCATCTCAAATTACAAATTTGATAATTTGATCACTAACTCAAAATTTTCCATTTTATTTATTTCATTACTTGTTTTGCACATTACTCATGCCTAAACTCACTTTAATTTGTAAAAATCATTCCTTAGAGATATCTATTACATATACCTTTCATTTTTCATGAAAAATATGTGTTTCAAAGTGGTTTCAAGGGTTTTTAAAATAGGTTTCAAAAATCATCCGAATTTTCCATTAGACATTTCTAACAAAATCTTTTCTTTTTCAAGTTCCTTGTCCTATATCCATAAAGATCTATCATCTAACACATCTATATACATGCAAGGCTAAGCTTTTATGATCATTAATGCATGGAAGCTCAAGATATCCACATGAACATAAATATAAATAAAAGTATGAGTGTCTAAACACTAGATTTGCCACTTATAGTGCATGAACATGAATTTGATGGCATGAACATAAACTTTCCATGCAAGATCTCTACTTTTCATGCATGAACAAGATGATATTTCAACAAAAACTCCTTTAAACACAAGATCTACTTGTGATGGCTTGACATTCTTGTATTAGTGTTTTCTTGTCCCTAGCATATGCTCATTGGGATTTAAAGTGGAAAACACACAAGAATGATCTTGCCATTACAAGATAATGTAGGAATAAAGCTTAGAATCATCACCTAAATGGAGATTTGGAGATGAAAAGAAGAGGAAATGAGCTTGTGTGTGTGAGTGTGAGGGGAGGGCTTGGTCACGGCAAGGATGGAGAGAGTAGAGAGAGTTTTACACTTTGTAAAATTTTGAAAGAGTGAAAAATGAAGAGAGAGAGTAAAAATGAGTTTATATATCATGCGCATTAGGGTTTATTTGTAATAAAATGAGTAAAAATAAAAAAAAATAGAGGGAATTGGGGAGGGGGGTGCGCCGGCCTTGTGAGTGAGAGAGAGAGATATTTGAATTTTGATAAAATTTGTAATTTAAGTAATAAAATGTAATAAATGTAATAATTAATTAGGAAACAAAATTTCTTGGAAAAGAAAATTGTAATGAGTAGTTGTAAGAATGTAAGAATAGGGTATGGGTAGTGTGTAGTGTAGGTTGTACTTGTGAATAGTAGACAAGACATCTACTTTACCGGTTATAAAGAAAATACAGGAAAAAGGCTATAGCTGTAATTTTGATAGCCCAGAAAATTATAAAGTTTATATTTTTGAAATCCTTATAAAATTTTGGTTCTAATGAATATTCCGGAATATTTTTCTAAGTTTCTGGTCCCGGGGCATGCTTTTCCGTAATTGAGCTCGGGAAGGCCCGGAATTAAAAAATTCCAGAATTTAAAACTTTCTAAGATTTAAAATATAATTTAAAACAATAATTTATTCATTTACTTTATAAAACTTTTTTATTATGAAACCGAAGGAAAGCCGGATTTAGGGTTTCTAAACTTCTCTCACTAAACTTGAACTGGACTGGATTAGGGTTTTGCTTTTCGATACCTGGGGTTTACTTGACTACAAAAAAATACCGGGGTTTACAGGTATAAGCTACACTAGCTTAGTGAGAGTTCCCTTAATTTGTACCATAACTAACAAGTTATAAATCATCCATATGCTATGCATGAACAAACACATGAGCAGACAATTATGTATGGGTAACCGGAACCATACATAGAACGGATTTACGCCCTCCATATCTAGGGTTAAGGATGGTCATAAGTCATGCAACCATAATCCTGATCTCTTTATCTTAGTTTTACAACGTCTATTGTTTTATGTGATAGTTTCAAGTGTCTACCCCACTTTCGTTAACTTAAGCGATTTCTCATCTTTAATGTTAATACAGGCCTCCATACCTCCGCTAATATACCTTTGTCCCATCAAAGGTATACTTACTAATGCAATATAACTCAATACGTGATATGCATGTACAGATTATTCATATAATCATGACATGTTAATTATGTAGGTTAAGAGCGATCATAGAGAATTTCAGACAATTCAAGTTTACGCTAGCTCATACAATGATTTTACAACAAATCTCACCTCAATATATTTATCATTCATTCAACCAAGATTAGATCACAACTCATCACAATTTTATCTTTTCCTAATTCTAATGCAACTAGCTACAAGCACAAGCAAGGTAACAAAATAAGAGGAAAACTCACATGTCTATTGGACTCCGGTCTTTTAATCGTAATAGTCAGGTGGCAACGAATCTTTGAAAGTAAAGACACCTAAGAAAAGAAATACCCAAATGTGTATTTCAACTCAAAACTAATCTACTCTATCTCATACAGACTATCAAATCTACAATTCTCGTCTTAAGCAGGAATTCCAACTTAAAATGGTCATAACTTGGTCATTTTAACTCGGAATTTAGCAAATTATATACCAATTTCTATCTACTTCGAAAGATCTATCTAATTTAATATCATATTTAAGTTTTGAAAAATTTTAAGCTTCGAAAAGATCTGATCAGTTCAGATCAATAGCGAAAACAATTTTTTTAGAAAATTGATTTTGTGAAAGTTCATGAAGTTTCTACTATCCAAAGCAAGCATACAAGCAATATGAACATGTTACTATCATAAATGATATGTCATGAGATATATATGTACATGTTCTTGATGATATTTAATAAAATAAATTTTTAAAAAACCTTTTCCTTGTAAGACTTTATGAAAAATTAACTTAAAAAGGCTAGTCTTATATTCTTGACAATTCCCACTTGTTTTTAGAAAAATTCCTTGATAAAATTTATTTATTCTTGTTAAAATTAAGCCTTCATTATGTATATTCCCTAAGGTCTTTGTTTTTCAATAAAAATTTCCGTTTTACACTTTGTAAACATGTTTTTAAATATAGTTCATAACAAAATCTGAATTTTGTAAAAATTGTTTTTGTGGTAATTTCTTTAAGTAAACTCATTTGATACTTAGAAAATTGAGGCTCAACCATACCTAGTCACTAAGGACTTCATTTCTTTAATAAAACTTCTATTTTGAGTTTGAAAAGTAAGTGTTTTCATGCCATTACTCAATTATTATGAATTTCTTAAAATGACAAACAACTCAATTTTTCCTACTTTATTTCTACTCCTTGTTCTACATGTTTTTCTTAGCAAATCCTATCTCAACTTATAAAAATTATTACTTGATGATATCTATTACCTATACTCTTCATTTTTCACATAAAACCACACATATTTTGGAGTTGATAAAAGGGTTATTAAGGCATGGTCTTGAAACCATCCGAATTTCACAAAGTTAGGATAAACTCAAATTTTATATTTTGTAATCTCTTCCTATTTTGAAAATCTCTATTAGTCGATCTACCATTTACTTATCAAAGAAATCTCCTATTGATACCTGTTCCATAAGTCTTTCATTTTTTTATTTTGGTGTTGAAAAATGGGTTTTCAAAATTGGTCTTGGTTGAGATCTGAATTTACAAAATTTGTTTTTGGACATGTTTTTGATAAAATCCATCTAAATTTATGAAAATTCATCCCTTACATATCATATCTTAAGAGCCTTCCATATCTTGAATAAAACTTCATTTTTGAGTTGGAAAACATGTTTTTAAGTTATGCCTTTGTCTAGATCCGAAAATAGATTTTTGTTTTGAAAAATAATCTTTGAAAATCACCTTTGAACCATATAAAAGGAAGTCTTGATGATATATACCCATTAAGCCTTCATTATTTCAAGTAAAACTTCCATTTTGACACATGAAAAGTGGTTTTTAAATGTAGGTCTTGCCTAGATACGAATTTTACCATTTTTGTTTGAGTTCAAAACCAAGATCTACACTTACTATGAATATAAATATAAAAGAAATCCATGGTAATAAACTATGAACTCATAGATCTAAACATAAACATAATCAAAGTTACATAAAAGTTAGATCTACAAAATATAACTACTTTTAGCAAGAAAATAATATAATAATAATAATAATATAATAATAATACAAGAGAATAATCATGGATAAGATGAGTGTTTCATTTTGACATCATCATCCTTAGCTTCTAAGCTTATGGAAGGTCATTTGATGCATGAAACTCTCACTATACTTTATCTATATAATCTATGGAAGCTTTGGATAAGATTTTTATCAAAGGATCTTGAAGAAATATGTGTGGGAGCTCAAATAAAGAATAGGGGCAGCAAGTGTTCTTGCAAGAACAAGAACAAATGAAGAGAGAAAGAGAAAAAATATATATAGAGGAAAGTTTAAGGAATGGTAAAGTGTTAATGTGTCAATGAGAGAGAAAGATAAAAGGAGTTTTAAGACACCTAAATGAAGTAAAAAAAAAAAAAAAAAAAGGAATGGGCAGCCAATAAATCCCACACTGGTGTGAAAGATAGAGGAGAGAGGGAGAGGGAGAGGAATTTAGTTGGTTTTTAACTTGAAATTATAATGTGTAGTTAATGGTATGCGTGGCTACTTAAAGAAGGATTGAAATATCTTTACTTTAATCAATTTTGGAGGGTTTCAAAGGAAAAAAGGCAGCCAAAATAAGGTAAAAAATCTGCCATGAAGTGATACATGAAGTGTAGAAAGATTAAAATGAAAAAAAGTGATGTGTGAAAGGTGTACTTAAAGGTATGAGTTTGTAAAAGTACTTTCTTAATAAATAAAATAAAAATAAGAAAAAATAGGAAATGTATTCCAAATTTTTGTAGCAAATTTTTCATAATTAAAATAAGATAATTAATTAATTTATTTTAGTGAATTATCAAATAAGTTACTGGTATGATCAAAATACGCGAATATGAGCTATAATTTATTTTTTATAACCCAAAAAATTCTAAAAAAATATTTTTAAATTATTAAATTAATTTATTTTATTTTTAGTATCAGGTCTTAAACAAAAACTGATCCCGTAAAAACCCGAAACAAACTAAATTTTGAAAAAACGGAATTTTCTATGATATATAAAATATTTATTTAAAAATATAAGGGTTTACAAGAATAATAAAATTGTATAATGAATAGTAGTGAATAGTGCAAAAGACTAGTTAATTACGGGTAGTAAACAAATACGAATATAATAGCAAAATCAGATATTTCTAGTTATCGAAAAATTATAAAGCTGACATTTTTAAAATCCTTATGAAAATACGAGTATAACGGTACTAATGGTATATTTTTGATATCTCGAACCCCGGAGACATGCTTTTCAAAGTCTGTACCCAAACGGGTTCGAAATAGGTAAAAAATTTACCGATCTGATATTTTTAAGCGATCTTATATTACTACGAGCTACTCTACACACTTAAACCACACCTCGGCCTCTAGGGCTAAGAGCACGAGATTGCCTGACTTAAACTACTATATTCCACTTAAGGTTCCCGGTTGACTTTCTAGTTTAGATTTTTGCCAATTTGGAAACTGAGAATTTCTGTTTATACATCACATTTAATTTGAGAAATTTATTTTTAATTTTATTTTTGTAAGTATTTAATATCTCTTAACGTTTTCGGAATTCTTGAATCGGGTTTTATTTCCGAAGGTTTATCGTTATTTACTTTTTAATAATTTATTTTTGGGTTCTACATTACCCGATTTTACAAGTCAGAGTTATGTATAGAATTTGTCATACGTAGTGGTTTTGAATTTATAGACTGTTGAGTTCTTATTTTATTTTAAGGATTCTCATTTTCTCAAGATTAAGAAATTTCTGGATTCGTTCGTGATTTAGAACTAGTTGAAGTTCGATTTTAATTTGGAGTCATTTTTACTGTTTATTTTGGAATTATTTACTGAAATTTTCTGGGGCTTACAAGTCCAGTGGCAAATCACGCATGGACTTCACACTTGTCATATTGTATTTTATTATATATATGTATTATTTATTTATTTATTTTTTTAAACATAATAAATAAGAATGGAAGAGAATTTTAAGCATATTATTTTTAATGTATATTAATTTATTAAAGTAATGTTATACTATAGACATTAAATTAGTTTAGGATAATGTCCTTACAAGTGTCTTATTTGTATATTTTAGAGTTTAGTTATTCATGTTCAATCGCGTACTCAAATGTTGTATCTAATATTCGAATTATTATTCATTTATATATATTTCATTTTTATTTTTTTTTTTTTGTGTTAAAATCATAACCAACACATTTCCAATTATCGTACCATAGGCGAGTAATCTATCTATTATCCTTTTTAAATTGTGGAAGATTTAACCATGAGTTTTAAGGTCTTTTGTGATTATGTTATATGCTTTCTATATGGTACTTAATACTAGTTGTAGGAAAACGTTTTGAGTTATTCCATTAATTACATATAAACGATTATTGCAATATTGTGTGTTAAATTCTAGGACTACAAATTTGTTATATATTCTCCTAGTTTAACTTGAAGTAATTACTCTAACCTAAATTCTCTATTGAATTTACCTTGCAATTAAATTATCAAGTTAAAAGGTAAGATAGACATCATTTTTTCTTTTCTTTTTTCTTTTTCCTTCTATTTGATTTAGGTAACATGACATATACGACCTAGAAAAATCAATATCATTAACTCTATTTGGGCTTTAGTTAATATTTCTTTCTAAATATGTTTAGCTATATTCAAATCACTAGTCCTTATTGTTTGCATATGCATCCCTATTATTTGGTGCTGCTAATTCTATGTCATTAATAGTTTTTATTCACTTCAATTGGAGAAATTAGTTTTTATAAGCTCCATCATTCCTCACGATAGCCACAATCCAACTAAAAAGGCTACTAATTTATAGAATGGATTTTTAATTGCCTAGCTTGGCGATTTAAGTTTTCTTGCTTATGAGTCATCTAGCACACACCTCTATTCTTAAATTTATCGATGTGCATTCTAGAGCTTATAATTATTTGATTATGTATCTTTGAACAAATATTGTATTCAAAATCCCATATGCTATTAAACTACAATCAGTGTTGGCTATATATCGTTGTCTTTCATTTAATAAAAGGATTCAAAATATAATTTTTGTTCTTTTATTTTATTCTATTTTATATTTCCAATAACATGTTTCAATACTTGAACCAGAAAAATATTTAGATCCTATTAAATAATTTATCCATTAACAAGTCATTAGATTTAGTTGTTTCAAAGTTAGAAAATTTCGACTTTCATAACTGGATTTTATACTTATTTCTTGATTTGTTTAAAATGTTTGAAATTTTTATTGATTACTTCTGCAATAACTTAAAATTTAGATTTGAGAAAAATTTAAGGTGATTCCTCTAACATTTTCTTAAAGTTTCCCAAAATCTCATTTAATTTCACAATTGTTGAAACTTTGAATTATGTAGAAATATGGGGGATTACAATGTAGGGGTAAGTGGCTTTACACAAGCTGAACATGGGTTAGTGCACGAGCTCATACATATGGTCATGTAAGCTAAACACACATACATGTATAGGCTTATGCGCAAGTTGGTGCATAGGCTCATGCATAAAATCATGTTAGCCCATAATTTTCAAAAAAAAAAAAAAAAACTTTCATAAGTTTAAAGTTCAAAGAAAAGAAGTTTTCGCAAACTGAAGAGTTCCTAAGGGACTAAAAGGTTAAAAAATGAACCTTGTTTTGTAATTCTACTTGTGACCACATAATAAGCAATATTTTTGTACAACAAAAGTAAAATTGAATGCAAAATATATCCAAGTGAAGTTTAGTCACAACACAAGCTTTAGTTGCGCACACATCATTCATCGTTACACGTTCTAAGTCTCTCAACACAAAATTTATCTTAGATAATCAAATTCTCCAACACACAACTTTGTATTTAATTTAGTTCCCACTTCTATCAATTTTGCTAGTTACTTTACCTAAGTCTTAAAATTCCACACAACAAATCTTGTGCTCTTTTTAAACCCTTCTTTATATAATGCCAAATCATCCAATTATCATTCTATGTCATTCAAAACATCTAATAATTAATTTATTCCAAATAAGAGTTCCCCAATTCATCAATTAAACTATATGGTTCAAATTAATAGATTTTCAACTCTTTACATATGATACTATTTTTCCTCAACTTATTACATTATAATCAACCAAAACCAACTTCAACTAGTTCCTTAAACTATCTCATCCAAATAAGGTTTTTTTCATAAATTTTACAATTTGACATAATTTGTCATGAAAAATTATATTTATTTATCCAATTACTTATACCAACTATATTAAGCAACAACTTTATAATCTATCACCCAATTGCTCTAATTGTTATTATAAACCAAATCTTCTGATTTTAAACATTAACTCCTATCCATGTGAGATTTATGCCACATGCACACACATATTACATCAATATTCCACTTTCATTCATCAACTAACAACATAACACATCTAATAACCATCTATCCTTCAAAAATTCATGCATATTACAACTCAAACATTAATACATTAAGAAAACTAAAATTTCCAATGGCTTATAGGATAAAATCCCAAGCCTACGTGTATAAATGGATATGAAAAATAATGGCAAAGAAACATAAAGCACATACACAGATTTACGTAAAAAACCCTTGATGGGAAAAACCACGGGTAAAAGAGAAAGAATTCACTATTTGCCGAAGGACTACAAGTGTGTGAGTGCAAAAATGATTACACCACAAACCCTAAGAAAACACACACTTACATACACATCATGTGTATGAAGATGATGGCCAACTATTATTTTAAGGCTGGCAGCCTTTATTTCAAGGTCGACAGCTTGACTCCAAAACTAGCAGCTTTGGTCTTGGATTCAGGTCACAAACTCCAACAATCTTCACCTTGACATGAATTTAGGAGCAAAAAACACAAACTCTAAACTTCAACATAAAAACAAAACATTCTTCACATCTTCCACAAACCCCTAAAGGGGATAAATCGGCAACGAACATCAACCAAGTCCAAGCAATGCTAAAACTTGTCTATAAGAAGTAACTTTGTCATCATATTTGTCACGACCTAAAGGATACCCTAGATGTGACAGTCTATCACATACAGTATTAAAACTTAAGAATGACTTCCCGAAGTCATGCGAAAGCTTCAACACCATATGTAAGGCGTCTATCACAATAATAAGATACACCATGGGATGTGTAGTTCGCGATAGTACATACATCATACAAGAAATCTAGATAATAATCTAATTTTAACATTATAAGAATATAATATTTACATCATCTTAGGGGCTTTCCCTTATAAATCTCCAAACAATCATAATATCAGCTTGTTCTTTCACATAAGGAAACAATACTAACACCAAAAGATATTAAAGGATATTTAGCTTAAGATCTTCAAAGGATTTCCAGAAGCTCCCTAAAACATAATCCCACTCAAGTAAATGAAGTCCTCAAGCATTAAGAGATGTTGGTCTTGTTACAACAAAAGTCTATCGGAGTATAAACATAACTAGCTTAGTGAGAATATTCCTGAATTAACGTACTCGTATCAATAATTTCAAAAAAGTTATTAAACAAGCATATGAATGCATCAAGCAAGTGAAAAAGCAATACAAATGATCTACCGGAAATCATATGTTTTGAATGGATTTACTCCTCCATTCGGGGTTAGGTGTTTTAGGCTCTTTAAAACCCATCTTTAAAATCCAACTTGTATAGTTTATTTCTGGCTCCTACTTGCCTATCCTGAAATAGTTCTTTCTGGCTCCTATTCGCTCATCTTACATATTTATGGCTTCTGCAAACCCGGCTACTATACTCTTATCCCATCGAGTATAGTAGGTCATGAAATGAAACTAACTACGTGATATGCATGAATCAATTTAATATATATAACTTGAAATATATAATTAAGGTACTTTAAAGTGATAATAGAATTGCAGACATTCCAGCATGGTAATAAAACACAATTTGATTTAACAATAATTCATGTCCCGATATGCTGAGTATTCTTTTAATCAATGTTATCATACAAAATTCATTTTTATCTTTTCCTACTTCTAGTACTTCTAGCTACAAGCACAAACAAGTACATAACAGGTAGGAAATAAACTCATTCGGCCATGTGGACACTTCTTTCTTATCGATGAGTCGATCGGTAATTCCACTAATCAAAATAATCTTTCGAGTATGAACACTCCTCCTCAGAATCACCTAATCAAGAAGAATACTCATAATAAGTATTTCTTGATAATTCTATGGTACTTATAAAAAATTATGTCATAAGATCGTTAAAATTCGTATAGAAGGTAATTTCAACTTAAAATGGCCATAACTTGATCATTTTAACTCGGAATTGCGCATATAATATACCGTTTTCTACCTATTCGAAAAGATCTATCCCTTTCTAAGGTTATTTTTATCATAAAAAGCTATTTTGGTTGCAAAATACTATGGTAAATAATAGTTACGAATTTATAGCTTACAAGTATGATTTTTCCAAACTTCTCTTTACTCAAAAATTTTTAAGCAAAATATATGGATATTTGTATAGTTTGAAAAATCCTTTGAAAATATATATACACTCATATTGTATGCATGATTTTTGTATTGTTGTCTCAATATTGATATTTTCACAAACAATTTGTCTTTAAGAGTTTTAAAAGATGAAACTTTGAAAATTTCTCCTTTTGGAATTGCTAGAAGGAAAACTAAAATATATTTGGCTTGTTATGTGAAGTGTCTTCCTATTTATAATTCCATTTCCTATCTTTTCAAAAGTAAATTAATTTCCAAAAATTTGGTTCTTTAAGTTATTTACCAACTTTATTTCTAGTGATTGAAAAATAAGCTTTTCAAAATATTCCTTAAGTTTTTGGTATGGTCAAATATTTGGAGTTGTGTTGAATGTATGTTTTCTTCTCATTTTCATATTCTTATTCTTCTTTTAGAAAATAAGTGTACCTTTAAAACTTTACTTTCTTGGCAAATTTTATTTTTCTAAGTTGGTTTCTAATTTAGTGAGTTGATGTACCTTGATTTGAAAAACTTGTTTTATTCCTAATATTTATCGAATGGTGGAATAATTCTTTTTAGATAAGTTTATAAGAAAAACTTTCCTAATAAGAATTGTCAATATTAGAACTTAACAAGAATTTCATTTTAACTTTGAAAAGAGAAAAACAATATATAAAAAATTAAGTTGTATAGAAATTTCTTAGTATGTGATTGTTAAAGCCTATAGTGAACCTATTTAAGTTTAATAAAGATATGGTTGAGTTAAGATCTTAAGTTCAATCCTAAAAATTCTATCTTTATGGAGTATTTAGTTTTGATTTACAAAAGAAATGAGTTCCTTTTATTATTTTGAAGAAATCTTGGGTACTAATACTTTAAAACTCATGATCAACTTGTCTAAGCTTTTTTTTAGACTTCTTGTTGAAAAATCCTTTGTTGAGACTTTAGTTCACCTTTCCTTGTTTAAGAAAGAACCTATTTTTATTTTTTTTACTTAAGACAACAACATTCTAATCATGCATGAATATGATTATGTAGCAATGTAAAAGGTAAGAATGAAATATAATAAGATAGAAAGAAATACTCATAAACAAATAAACGTAATAATATGGTCAAGCATTGGGAATCTTAGTTTCATCAAGTTATCCCGGTCATGTGTTGGGAGCCTTAGCTTCATCAAGGCAACCCAGGACTAAGAATAGACCAGTCCCAAAAAGAAAAGAAAAGAAAAGAAAGAAAATCGTTTTGACTTGATATGAACTAGTCTAAGACTATAAAGACTAGTCTTATTAATAGCATGAATTAAATAAATAAATTACAAAGCATGAAATTAAATAAATAACAAGTGAGCTTATATGCTCTAAAGAAATATATATACATAATATACATAATACTATATAGAAGTTAGATTAGAGCAAAAATAATAATAACAATAATAACAACAACATAATAACATAATGTAAAATATGAATATGAACAAAAACAAAACATGAACATATTGTTGTTTCTTTAACTCTCATGAGTCTAAGAAACATACACTAAACTCATGCTAAGTTGTATGAACATGATAAAGAGATATAGGTAGGATTTTACCTAAGGTTTAATGGAGGATTTAAAAAGAGATGAATGGGTAGTGTGTTTGTTATTTTTCTTGAAGAGTAGTAAATGGTAAGAGTGTTTTGAGAGGATTGTTGGAGAGAGGTTTTGAGAAAGAATTTTGGTAGAGTTTTGTTATGTAAAGTGAAAGAATGAAGGAGGAAGGGGTATTTATAGAATTTTTGAGTAGAAATTAGATGTAATAAAATAAATTGAAAAATAAATAATATTAAGAAAGAGAGAGGGAGGGCTACAATCATCTAGGGGAGGAGAGAGAGGTTTTTTGTTTGTTTTGTAATTTTTGTAAAGAAAAGAAATAATGTGTAAGGTTTGATGTGAATAAAGTTGTGTTGGAAATGTAAAAGTGTAAGAAATAAGTGTATAGGTAGTAAGAAATAGGTGTAAAAAAATAGAGATGGTGAAACAGTAATGAATAGTAGAAATAGTACTATGAATAGTAGACTAGATAATTAAAATACTGGTAGTAGTAAAAATATGCGTATAAATGCGATATCTATAATTTTTAGCTATCGAAAAATTGTGAAACTTATATTTTTGAAATATTTGTATAAAATCGGTCCTAACGATGTTATCGGAATATTTTTATTATTTCGGGCTTCAGGACACACTTTTGGAGAACTGATCCCGTTTGAGTCTGAAGGACACTCGAAGTTCACGAATCTAATATTTTTATATTTCCCTATATCATTACAAACTCTTATAAGCCATTAACTCAATTCCGTTTTCTAGGGTTTGAGAGCGCAGGTTTGCCGAGTTGAAACTATTAGATTGTCTTAATCTTTGTTGACTTTTGAATCTCTGGTTTGACTATGGTTAGGGCTTAATCCAACTTTACCCTAGAAATTGAGAGGTTTACTTTAGGGATTGGATAGATGGACCTTCTCATGTTTGGATTTTTGAATCGAACGATTATTGAATTTTCTATTTTTGTTTTTTAAGATTCTCTTATGAAATCCCGTGATTGAAATTGTTTAAGGTTCGGTTTCAACTTGGGCCAGTCTTTAAGGTTTCGATTTGGTATTCCAAAACCATTCTCAAAAAATGTGGGGGTTTACAATATTAGTAAGATTATCATCAATGTTAACGTTTATCACAGCAATATTACCACGAGCAATAACATCACATATAAAGCAATATCGGACATCAATGTGCTTTGTCCTCTCATGAAACATTTGATCCTTTGTAAGAATGATAGCAATCTGTCTATCACAAAAGACTGTAGTAGTCTTCAAGTCATCACATAATCTTTTCAATCCAATAGCTTCTTTATAGGCCTTAATAATAGCCATATACTTCGCTTCAGTAGTAGAAAAAGCAACAATAACTTGCAAAGTAGCTTTCCAACTGATAGCACAACTACCAATGGTAAAGATATACCCTGCAAAAGATCTTCTTTTATCTAGATCTTCGATGAAATCAGAATCAACATATACAATGACTCAATGTCTAGTTCTACCAAATTGTAAGCAAATATCATCAGTATCTCTTAAGTATTTGAAAATCCACTGAACTACTTTCCAGTGTTCTATACTAGGATTTGCCATGTATCTACTAACTTCATATGACAAATATGGACATGTACAAACCATAGAATACATAAGAGATCCTACTGCACTAGAATATGGAACTTATGACATATAGTCAACCTCATTATCTGACTGCAGAGACAAAGTAGATGAAAGTCTGAAATGAGCTGCTAAAGAAGTACTAACAAGTTTAGCACTCTACATATTGAACCTGTTAAGAACTTTCTCAATGTATCCCTTTTGACTTAGGTGCAATTTACTTGCTTTTCTATCCCTCAGAATCTCCACTCCAAGTATCTTCTTTATTGCTCTCAAGTTTTTCATCTCAAACTCTTGCTCTATTGGGCTTTGACCTTTCTTATCTCTCCTCTATCTTTGGCTACTATCAACATATCATCAATGTACAAGAGCAAATATACAAATGACCCACCACTACCCTTGTTGAAGTGAACACAACTATCAAAACTGCTTCTCTTGAAATCATGAGAAGTCATAAAATGAGTTAAACCTCTTATAACATTATTTAGGTGGCTGTTTCGAGACATAAAAGG
This sequence comes from Combretum micranthum, assembly GCA_024138025.1. Lineage (NCBI taxonomy): Eukaryota > Viridiplantae > Streptophyta > Magnoliopsida > Myrtales > Combretaceae > Combretum > Combretum micranthum. The sequence continues at coordinate 143,787 of JAMXBD010001545.1, forward strand.
ACTTTTTTAGCAAGCAAACATAACCCTCCTTTCCTAAGACTACAAAACTCTCTAGTTGTTGCATGTAGATATCTTCCTCAAGTTCTCCATGCAAGAAGGCTATCTTCACATTTAACTGTTCAAGCTGAAAATCGTGTACCGCTACAATACCAAGCTGTCATGCCCCAGAGGGTACCTAAACGTGGCAGTCCGCCGTATATAATATTAAAGCTAATGAATGACAACCTTAGTCATGCAAGAGCTTCGATATCACATGCAAGGTGTGCTTCCAAGATAGTAGGAGACTCACAAGAGTATTACATTTAAGTTGATAATAAAAGTATGCAACAACTTATATAAGTAAACATGGAATATTCATTCAGATAATAAACTCTTACATCTTCTTAGGGGCATTCCCCCGTTTCAAATGGTTTTGATTTAACTAAACCATTAACAAGGTAAACATAACTATAACATAAGCTTACTATAGATATTTTCTTAGAAGTCTATATTCAAAGCTAAATACATATAACTTCTCCCAAAAACTCCTAGTGGCTTTGGCTCATACCTGGCATACGGGACTCCTCGGTGCCAACCAAAGATAATCATACTGTAACAAAAAACTATAGGGGTATAAGCAAATCTAACTTAGTGAGATAATTCCCATCTACAAGACATTTCCATAAATCAAACAAGTATTTAAACAATCATATGAAAATGCATCAAACACATGAGCAAACAAAATACACAAGATTAACCGGAAATCATGTGTAGCATGGATTTTAGCCCTCCATGTTGGGGGTTGGGAGGTTACAGGCCCATACGACCATCAATATTTGCAGATTTGCTGGCTGCTGCTCGCCTTATAGACTTTCCGGCTCCTACTGGCCACCACTACAACTTCCTTTTTTCCCCACACGAAGAATAGTAGTGAAATAAATGTGAACCACAAATATGATATGCATGAATCATTTTCAATATAGGTTTAACCAATAAATGTTGAGTTCAAGTTATAGGTGATCAAAACAGTATTCATCATATCAACGCAAGAATCAAATTTATTTATCAATTCCTCTTTCGATATTCTTAACTTATATTCAACAATCATAAATCCAAATCATTTATCTTTTCCTTATTTTCTAATGCTACCACTTACAAGCACAAACAAGGAAATGTAACTTAGTAAAGGATTAACTCACTCCATGTCAGTAGCTCCTAATCAAAGTAGTCTTCCAGAAAAGTGATCTCGGTTTCTTCTTCACCTAAACAAGATGAAATACCCACAATGAGTCTTTCATAGAATTTCTATTCTTGAAAACTCTAAATCTATCTTAAAATCATGGTAAAATCGGATTGGAGGAAATTCCAATTTAAAATGGTCATAACTTGCTCATTTTAATTCGGAATTTCGCATATTATATACTGTTTTCTACCTCCTCGAAAAGATCTATCTATTTCTAAAACTATTTTCATCAAACTAGGTCATTTGGGTTCCGAAATAGTGGTGACTAGATCCACCACGATTTTTCTTAAAACTTGAATGTCTTCTTTTTAACAAAACTCATATAAAAGAGATAGGTATTATAATAATTTATAAAACCTTTGAAATGCATATATTTATTGACTCGTATCATATGTATGAAGTTAATGAAGTTGTCTCAAACCATAAATTTTTGCAAAAGTAAAGTTTTCTAAGGAAAATGAAACTTTTGAAAAATTCCTCTTATTCAAGTTATTTTAAATGAGTAAATTTCATTTTTCTTAGTCTTTTCAAAGAATATTTTTATTTTCTTAGTTTCTAATAACAATTCTATATTCATAGAAATAATTTTCTTGTTTCTTGAGATCATTCTATTCTCATGAAAATAATTTCTAGCACTTGATGAAAAAGTGGGGTTTTAGTAAAACTTTGTTTACCCAAAAAGTTTCCTTCTATGTCATGTATGTTTGTAAAAATTCCTATGAACTCCTTTGGATTTCTTAGAAAAGTTTGTTAAGATAAATCCTTAGTTTTATGAAAAATTACTTCCTTCTTTTATTTCTAGAAAAGAATTTCTATTTTAAGGAAACCTTTCCTTATTTATCTTGTTGAGACAAAAATCATTATGTTCATACATGAATATGAATCATAAAGTTATGAAAACATAAAGAAACATAATAACTTAATGAAATAAGCTAATAAAGAAATAAATCAAGTATTGAAACATTAGCTTTATCAAGGAATCCCAGGATTAAGAATAGACTAGTCCCATAAAGAAAAAGAAGAAAAAAAAGTTTTGACTTGATCAGGACAAGTCTAAGACTAGAAAGACTAGTCTTAAAAACAACATGGAAGTAAATAAATTGCAAAACAAATGAGCTTATATACTCTAAAATATATATATATATATATATAGCTACATAGATATATTTAGTAACATATATATAAAAGCAACATAAAGAAATTAGATTCATGAACAAAAACAAATTATGAACTTATTGTTACTTTCTTTAACCTTCATGGTTTAGAAAACACACACTAAACTCATACTAAGTAAATGAACACTTTAAAAAGCTAAAACTATTACCTAGAGAAGAAATAGAAACTAGAGAAACTTGAGAGAGTTTATGGAGAGATTTTTGGAGAGTAAGTTTAGTGTATGGAAGTTGTGAAAGAAGTGGAAGGAAGATGGGGTATTTATAGGAAAATGTGGGAGGAATTTTATGTTAATTAAATAAATGAAAATAAAACAAATTGGAGAGGGAGAGGGAGCATGGCTGGTGCAAATTGGAGAGTAGAAAGGGAGTGAATTTTATTTTTTTGTATTTTTGTTAATGAAAGTAAGATATGAAAGATGTGAAGTTGTATTGGAAATGAAAATTGTAAGAAATAGAGGTATGGGTTGTAAGAGTAGGTTGTAAGAAAAAGTAGAGATAGATGAATAGTGTAGAATAGTAGAAAATAATGTAATGTAAAGTAGACATGATAATTTAAGTGCCAGTGGTGAGAAAATACGCGTATTATTATAATATATGATATTTTTGTTACCGAAAAATTATGAAATTGATATTTTTGAAAACCTTATATTTTTACGAGTCTAACGGTATATTCGGAATATTTTTACTAATCTGAACCCCGAGAGATGCTTTTCGAAAACTGTGTTCGGTTGTGCTCAAAACGAATCACGGTTTAACTAATCTGATATTTTTAAGCTTTCTCATGTTATTACGAACTATTCCATATACTAATCTCTTACTAACTTTCCTAGGGTCACTTAAACGGGAATGCCGGACTTGAATGGTTGCAAAAGACTAGGGTTTCGTTGACTTTGGGATTCCGGTTGACTTTCTAATTAGGGTTTAAGCTTTAATTTATCACAAAACTTTAGGGGTTTACACAAGCAAGGCTTAAATCGAGATGTGCATTACAACCAGAGAAAACACATTTGTAAAGTCTATGCTTGGAACTTGACTATAGCCTTTTGCAATGAGTCTTGCTTTTTATCTGAATTCTTCAACTTTTGATATTCCTTCTTTCTTTTTGAACACCCATTTGCAATGAATAGTCTTCTTACCCTTAGGAAGTTTCACTAAGTCCCATCTATCATTCTTATAAAGTGATTTCATCTCCTCCTGCATAGCAATCATCCACTTATCATAATTATCACAACTAACTGCCTCTAAGTAAGTAGAAGGCTCCATATTGAAATCAATGTTTTCTGCTACATTTAAAGCATAAGCAACAAGCTTAGCTTCAGCATATCTCTGTAGAGGCCTAACTTCTTTCCTAGGCTTGTCTCTAGCAATGGAATGCTATGATGGTGGTGGTGGTCAAGAAACAACACCACCTTGTGTCTCTGATCTAGGCTGAAAAGTAGGCTTTGGAATAGAACCTGAATCAATCTCAAACTCCATCTGTACATTAGATTGATGTTGGGTTTTATCAGACAAAGTGCTAGGTGGTAAGTCATGTAGCATGGCAGTCTCATAAAAAATGACATTTCTACTAACTATGACTTTCCTGGTTTCTAGACATCACAATTTATATCCTTTAACTCTGGACTTATAACCGAGGAAGATACACTTGACAGATCTAGGCTCAAGTTTTCTATCATCAACATAAGCAAATGCAGGACATCCAAAAACTTTTAAATTTAAATAATTAGCAGGAGTACTAGAACATACCTTTTGTGGAGTCTTTTTTTCAATAGCAATCGAAGGAGTCTGATTAATCAAAAATCATGCTGTAGAAGCTGCTTGAGCCTAAAATGACTTCGGCAAATGACCATTCAAAAGCATACGTCAAACTTTCTCCATTATTATTCTATTCATCTGTTCTGCCACATCGTTTTATTGTAGAGTACCAAGAATTGTCAAATGCCTTAAAATTCCTTCTGACTTGCATAAATCATTAATTTATTAGAACAAAACTCCAAACCATTATAAGAGCAAAGATGTTTTACTTGCTTTCTTGTCTGTTTCTCAATCATGATCTTCCACTCCTTAAATGTGGGTAGTACATTGGTCTTCTGTTTCAAGAAGAACATCCAAACTTTTCTGGAAAGGCATCAATAATAGTCAACATGTATTGGTACCTCCCCTAAAAGGCACTTTAGTTGGTCCGCAAAAGTCTAAATGAATGTAATCAAGTGTTCCCTTTGTATTATGGATGCCACTGGTGAACCGAACTCTCTTTTGCTTCCCAAAAATGCAATGTTCACAATATTTCATATTACTAATGCTTTGCCCATCAAGAAGTCTTCTTCTACTCAGTTTAGCCGTATCGGATTCACTTATATGACCTAGACACATGTGCCAGAGTCTAGTAACATCATTAGTTGACAAGGAAGGAGAAGAAGCGATGGCCACATCACTTGTAACTATACAACCTTGAAAAATATACAAATTCGCATTCTTTTTTTACAACTTCATCACTATAAGGGAACCCTTATCAATCTTTAGAACTCCACCTTCACTAGTGTACTTGTATCATTTTGAATCAAGAGTACTCAAAGAGATCATATTTGTTTTCATTTTTAGGCACATGCCTCACATCACCAAGTGTTTGGACAATTCCATAATGCATCTTAACTTGTATTGTGTCAATGCCTGCAACCTTGTAAGAAGCATTATTTCCCATCGAAACAACACCTTTAGATATTATTTCATATGTTGAAAATCAGTCCCGATTGGGACACATATGTAAAGTGCAACCGGAATAAAAAATCCATATCTTACTTGTTTTATAATCATCATTAGAAGCAATGAGGAGTTCTCCATCACTCCTTCTACTACATCGGCTTTACTGGATTTTTTTAATTGATTTTCCTTTTGATTCACTACAGCTTTCTTGTTCTTGTTCTACAATTTATAACACTTACACTTAATGTGCCCTTTCTTCTTGCAATACCTATAGGTTTTATTTTTATTTGTAGACTTTGATCTACCCTTGGTATTACCACTAGAAGTGTATTCTTGGGTTCTTCCATGAATAAAACGACCTCATGCTTGAGGCTCATATCTAACCACAAGATGCTTCATCCTTTAAAAGAGCATATAGCTTCATAAAAGTCATCAATGGTGAGAGTATCACGACTATATAGAAATGATGTCTCTAAAGGTCGAATAAGAGGAAGGCAGAGAACACAATAAAATCAAAGCTAAATTCTCTTCATCATACTTAACCTCTAAAGTTTCTAAATCAGAAACAATTTCTTTAAAAATGGTCAAGTGATCTTCTAAAGATGTACCTTATACCAAATAATGAGAATATATTTGTTGCTTTAGATGTAGCTTGTTGGTCAAACTTTTTGTTATGTGTAACTGCTCCAATTTCAGCTATAATACAGTAGCAGTCTTCTCTTTCAATACATCTTGTAATATTTGAATCAACAAATGTAAATGAATTTGAGATAGGGCTTTTTCTATCCTTACATTGTTTTTCTTCCGGTGACCATGACAAAGGCGTCTTATCAAACCCTAACAGCACATCATGCAAATCCATTTGCGCAAGAATTGCTTGCATCTTTACCTACCTGAAACCCGACCTGGTTGCATCCCTACACACAAGTTATAGATATTTGTTCTTTTTTTTTTGGTAGGAATAAAGCATTCATTAAACAAATTGTGCAAGTGCTAGCCATACATAACCTAAGAACAAAAAGCAACTAATCTAGTTCATTACACAAAATAGGAAAGCTAGTAGCGGCAAAGAGCAAAAGCCATTAGTTCACAAGAAATCTTAGGCTATTGGAGATAGAGCTTGGAGTATATGCATAGGAATTGCAGAGGTGAATTGAATATCCTAGCATAGAGTCACACATCTCAGGCCATCATATGAACTACTAAATTGTACTTTCTAAGTATCCAACACAATCGAATCCATGGGATCATTCGAATCAGTTGCTTGTAATGGATAATCAAATTTGGAAAAAAGTTAGTTGCTGCACTTTTGAAGTGAGCCAATGAATAGCTGTAAACCCCTAAATTTTCGGAATCGGTTTAGCACAAAACCCTAACCGGAAGTCAAACGAAACCCTAAAGGTCAACAAAACCCTAGTTTACCGTATCAAACTAAATCCGGCATTGCCGTTTTCTTTGGCCCTGAAAAACGAAGTTGGGATAATTAGCTAAATAGTTCGTAATAACCATAGGTTTTATAAAAGTTTTAGTTTCGCGAAATTCGGGTGTCCTTCGAACCCGATCGGACACAGTTCTCGAAAAACGTGTCCGGAAGCCCGGAATAGTAAAAATATTCCGAATATACCGTTAGACTCGTAAAAATATAAGTTTTCCAAAAATATCAGTTTCGTAATTTTTCGGTAAGTAAAAATAACAGATATAGCTATTATACGCGTATTTTCTTACTACCGGTACTTTAATTGTCATATCTACTTTACATTACACTATTCATTACTATTCTACACTATTCTTTTATCTCTACTTTTTCTTACACCTATTCTTACACTCTACATAACCTATAATCTTAACTTTTTACCTTTCCCATAACTTTATATCACATCTACCTTACAATTACATCTTTTATTTTCCAAAAAGTCAAAAAATAAATCAACTCCCCTCTACACATATGGCCGGCGCTACCCCTCCCTCTCCCCCTCAATTTGTTTTAATTTTTCTTTATTTAATCACACAAAAATCACTCCTCAATTTCCTATAAATACCCCCCCTCTTTCACTTCTTTCACACCACTTCTTCTCTAAAGTTATTATAGCAAAATCTCTCTCAAATCCTCTCAAGAGTTCCTTCCAAGAGTTCTTCTTAGTCTAGCTTCTTTTAGGTAAGAGTTTCTTCAAGAAGTTCCATGTTCATCTACTTAGTATGAACTTAATGTGTGTTTTCTAAAACCATGAAGGTTAAGAAAGCAACAATAGGTTCATACTTTGTTTTTGTTCATAATCATAATTCCTTTATGTTCATGTTCCTTATATTCATTTAAGTTTCTCTTATGTTCATTTATGGTTCTTTTATGTTCATAACTATCTACTATATTATATAGCTATATATACTATTTAGAGCATATAAGCTCATAATCTTGCAATTTATTTACCTTTCATGCAATTTATTTACTTCAATGCAATTTATTTATTTCAAGTTGTTTTTAAGACTAGTCTCTAGTCTTAGACTTGTCCTCATCAAGTCAAAACAAGCTTTTCCTTCTTTCATTTCATTTTATTATGGGACTAGTTTACTTCTTAGTCCCGGGAGCCTTGAAAAAGCTAAGACTCCAATACTTGACTTTATTATTTATGCTTTATGTTATTTTGTTTATTATTCTCATAATCATGTTCATTTAGATTGTTGTCCAAAAGTTTTATTTTCTAAAGATAAATCAAAAAAAGAAGGCTTTTTGTCACTTAGGAATAAGTTTATGTGAAACATAAAAATATAAGATAACAAAAATAAACTCATTCATTTTCAAGTTACAAAAAGAATTCACTATGAATTTAGAAACTATTTTTACTTAAAAAGCTACTTAAATCTTTGTTACTACCTTGTTTTTCAAAAGAAAATATTTTGTTGACAAAAATGGTTCTTTTCATAAAGAAAGAAAATAAGATGGATGACTAAGGAAATTTTTAAGTAAAGACCTTGCAAACAAATAGGCAAAGAAAATTTATGTTTGAAAAGTTATTCTTTTCAAGTTACAAGAAGAAGTTAATAAGATTATAGAAATTAGTTTTTCTACAAAAAGTCCTTATTGTTCCACATTGTTTTTATAAAGAAACAAATTTTCATGCATGGGTAATTATTTTTGAAAATAGGAGACATGAGAAAAGAATGAGAAATATCAAGTAGAATTTTTGCAAAACAAGTAAACAAAGGAATTTACACAAGAAAAATGAAGAACAACATATTTCCTAGAAAACTTCAAATATAGTATTAATGTAACTTAGAAAGTAGAAAATTTTATTTTCAAAAGTTACTTGGAAAGAGATAAATAAAACCAACATAAAACGTTTTTAGAAAACAAAGAAAGCAAGGTATTCATTTCAAAGAAATTTACAAAAACAATTTCCGAAAAGTTCAACCCGACATTGTTTTACTAAGAAAAATAATTGGACAACAAGACACTTGAGCATGCTTAAATATGAGTTATATAGTTATAAAAAGAGAATTTTTCAACTATATAGATAACTAAGTATTTATCAAACAAATTTTGATTTCTTGAACCAAAGTTGTTTTTACTTGAAATCCGTGGTGAATTTTGTCGCACTTTTTCGGAGCCTATATGGCTTTGTTTGTGGAAATAATTTTAGAAATGGGTAGATCTTTTCGAGTAGATAGAAATCGGTATATTATATGCGCGATTCCGAGTTAAAATGACCAAGTTATGGCCATTTTAAGTTGGAACATTCTTCTATACGAACTTTAACGTTCTTTGACATTGTTTTGTCAAAATTCAAGAAAATCATCAAGAAAAACTCATTGTGGGTATTTTCTTTGGTTAGGTGATCCCGAGGAAGGATTTCTTCACCCCGAGAACTATTACGATTAAGTGGAGTGTGTGAACGACTCATCCGCTTAGAGGAATAGACGACAATGGCATCGTGAGTTAATCCCCGTTATTTTTCATACTCTTGATTGTGCTTGTAAAATTAGTTGCACTAGAATTTAAGAAAAATCAAAAGGAAGTGTATGATAATACGTTGAAAGAATACTAAGTATATCGAAACTCGATTTGTTTGTAATAAAGTTGTATGTGAATTAATATCTTGAAATGTTTGAAATTGATTGATCACTTGAAAGAATTTAAACGTAACTACTAGACTTTAATTAAAGAAATTATTCATGCACTTCATATGTTGAGTCACATTGCATTCGCTACTATACAATTGGTGGGACAAGTGTATAATAGTGGTGGTAGACATAACCGGTATATCATGTCAGTGGCGAGTAGGAGCCGTAAGAACTACTTAAATTGATGGCTAGTAGGAGCCTGTAATAACTACAAGTTTTTGATGGCTAGTAGGAGCCTGTAATAACTACAAGTTTTTGATGGCTAGTAGGAGCCTGTAATAACTACAAGTTTTTGATGGCGTATAGGAGCCGGTAAGATCTATAAAAGTGTTTTTAAAGTTGTGGCTGTAATTGGCCTGAATACCCAACCCCGAATGAAGGGCGTAAATTCATTCAACATATGATTCCCGGAAAGTCATATGTCTTGTATGCTCACGTGGTTGTTGCATTTCATACGTTTGAATAATAAACTTGATTGATAATCTACTTCGAGTATAAATTTTGGGATTTACTCACTAAGCTCATTAGCTTATACCCCGATAGATATCTTTTGCAGTTCCCGTACTTATGGTTAAGGCCATGTGGACCATGCGGGCAGGTAATCCCTCTTGAACATTAGAAATCTGAATAATGTATAGCTTAGTTTTAGCATGTTAATATGTATATAATAGATTAGTAATTTAGGGAGTTGTCCCTAAGTTTGTAAAGTTTATGCCATGGACAAATAATTATTATGATTTTTCTTTTCTTAATGTGTTTTTATATCTCCTTAAGCTTCATTATTCCATATATGGTCCTCTAAAATTGTGAAAGTAAGCCTTGCACTTAATATAAAAGCTTTTGGAAATGACTAAGGTTGTCATACTTAAGCTTTGATATTGAGTGTGGCGGACTGTCACGTTTAGGGTACCCATTGAGGCGTGACAATAGCATCCAAAGAGTTAGATTCTAAGGTGATATTATGTGTTGGAAAACATTGAGCTAGGTTTAAGCCCCAAAATATTGCCTAAATCTCAACTTGAAGGGGGGAGCCTACATTTATTTTCTTGATGAATTCACCTTTGCAGGTACCAATTGAATCACAGATATATCCCTTAATGCTTAACTAGGACGTCTTTACCTTATAACTTGCATCTACATTCAGTTTTAGTATATCCTCAATTGGAGCCTACAACTGCATTTTTTTAGGTTGGTGGTAATTTGAATGCTTAGAGTAATTCAAGTTCGATATTCATTTGCACTTAATCTAACAAAGTGTTTCCAATCCATTATGACTTGGCCAATGTGAAAAATATTGTCATTTAAAGCTTTCCATATATACCAATGAAGCAAAGCAGAAGGTTGTTGCCCAAGGTGGTCTACAATCGTTTCTATTCCTATTGTGCTTTTTGCATTTTGTTTAAGCCAATCCTGTGGTAGGAGTTCAAAGGGGTCTAGGAAGGAGGTGTTATTATTTAGACTCAAACATCTATTCTTTGTCTTGCTACATCTCATTAGTAGGTCATCCATATCCTTAAATTCTCCATTGCACAAGGAGAATAAGTGGTTGAGTTTCATACCTTAGTGTATTAGTTGTTACCTTGTGAGGAGATAGTTTCTCTAGCATCTCCAAATAAAGAACTGGATCTTTGGGTATGTTATTGTTTTCTAAATCCAGTTGCTATCATAGATTTGATTGGGAACTTCATCTCCTTCCATCAGGTAATTGTATGCAGGTTTGGTTGTAATTTCACCACTCACATCTCTTTTCCATGCCCAGTAATCTCCTTTAGCGTTTTGGGTTAAAATATGGAAACTAAGTTTTGCTTATATATCATCATCTAAGGGATATCTGATGAGTTCTTCATCCTGGTCATAAATTCTTATCCATGTCATGGCTACAGAAACGTTCAGCGTGTCTTTTGTTAGAGGACTATATAGGAAGGTGGTAGGGTAACCCTCATTTACCCGATTTAATGTCCAGAAGAAACAAATCTGGCTATTTCTTGTCTACAAGGGCTATGCTATTCTACGCACTGTGTGGAACTTACAATTTTCTTCACAGTGATTGAGCTATTGATGTGTCCATGTTGTTTAGATTTACTTATCTTCCTCCTAGCAATTGTAGTCCATGGGACATGTTTGGTCTTTAGCTTCTAACTAAGTTTCGCTAAGCATGCTAAATTGCGCTTTATCAGATCCCATAAATTGGTTCCACTTTGTGCTTTTGGTTTGATAATTTCCTTCCACATAATCTCATGGATCCCATTCTCTCTCTTTCTTTAGAAAAAATTTCTAATGATTCTTTCTACTTTAGATAGGAGAGTTTTCGAGATATATACCACTTTCATATAATATATCAGTATGCCTTTTAGCGTTGATTTAATCAGAGTGTATCTAATAGCCATAGAAAGGAATTTAATCTTCCATCCAGCTAGTTTCCTCCATGGTTTCTCCAGAATATTATCCAATGATTCTTCATGTAGAGTACTAATTTTTGACAAATGAAATCCCAGATAAGTACCTAGATTCTTAGTAATATGCATCTTGGTGGTTTGTTTTGGACTCATTAGAGGTATTACTTGAAAAGTATAGCTTGAGTTTTTCATAATTGATCTTCTGACCCAACATGGTTCTAAAGAGTTCCATTAAGTTAATCATTATGCTTCCATTTTCACCAATGCCTCATCCATAAGAATCAAGTCATCTGTAAAGAAAATATGTTAGAACTCTATATCAACACCTTTAATCCATGTTGGTTTCTAGCATCCCATGTTTACTGCCACTTGAATCCATCTATTAAGCAGTTCCATAGTTAATATGAAAAGGTAAAGAGACATGGGATAACTTTTGGATATCCTCAGAGAATTATAAAAAAATAGGGACATTTCTCAATTAATCAAAACTAAGAAGGATGACGTGTACAAACATAATCTAATAAGTTTTATCCAGTTCAATGGACCATTTATAGTTCCTAGGGCATTATGAATGAAGTCCCATTCCACTAAATCATAGGCTTTCTCTAAATCGAGTTTCATAATCATCCAACCCTTTCTACATCTCTTCTTAGCACAAGCATTCAATAGCTCATGCATTAAGATTATAGTGTCCATTGCACATCTTCTTGGTACAAAGCTTGCTTATGGCTGACTGATAAGGTCATCTATTAGAGGGTGAAGTTGTTGCACTAGAATCTTCGTGATGATTTTATATACCATTGTACATAGGCTAATAGGACGAAAATCCTTGAGTTGCTTTACACCATTTTTCTTCAAGAGTAGGACTATCAAAGTCTTGTTTAGTTTACTCTCTACTTCACCTTTCATGTAACATCTCTAAACAGTTCTAATCATTGCTTCTCCAACATTATCCATATAGAGCTTGTAGCAACTAGCATGTATACCATCCATGTCAGGTGATTTATTTGATCCTATGGTTTTCAATGCTTCCTATATTTTAGGTGGGTTTTTTGCTTTTAAAACAAACTAAAACCTAAAGTTTTTCAAAATTTATAAATGGTTACTAATAAGTTCTGTTTAACTTCGTTTACAATCACTAATATAGATAAGCGCACCTACCGAAGTAGAATAGAAAGTATTAAGCCGTATTCTTTAGGGATCGTTAGCATCTACCATACTCATTCTTCATCTATTATCTAGCCAAACAAAAACTTAGAAGAACATTATGAACAACAAAAAGGTAAGCTAGGTTAAAACTAAATGTATACGTTTTCAGGGCAAAGTTATAAAATAGGTTTTGTTAATGCAAGAATGATCTTATGGTCCGTTTCATCAAATCCTTATTATGTGACTTCTTAACAAACTCAAAGAGTTGTTAGTTGGGTATACTTGTACCATCAAATTCACTAAGTTAACCTAGATCCCCATAAAGTTTAAGAATCCTTTGATTTAAAACCCATTTCATCCCTATCTTTAGGTGATTATGAGCAACTTCATTAACAGCCTAGATATATTTATATAAACAATCTCTTAATATATTTAGTTGAAATTAGATATGAATCTACATAGTTCACTCACAAAAACTCATGAGTTAGGGTTCGGGCTACTAATTACAAGTACTTAGTCAATATTAATTAAGATGCATTGAAATCACATGAATAACGTATTGGATTCATATAACCTTAAGTTAAAATGATTATTTTTCCATGGAAATGAACATTAGACATAGATTCATGAGAAATAATATGAAGTAAAGATAAATACTACAGATTAAGCACGAGGTCTTGTAAAAACAAAATGTCGGTTAATATATGGTACAATACGTTTTGTAATGCCACTGCACGTTTATTTATAGACGGCTAGCTAGAGAATCAGGAAGATATTATTTATTGACGTGGTATATTCTTTTTAATGGATTTTGTCTATATCTTCGCCAACTTTATTTTAGGGTAGCATGTGTATGACAACAATAACAGGGTCACTTTTCATGGCTTGGATCATGGACTCGAAGGTTGGTTGCAGTAAAAGTTGTATCTTTTTCATTAGAGGTGTGATTTAGGGTTAATCTATACCGCAGAGCTTTAGGCATGATTTAAGCTGTATTTTTGCATTATAAAGTGTAGTTCTCTCAGTGTAAATCACAATGCAGATCGAGGGCATAATTTGGAGCGTGGTTTAGACTTTTGCCTTGTTTTCTTGCCCTTGGTTGGGATCTTTCGGTCATGGTTGGAATTTAATTTCAAACACTTTTGTTGTTTTGCTCCAATGTTGATTCAAATCACTTTATTTCTTCTTTTTATGATATCTGGAGCTTAAAAAACAACATTTTCACAATAATAATTCATTCATAGAAATTCATCTATAAATGTATAAGATAAAACATAAATTTCTATGGATTGAATAGAGTAAAAATAACTTATCAATTTTTTTATGATTTTGTATTCGACTCAAATCTTCTAGCTGATTATGACCAATGCGTGGTCTACCTATATCTTAGAAAAGGTTATCCATTGAGCTCATAATCTTCTCTAAAGAGAACAGTTATAACAAATGCAACACTGCTAGTTTTTCCAAATTAGGCTGCCTATTGATGATATTACCACCTTATCTTCTAAAATTAAGATTTTGGGTTTATTTTTTCAAGCCATGGCAAAAGTAAAGAAGAGTTTAGTGTTTTGATCACCTTATGCAATCCATTTTGCCCTTGCTTTCTACATCCATAAAATCTCCCCATCCCTAAGCACTCTATTTTGTTCATTCTCTATAAAATATAGTGCATTGAGTTTCTCTTATGAGAGACCGAGTCAAATAGGTTCCTTAAACTATGAGATTCAGTTGGGGATATGCATTTTCCTATGATCTACAAGGTTGAAAAACTCTCAATTCCATCTCTTAAGAGTTGTTATAAATGAGGGTATTTGAGGGGGCAACATCAAAAGAATCCTTTTGCCATTGTTGATTCACAAAATCATCAAAAGAGGGGTAGTTAAACCACTTTTTTGGCATAAAAAAAGACATGTCATTTACCTTTGCATAATATTTATGGGCCAAGCATTCAATAGAATCAAATTTATGATCTAAGTGTGTTAAATCTAAGTGCATCACTTTCAATTTAGGGAATAAGTTGAACTACTCATGATTAAACAATACTTTATCCATACAAATCTTAATCAGATTAGTTATTTGTTTATGTCTATTCGATCAAGTGAACGAGTACCCACAAAACCAATGTCAAGCAACTCACAATCGTTCATGCAATCTGGATAACAACTAGCTCTATATTGATATATGTAGGCTCCTTCCATTTCTTATCACTAGAAATAACTTCATTAAAGTCCCCAGTAATAGTCCATGGGGCATTAATGATTTCAGCAGTCTTCCTTAAATTATTCTGGAAGGATAGTTGATATGAAAAAACAGTACTAGGGTAAATAGAAGACACAGAGAAATATATATTGTATGATATGAACATATATATAACAAATTGATTATATATATATATATATTTATATAAACATATGATCTATTTAATTGTTACATACATATATAACACATTGATTATAAATGCATTTATATCAACATATGATATATTTAATTGTAACATAAATATATATCATATATAATACATAAATTATGTATTTTATAATCAATAGATTACGCATACATATATTTTTGAACATATGTTATAAATGTATATAATATATATAACGTATAGATTATGATAGTTACACACATATAAATATGATATATGCTATATATAATTTATATTCTTATATGTTCTAAATATTTGTTATATATGTTATTTAATTTATATGTAGATTATGATATATATATTTATATGACATATGTTATTCGTAATTTATTTTATATATGCTATGGAAGTTACATATATGGATATATAATCAATACAATCTATAAATATTATACATATAATTTATAGTCTAATATATGTGTATAGTCTATATTAAATATATGTTTATACATATTTCATAATTATATATACTCTATTTGTTATATATGCAAAATTATATATAATTTACATGGTATATATGTTATTTTTATAATCTATATGTTAATATAGATTTATATAATTGTTATATATAATTTTTATATTGGAGTATGCACGTGCACACACACACACAACTTATTCATTTTATGTAATAAATGAATTATAAAACACATATACAAAATATGGATTATGTTTTAATATCCTACATATTATATTTATGTATAGCTATATCACACATACACACACGTATTATAAATATTGTAGATATATGGATTTAGGTAAATTAGTTACGTGCATGTTGCATAAACATTGTACTACACATGGTTTGGGAGGAGTGATATAATAACACTTCAAAAATGATTAAGGGAAAAGTGGAATAGTGAGGAGACTAAACAATCTCAGTTGTCTTAAATGCACTTGTGAAAGATGAAAAAGCTATCAAGCATCAAATCCCACTAAGCAATGAACAAGTATTTGATCTTTTAAAATAGAATTTTGATAGCATTTTAGTGTTTCCATCTAATTTCTCTCATTTAAAGAAGGAAAGACTTGAGATATTTATAAAACTTGATCATCAACATCATCCGTTAGATTATGTTGACAATTGATAGCCAAGGTGAGTCGTTTTAGTTTTAGTGCATGAGCCATAATGAGAAATGTTATATGACAGATAGGTTGCCCCAATGGTTTCTACTCTAAGCTTACCATGTCAAATCTCACTTAATCATTCCAATAGAGAACTAGACTTCTAAGGCCTTGTCTTTCAGCTCAAAGAGTTAAATCCAAATAAATAAATAAAAATAATAATGTCAAATATCATATACATTATGTGATATATATAGATTATGATATATTTAATATATATATATATATATATAATACACATTATACATATTTTTGTTATTATAGATATACTATATAAGTTATACATGTGCATTAATATAATCTATAAAATTTATATTGTTATATACATGATTTATAGGCCCGTTGGATGGCATGTTTTTCCATATGCATCTTATTTATATCTATATCTATTCTATATCTGATTAGCAAGGTTTGTTTATAAGTAAAAATATATGTTTTTATCTGTATCATTTTAGATGAATAATCTAATTGGAAATGGAAAATTGGCATTGAAAATATCTATATTTTGCAATTTAGGTAAAGTAGTGTTTGAACTTTCATTTTTTTTATTTGTAGTGTTTCTAGTTTTACTTTTTGGCTATATTAGTGTCTCTAAAGACACAAAAAATATAAAGAATAAAAGTTTAGAGATCAATTTGCTTGAAATATAAAGTAATGACACTTTAAATGCCTTTTTTCCAATTGAAATAGACATGAAACAGATGTCAAACCAACGAACCAAACACATCCTGATAGATATGTAATCTTAATATTAATATATAGTTATATAATATGTTATATAATTTATATTTTTATCACAAGCACGGACACATACGTCATATTCATTTCATATAATAAATGTATTATAACATACATATATATAGGATATAAAATACATGTATGTATAACCTATAAATTTTACATCTATAAATAAGTTACTTATATACATACACATCTTATAAGTGTTTGCTATATATATTATGTGATATTATATATATATATATATATATCTTTGTGTTATTCATTTTATACGTACTTTATATGTACTTTGTAAGTTATAGTATATACTTTATAATCTATATATACTGTTTATATATACATATATAGATGTCATATATAGTAAATAAATTAATTGTACATTACAATTAACATTATAGAAAAATACTATGATGCCGTTATTAATTTTAACATGATTGGTCCTATTGAGTATTTAACGGCTTGGATTCATACCTAATTGTAATTGCACCATTTAATTGAATGTTATTTTAATGGTTTAATTGAATGGAGAGTGGCGTGTTGGTGGTGTGACACTAATAGGTAGGTTTAACTATTCTCTCTATAGATGGAATAAAAAAATTGAAATTAAATTCTCAATTCATTTTGCAAGCAAACAATATAATAAGGTGTATTTTAGTAAAAGTAATTCTATTTTCCTCTATCTTTTTTTAAGTAAATGGTCTGTTATTGTAATTTCAATTCCATCAATCGAATTATAACTTTCAACTTTTCTTTGATTTAAAAAGAAGACAATAGTAAATATATTCAAGTTGTAAAAATACTTATTTACTTTCCATCATTAGGTGAGTTCTTGTGTTTTGAGTTTTAATTGAATGAAATGAGAGTCATATTTACTAAGTTTATGATTATTTAAACTAATATACTAGTGGATAACACCCATGTGATGCGTGTACGAAAATAGAGCAAAAAAAAAAAAAAAAAGAAGCTGGAACTAGCGAATAACATATTTCCAAATGCATCATGTGTGTGAAATAGGAAAAAAAAGAAGAAGAAAGATGAGAATGGCTATTGATTTTTTGACACGAATTAATAGGATTGACTTAATAATAATAGATACATATATGTGTGTGTGAGAGCTAGGGTGGGTATGGTTTGATTAATCGGTTCATCACCCCCTTTTGTGAACCTAACCAAATTAGTTGGTTTTTTATTTTCTTAAACCCAAACCGTCCTGGCATTGATGATTAAATTTTTTTTTCGGTTTTTAACGATTCAATATAATGGTTCATCAAAAGTTGCATTTAACTGTTTTTTAAATTATAATTATAAAAAATTAGACCTTTTTATTCATAATTAACATTAAAAAATTGTAAATTAACAAGTCAAATAGCATAATTACATTAAAAAAATGCAATGCAACAAATCAAATAATGATGAAACCAATAAATCAAGAACGCAAGGCTAATACTAGTTCATAAGGCTTAAAATTCAATACCAATATTACATAAATTCAAATTTCATGTCTTCTCTATATTCCAAATTGCAACATAAGTAGTTATTGAACACTTTCTCGTATTCTCAAAATTAAATAAATGTTTAAAAAAATTAATTATATTCATATATTATTTATATTTTGAACAGGTTAATTGAAACCATTGATTTTTATTGGCTATAAACTGATACTGAAAACTGTAAAATTAAAAATTCTAACCCTAAACTGAAATCGATGGATGAGTTAACTATATTTTTTAATTGTTTTTTTTTTTTTGTTTAGTTTAGTTTTTTTATTTCATCAGTTTTTTTGCACACCCCTATATGAGAAGGAAAGAAAGGGAGAGAGGAGGTGAAAGATAAGCCTAATTCCTTTATAAAAAAATAATTATTAGAATAAGAGTTAAAGTAAATTAATTATCAAAATAGACTCCTAAAATCCATCCAAAATATTCTATATATAACTCGTGTGCAGAAAATACTAGCTGCAAATTTTTTCCGTACTATTAGTGCATGTGTTACATGCCAGAAACATGATGACAAAAACTTTACATAGAACATGCACGCTATTTGTTGATTTAAAATGTAGTTTATATACACGATTTTGATTTATTTTTATAATTAATTTCAATTATTATCTATTTTAGTAAATAATTTAAAAATATGTTTGCGCGGGTGTATGTATGTGTTTTTACCTATGAAGGAGTAAATGTATGAGGGTATGAATTGGGATGTACCAAATTCTTAAAATATTTAAGGGTTGTATACATATTGTTTTCATTCAATCGATGCTTTTTTGATTTTATTGAAATTTACATATTTGGTGGAAATTAATTTAACATTTGTGATTCAAATTCAGTTTTAAAATTAGTCATTGAAATTGACTTTACACATTAGTTTCGAATTTATAAAAAAGAAAAATCATTTTAAAAATATATAATCATAGATTGAATCAGATTTTTGAAATTTAATCAAGAAGATCTAACTTATCTCTATTCTCTAAAGAATCTGATTTGGTTATAGGTAGACATAGGCATGGCTGGGTCGAACCGTCGACCCGATCTGAACCTTCAATAGCCGATCATGGCTCGTGGCCTGGCTCGGCCCGACTATACAACTTATGACCCGCCAACCAACCCTTTGGCTTGGCGGGTCAAAGTGGGTTCGAGACCTCGACCCATCAACTTGACAAGTAGGATAAGTCAAAATAAAAAAAAAATTATAAAATTAAAAATACAAGAAAAAATAAAAAATAAATATTTAAACTCACTTTAATGTGAATAGATAGTATTTATTATGAATTGTCTTTTTTTTCTTCATTTGTTATTAAATATGCTTTTTTGGCCTAAGTGTGTGTACTATAGAGTAACTTTTCTATTCAAGTGTGCTTTTTTCAATAAATTTTGCTTGTTTTGCATAAGTTTGTAATTTAAAATTCTCCATATGTCTATTGTATGATGATCTAATTATGTGTTTTTTTATCAATTTAATTAGAAAAATTTACGAATTTTTTTTTAAAAAAATCATTCACGGATCAAAGGGCCATGAATCGACCCTAAAGCATCAATTTGAACCGGCCTAGTCCTTCATGGTCACGAGCCAAGTCCAGTTCAACCTCGGCCTGAGCCATGGCCTGAAGGTTCCGGGCCGGTTCAATTCGATGCCGACCACTAGTTATAGAGTATGATTGTAAGTGTTCTTCTTTTTTTTTCCCTTTAGTTTTTCCATTTTTATTGAAAATACATCCCTCGTATTGTTTCATGTTTTATGCTTGTTTCATGTGCATTTGTCTTTTTATATTTGAAATTGTAGACTTAAACTTCTAAACCTAAACAATCAAAATCTGTATTTAAAATAGCTAAATTACACATTTTTTTAAAGGTGTACATGATTTGAAAGAATGAAAACATTAAACATGCATGAAATAATATAAAAGGTTGTATTTATAATTCAATATATCTATATGTATGCTTAAGCACACATGTAGCCATAAACATTTGGAATGCTTTAAATTGGTACAACAAATATTAGTACTTACATTATAATAACAAAATGCTTAAATAACTTGGCACAAAAGTAAATAATATCATAAAAAAAGTCAATATTTTATCAATCGACTCATATGTTATCCGGATTAATTAAAAAAAGGGGTTAGCAGGAATATTCTTTAAATAGGATAAGAATTAAAAAAAAAATGCAATATTGCAACCAAATCATGAAAAGAAAAAAACTATAATTAGTTTTCTATAAGCAAAATTATTATAATTTCCTTTATTACAAAAATAGCAAATAATTTTTAATAGCAAACTAAGTATTACACCCAAATTTTGGATTATTATTCATAAGATCCTTGCAATTTTCGAGTATAGATTTTTGATATTTTAATAATTCGGTTATATTTTAAAAGAAAAATAATTTAATGGCCCTAAATAAATTTTTTCTTTCCATAAATCTAATTATCTTCACTTTTCTCTCTTTTTTTTTTCAGTAAAGATTTTCGTGACATCCAGTTGCTGCTTCTCCCTTTCAACTCTTCCTCAACCCAAATATATTTTCGGATTTTTATTTGTATCGGATCTATATTAGTAACTTATCAATATCGAATCAATATCAATTCGGTATCGATTCTATTTAGTTAATTTATGGGTAAAATTGTTAATTTTTTATCCATATCATATTTGTATTGTATTGGTTCG
Organism: Combretum micranthum; assembly: GCA_024138025.1. NCBI lineage: Eukaryota > Viridiplantae > Streptophyta > Magnoliopsida > Myrtales > Combretaceae > Combretum > Combretum micranthum. The sequence goes on from JAMXBD010001545.1 coordinate 164,999, forward strand.
GTTTGAAAACGATACAAAAATGGTACCAAATCGACTATTGAAATAGGCCAAAAACTTAATGCTACCTTTGATTTAGTGGAAATCAGCTAAAACCAAAGAAAGATGGAGGAAACGAGATGAATCTTGTGTTTTTGATAATTTTAAATGATGGGAAAATAGGATGAAGCGAAAGTAAGTGGAGGAAAGTTGGAGCCGATTTTATTTCCATCCAAAGCGGAGATGAAACTGGCAAAAATGAAGGGAAGTGAATAAAAATGACAAAAATACCTTTAGTAAAGTAAAAAGAATAAAGTAATGAACATTTTAATCTATTTATATTTTATTACTCTTTTTTTCTTTTTATTACACCAATTGTAATACCCCTCAAATATAGATTGTGCAACTTTAATCATAAAGGCGTCTTTTTAGTGTAATGACTTGGAGTTTGTCAGAACTCCAAAGTTAAGCGTGTTTTGGGCAAAGAAATCCCAGGATGGGTGATCCCTGAAAAGCGCTGGCACAAAAAGGACAAAACCGTGCAGTATGTGGCAAAAGCTGACAATATTTCGGTGGGTAGAGTTTCGAGTCGTTACACAGTGCCTCTGGTGTCCCCATTGTACCTAAGGATGCGTTGGAGGGCTAGTGTCCTTAGCATCACGATCCCTGCCTAAGGTGGCCTGAGGGTCTAGGGGTGCTCCCTCCGCTGCGATGGAGCATGGGATGGCAGGTTGTGACAAATGGTATCAAAGCAAACGTTTATCCTTTCTTTGCTTTAAACTTAACAATTTAGGATAGATCTTAGCTATGGTGAGGTAAGCGCGGAGGATCAAGGGTTTTGACTTAAATGCTTGTATAATGGTGTGATTTGTTGAAATCTAACTAAAAAAGGAGATGAAATTGAATAAATTACACTAAGATAACCTAATTAGCCTAAATTACCTAGCATATTACTCGGACTTGAACTTTAACTTCAATGTGCTAAATTTTTTTTTACTAGGTGTGATAGGTTGTTTGATGATTGTATTGCTTTGGTGTTTCGTGAAAGTTGACTTAAATGAAATCCGGCCCATTAAATTAGTTACACAAATAACTCAGACAAGTAATATGATTAGCCACATTATTCCCTATTTTAAACCTTATTCGCTTGATGGTAATGTTTTATATTAAACTTGTTTAGATGGATAGGCCACGTAGGAATAGGCGACTAGTAACTAGAGGGGGTTCTCCACCACTAGCTCCACCACCTCCAACTCTTGCATCAGCACCAACCCCTATTCCTCATATGCTACAGTTTCCACAGATGACTCAGTTCCCTCCTATGCATAGGTTCCGATGGGGAACTCGGCTAATATGTATGCCATGTTTAGAGATATGGTTGCAATGATGCAACATCATAGTAGATGATGTATCGATAGCAATAACAATTCATGCGGCAATATGCTCTACATTGAGCAAGACAGGGAGGTGATGAGATGCCTGCTGCTGGCCAAGGAGGCCAAATTAGACTCCATGACTTTACAAGGATGGTCCTTGCATTTGATGGTATGGATACCGATCCGACCATAGCTGAGAGTTGGATCAAAGAATTAGAGAAAGATTTAGCTGCCTGTAAGATATCAGATGAGAGAAAGGTGAATTTAGCTGTTTATATGCTTAAGAAGGATGCTTATAATTGGTAGCATCTGACCATGGACCAGATAGAGACACCCATCACTTGGGTAAGGTTGAAGGATGCATTCTTTGTTCATTATTTTCCAACATATGTTAGAGAGCAGATGATATCAGATTAGCTCAATTTACGGCATGGTAGTAAAACAATTGAGGAAATACTGAGTTTTGTAGACTCTTGAGGTTTGTTGGAGAGGGATATGAACGATGAAGGTACAAAATTTCAAAATGGACTAAATGTTGATATTCAAGGTGAGGTGAAGTTGGTCCAGCTTACTACCTTGATTGATTTGGTTACTAGGGAAAGATTGTAGTATATAACGAGGCTTGAGTGTATGGTGTTTAAGGCTACGAAGACTACCCTACGAGACAAGAGATCTATTTCATCTACCACTTCTTCCAGTAGTCCGAGAGGGTTTGCTAAGAGTTTGGGTAAGAGTTCTACCCTACAGCAAAAGAGTAAGAGGCGGTTTTTAGGCAAGAAGGGAGGCCAGAGTTTGATAGCTAAGACTTCCACCCCACTCTACCTTTGAAAGGAAGTGCACTAGATGCTTTGGATCACATGATGTGTCGGATTGCAAGTGGAACCCTAGAGCCTATTTTGCATGTGGACAGGAGGGACATAGGGTTTCCGAGTGCAATAAACCTATATTGACGCCTATCTTTTGTGCCTATTGTAAAGAGGGGGCATCACATATCAGATTGCAAAGAGAGGTCTAAGAATGGTTTAGGAGAAGGGAATGGAAAGTCTACAGCTAAGGTGTTTGCTTTACAATAGGTTAAGGATGCTCCTTCAGTTGATACCCTAGCAGGTACGCTATTTGTTTCTGCACGACATGCTTATGTTTTGATTGATACGGGTGCTGCTCATGCATGCATATCTGAAGAGTTTGCTTCTGTTTGTGATGTTTCTCTTGATGTATTGCCTGATTGTACTTTGAGTGTTAACACACCTCTTGGTATTGGTTATACCTTAAGTTGAGTTTGTAAAGATGTAGATGTATTGATTTCCGATGTACACATGCCTATTGATATGCTTGTACTTCTTATGTTTGATTTTGATGTAATTTTGGGTATGGACTGGTTAAATATGTACCAAGTCACTATAGATTGTAGTAGGGCTATTTTGAAATTTTATGTAAAAGACAAGAAGATCACATAGGCCCTTGAGAGGCAAAGGCTAATAACTATGTATATGATAGAATTATGGGAGAGACCTCTTATGGCATCTATTTTTGCTGAGGAGTTGACGATTGATATGGTACCTATAGTAAGAGAGTTTTAGATTTTTTCCCTGATGATTTACTTGGTTTACCCCCCAGATCGAGAGATAGAATTTAGCATTGACTTGGTTCCAGGGATGACTCCTATCTCAAAAGCACCTTATAGGATGGCTCCTACTGAGTTGAAGGAGTTGAAAAAGTAGTTACAAGAACTGCAGGACCTCAACTTTATTCGACCATGTATATCACCATGGGATGCTCCTGTATTGTTTATAAAGAAGAAGGATAGTAGCATGAGAATGTGCATAGACTATCGGGAATTAAATCAAGTGACGGTTAAAAATCGATATCTTTTACAACGAATTGATGACTTATTTGATCAGTTGTGAGGTGCAGCCGTGTTCTTTAAGGTTGGCCTATGATCCGGTTATCACCAGCTCAAGATTAAGCCACATGATATTCCTAAGATGGCTTTCTGTACAAGGCAACTATAATAAAGTTGCCTTGTTTGTATGTTTTAGTTAACGATTGAATATTAACATAGGAATTTGTTGGTACGGATATTATGAGTTTCTTGTCATGCCTTTTGGGTTAACTAATGCTCTTGTAGCTTTTATCCATTTGATGAATCAAGTATTTAGATATTACTTGGACAAGTTTGTCATTGTGTTCATCGACGACATCTTGGTATATTCTGGGAGTGAAGAGGAACACGACGAACACTTGAGACTTGTGATGGAAAGATTAAGAGAAAAGAAGCTCTATGCTAAGTTCAACAAATGTAAGTTTTGGTTAGAGGAAGTTGCCTTTTTAGGCCATGTGATAATGAAGAACGGAGTTTCAGTAGATTAGAGAAAATTAAAGCAGTTATGGAGTGGCAAAGACCGACCAGTGTGACCGAGATTCGAAGTTTCCTTGGTTTAGCTGGATATTATCAAAGATTTGTTGAAGGTTTTTCAAAAATTGCAAGTCCGATGACTAGACTGATACAGAAAAATGTCAAGTTTGTTTAGAGAGATAAATGTGAGGATAGTTTCCAAGAGTTCAAATGGCATTTAGTGTCAGCACCAGTTCTAGCCTTGCCTATCAGTAGCAAAGAATTTGATATATATAGTGATGCATCTATACGAAGTCCCGGGTGTGTTTTGATGCAAGATGGTAGAGTTATAGCATATGCCTTGAGACAGTTGAAGCCACATGAAAGAAACCACAGCTGCTAACTCTATCAGTAGCAAAGAATTTGATATATATAGTGATGCATCAATACGAAGTCCCGGGTGTGTTTTGATGCAAGATGGTAGAGTTATAGCATATGCCTTGAGACAGTTGAAGCCACATGAAAGAAATTGCCCGGTACATGATTTAGATTTAGCAGCTGTGGTTTTAGCTTTGAAATTGTGGAGGCACTACCTGTTTAGTAAAAAATGTAAGATATATACATATCACAAGAGTTTAAAGTACATCTTCACTCAAAAGGAGTTGAATATGAGATAGAGGCAATGACTTGAGTTAATAAAGGATTATGAAGTTGAGATACTGTACCACCCGGGAAAAGCCAATGTCGTAGCAGATGATTTGAGTAGAAAGAGGCAGAAGGGTACGTAGCTATGATCACCACTCAGAAAGAGATATTGGAGGATCTTAGGAGACTTAATGTTGAGGTGACCTTGAAGCAAGTGGATGTGATGATTGCTAATTTGAGCTTGCTACCTTCACTATTTGATTAGATTAAGCAAGGTTAGTTGAAAGACGTGGATAGAGATAAATTAATTAATGGAGTCAAGACTAGAAGCCGAAAGGAGTTGAATTTTGACGACAATGGGATTATTAGATATGGTAATCGAATATAGATGCCTAAAGTTGATGATTTGAGGAAGGAAGTTATGAAGGAGGCTCATTCATCAGCTTATTCTATTCATCCCGGTGGTAGTAAGATATATAAGGACCTAAAGATACATTATTGGTGGGAAGATATGGAGTGAGATGTAGTAGATTTTGTATCAAGGTGTTTAGTTTGTCAACAAGCTAGAGTTGAGCATCAAAGACCTGGAGGTGAACTTCAGCCCCTACTAATTCCATAATAGAAATGGGAGAGTGTGACAACGGATTTTGTTACCACATTACCAAGGACGCTATTAGGGCATTCGAGTCTTACTCGTCCCATTCGTCCATGAACCTCTCAAAATCTGATCCGTATCCCATATCATCATACAACTCATCTTCATTACCTGCAAAGCAGCAAAAGTGAGTCAAAGGTCTAGTACGCAATAACAAATACAAAAACAATTTTTCAAGCAAACTTAAATCAAATGAAATGCATCAACAATCAAGTCATTATCTTGTTAAGTTTTCTTTTAACAAAACAACAGTAGGGTATTCAAACCCCAGAATCACGCTCTAGGAATTTAGGGGTCCTGAGTAATAGCAACTGCTCAGGGGATTGATATAAGCAGTTCGAATACTTATATCTCCTATATCTATTCCATAAAGAAATAGCTTCATTTGGGGCTCAATAGCCGTTGCCCGACTCTACTTAAACTTAGTCCACAACATGAGCCTAGTTCATAAGCTCCCATAAACTTTGAACTAATAATGGTATTTTCCCCTAAGTTTAAGCAAACGTTACTCGGATACTATTCTCCCCATCGGCTATCCGCTTAACCAAAAACGAATTGCTATTACATCATAGCGTACCATTGCACCATGGTAAAGTCATTGCATCATGACTTAGGTTAAGCGCCTAAACTAACATGTCATTGCATCAGACTTAGGTTAAGCGCCTAAACTAACATGTCATTGCATCATGACAGGTTTGCTACTCCTCGGACCAGATTAAACAGTATAATAGACATCTAGTTCATCAAAGTATTAAGCCAAATCGAATTAAATCAATTTTAGTTATGCCTATTCCTAGCATACAACAAGCGAGCTATTGCGTACCTCTACCCAATAGTATATTACATATTCACTCGAAGGGGAATTAACTGAAGAACTTTTAACTGAAATAAAATATCAAAACAAATCAATAATCAAACATAGAATATATATATATATATATATATATAACACAATCCTAAGTTAATTATACAAGGAGAATCATTGAACTTAAAATATAGTTTTATCATTTAATTCATACTTAAAACATGTTTATATAGCTTATAGATTCATTAGAAGACCATATATGAAGTAAAGAATGACAATTGAAGAAGGTTGAAATTGTAAAAACTCAGGGGATACGCGGGCAACATACACAGGCAAAATTGAGCCGAATGTCGGCAGCGTTGGAATCTTATGTTGACGGCGTTAAGCTTGGCATTAAAAAAATCAATTTTGTTCGTATTCAACACCGATTGAAGCCCGGAGGCGTTGAAGCCCTAATGGCCGGCAGTGTTGAAGCCCTAGTGGCCAGCGTACGATTTGAAAAATAAATGCTGGCCAATTTCTTTACAAAAGCCGACAGCGTTTTAGTAGAGTTAGGAAAATCGGTTCTAATGACATTCAAACACTGCCTCTACGTCGGCGGCGTTGAAGTACCAGATGCCGGTGTACGCTCAAAAACAGACTTGCTCGAAAAGTGTTTGTTTCCCCTGTTTTGCACTTTGAAATTTTGTAACATAACACTTTTAATTGTTCTTCAAACACATATTTCGCTTCATACACTATCTTCTATCCACATTAACCAATCCAGCAATTTTGAACATCATATCAACAAATCAAACTACTTCATTCAATCAAACCCTCTCCCACTCTTCACTTTAACTTAACTACTCAAATCAACTTTAATCCTCACCAACACTCTCACTACTTCCATAACACATAAACAAGTTCATATAACAATAAAACACAACCTAACATTTATCAATACATAAAACCATTTAAAGTCACATGGCAATAAACTCATCCTAACATTGATTCTACATTTATATTACAAGAAAGAAAATAAACAAAGAGTTTATACTTGCTTTAACTTACATGAAGAGGCTTTGTCTTAGAGAAATTTTTGAATCCAAGAGCTTGTTATTGGTTAAGGTTTAAGGCTTATGGTTTGAAGAAAGAAGGACAAGAGAAGGAAAATAAAAGTGGAAAATTTGCATGAAATTTGTGGGCTGCAAAAAGAGGCTCTATTTGATCAAATTTGGGACTTAAATTTATCGTAAGTTTGACTTTTGGGATATATATGACTTAGGTTTAATTTGAGGCTAATTTGAGCTTGAAAATTAGGCTTAACTTTTGTAAAATTCTGCTAACGATTATTTGGACAATTCAAAAGTTGTTTTGATAATTTCAAACATAACACATACATGTTAATTCATAAGAGACACATACATTAATTATACTATACATACATTAATATACATAAAATAATAACATTAATCTCATTACACATATTCACATACATCAATAATTTACATTAATAAACATAGTATATCAAACCTATTTCTACACATTCATTTTCATATATCAAAATTACTTCAAACTTAATATTTAGACCTAATATCATAGTCATATGAAAATTTAATTCTTGAATAAATTAGATTATTTCAGGTTAAGTTTGCTTATAATAATAGTTATCAGGCAACCATTCAGATGGCCCCTTATGAGGCATTATATGGAAGGAGGTGTAGATCACCTCTCCATTGTGATGAAGTAGGTGAACGGGCTATTCTTGGTCCAGATCTCTTGCAACAAGTGATTGATAAAATACAGATTGTGAGACAAAGGATGAAGGGAGCGCAAGATCGATATAAAAGTTATGTGGATTTGAGAAGATGGCCACTAGAGTTTAAATTGAGATCATGTATTTCTTAGAGTATCCCCTACTAAGGAAGTGTTTAGATTTGGAGTCAAAGAAAAGTTGAATTCGAGGTATGTTGAGTAATAAACTTAGAAGTTTAATTAGGGTTCCTACAAATGGAAGTTAACGTTTGTTTGTCTTAGGTATATTGGACCTTTTGAGATACTCGAGAGGATTGGATCAGTTGCTTATACGTTGGCATTACCTTCGAGTTTATCTGGTGTACACAATATCTTCCACATTTTGCAGTTGAGTAAGCGCATATTCGATCCAAATGTAGTTATAGATATACATAAGCCTAAGATACAACCTAACTTGATGATAGCTAAGAGACCAGTAAGGATTGTTGATAGAATGGAAAAGACCTTGAAGAGGAAGACTATTAGCTTCATTAAGGTGCAATGGAGTGGTTAGACTAAGAGAGAGGCCACATGGGAGACCAAGGATTCCATGAGGCAAATATACTTCAAGCTCTTTAAACAATGAGGTAAGTTTCGAGGACGAAACTTCTTTTAAGGGGGGAAGGATGAAATAACCAAAATGCTAAGATAACCTAAGTAGTCAAATGTAAATTAATTTATGGAAAATAGGAGGAAATTTTGAGCTAAATTAAAAAAAATATATATATATATATAATAAAATAAAATAAGCTAGACTATTCAACTAAGTAAATTAAATGAAATACTTGATATGGTTAGTGAATTAGTAAATTTAAGCTAAAAATTAATTTTAATTGGGAAATAGAAATTAAATCATGTAAGTTCCCCATTTCATTATACCAAATAAATCAATCAAACCTAAATACAAACTTAGCTATCCACCTAAATTACAATCACCAAATTTTTCTGTTTTTCCCAATTTCAACAATTCTCTAGAAATTCAATACCTAAATTCCTCACCCCCTTAATTTTAATCAAATACATATCCAATCACCTATTTAACTAAACTTATTATTTCTTCATCTTTAAAATTTGCTAAATTAGATTCCTAAATTAATCTAACTAGTTCTTAAGCTCATTTGACATCTAGTTGCATCTTAGGGCCTTAATCAAATTGCTAATCCAACCTACTAACCACATTAGCTATAAACTCTCATAAAATTCTTCTAGAACCTTTATATCACTATTTTTATCATAAATAATTTTTAGCAGAATTTTTATTCAAATATTGTTATTTTGCCAACCTATAGAGTTCTAGAACATTCTTTATATTGACAACTATTTTTGTCCTACCCTCTTTTTACAAATTGAAGCCCTAATGCACCCTAAAGTAGTCACCATTTTACATTTCATTCTAGCAGAAAATTTCATCTTATTTTTCTCTCCAAACAAACCTTAAAATACTACAAACCCCTTTCCTCTATCAAGACCCCAATAGATACTAAGTCTTTTATGTTTTATATCTTCTTTAAGCCACCTAAAGCTCCTATTAATCTCCATTTTTCTTTTGAAAATAGGTGTTTATCAAGAGGGATCTTGGATTAGAGGTAAAAGGAGCTTCACCAAATTTCTAGGAGTAGGGTGGCAAGAGTTTAAAGCTTGTTTTACTACTACAAGTAAGGTGTTTAATTAGATAGTATGAGCAGTGAAATGTATTACTAAATAATATGTTGTAATACTAAAAATACGGAATATGGAATTTATGTTTTATGTGAAATATCATGTGTTACTTGGTTTAGTGAAAATGTGTTGATATTGGCATTGTTTATATATTGTTTAGTGGATTTATGGTGTAAATGTGGTTAAAATAAATTAGCATGTTACGTAATCTATTTTAATGTGTTCTATATGGTTTTTAATGATTTTTCATGATGAAAATTGAATAAAAACAATAATATGTTTGTTGGACAAAAAATAGAAGTGTTGCTTACCATGATATGTAATATTGGCTAGGATATTGAACGAATTTATTTTCATGTAAAGTTTTATGAAAATGATAGTATATCATCTTAGGATATAAACTGGAAGGTTTCATAATTTTTCATATTTATTTACTATTTGTAAATGCCTAATAAACGTATTTCTTAAGAAAAATAAATAAAATATCAAACGTAATTATTTTTTCACAAAAATTTTAGAAAATGATTTTCAATAAGTCTATATGCTCTGAAAATTTTTATAATTTTTTAAGGTCATTTAATATTTTTTTGAGATTTTTATTTTTCGGATATACAGTGAAAAATGCTGTTTGAACCGGACTTCTTGCGTAAGCCAAACCAGTCAGTTTTATTTTTTCTTTTCCAACGAAACTATAATGATTTAAAATCTTAGGATGTGTAGTTTTTATAAAAAAATTGAACCGGATCGAAAAACACAAAAATCAAGGAACGTGTCCAAAAAGAAATTGGTGCGCAGAATTTCCCTATTTTCCAGCCCTGTTTTCTTTGAAAAATTTATGAAATCCGAATGTAATTAAATTTAACAATTATCAAACTAGGTTGATTGATGTATAGCTAGTTATAATTAGTTAATTTAGGCATATTTTGATTTATTAGGCTTTTTGTTAAATAAAATTGGATCTATATAGGTTAACATACTAAATTAGCTTGATTGAGTATAAAATGGCTTTTAATTCTAAAGTTGGGTAATTGAATATAGTATGAACCTAAGTCAATACAACTAAATTATTATGGGCTTTAGTAGCAAAATTGGGCCTAGATAATAATTTAGGGGCTAATCTAATTATATGGGCTTAACAGGACTAAATATACTAAACTGAGTTCTAATAGGTTTTGGTTAACTAATTGGGCTTAAAATAGGTAATTGACAACTAAATGGATTTGACAAATATCATGAGCTATAAAATTTAATTATTAAATATTCTAGGATTAAATGGGCTAAAATGACCTAAACGGACTTAATTAGTAAAGATACAATCAATATGATAAAAAAGACCTAAAATGACCTACAATGGGCCAAAATAGTAAAAATAGGTCTAACTTGAACTAAATGACCTAAAATTGACTTAAAAATAAATTTATGTATAACTTGGGCTAATATTAAAAATTTTGGGCTTTAATAATTGGTTATGGGCTTAAATTCTAAAATAGAATCTAATTTGACTAAATACCTACAAATAAACTTAATTAGATAAAATTGGTATAGAAACACTACTTTAGGTCCAATAACATAATTTTTGGCCAACTAAGCCTATTTGTCCTAAATTGGCCCAAACTGAATCCTAATAAGTTTTCGCTAGTCATTTATGGCATAAACCTTCAAAATATAGACAATACCAAACTTTTACTTCATGGGCTTAAATTCCATTGTACGGGCCCAATACCCGTACTCATTCCAATTGGCCCTATTTCCAAAATATTTAAGCCTATTATCAATTCTAGGTATTAAAATACCTAATTGGGCTCAAATCATTTCTATTGGTCCAAAAACCCCAAAATATCCTCAGTGGGCCTATATATGGTATTAGAAGGCCTAACAGCTTAATTTAGGGTCTAAATTAAATTCCAATTGAGCTTGAGCATAATTCTTAGGTCCAATAATCAATATTACTCTAACTGGACCTAAATTCAAAATAAAGCCCGATTCTAGCTAATTTAATATTTATATTTCTTAACGGGTTTAATTCATAAACCTTAAAGCCAATTACCCTAAAAAGTTAAACACTTAGATAATTTCTTATTGGGCTTAACATAGGATCCATAAAGGCCCAATACATCTAAATAATATATTCAATTTCCGAATTCTATGGGCTTAGTCTAAATTATCTAAGCCTAATTATCTTAATTGGATCTAACTCAATTATAAACCAAAGGCTTTATATTACATAAGGCCTTACGTTATATTGACTAATCAATGTGACTTGAATCATTAGTTTGTATACTCAATACTTATACAAATTAACCTTTCTTGATAGATATTCAATCAACCTATTGTCTTACTTGCGATCCTCTACCGTCTACTGTTTTGATATCAGGTATGCAGTAACATACGTATTGTTTTCCTAGGATAGACATTCTCAAATGGACTTAACTTAAAGACGACCTAATAATTGAATGTGCTGATTGTGCATGTATCGTTTAATCCGTGTCGGGGAGCAACAACCTTGCTAGGCAAATGCTAGCACGGTAGTTAGACGCTTAGGCTACTGTTGGTGGCTTGGCGGGTAGCTGATAGGGCAAATGGTATCGTGATAACTTCTATTTACGTTTGGTGAGAAGTAGTATATGTAGTTCATGATTATGGGTGCCAATTGAATACACATCACTATGAACTGAAATAAATGGAGATGTGTAATGGTAGTGAACCTTAGACGAGCTTACTATGTAGAATATTCCTCTAGGAGGTTAAGGTATTCGGCCTGCCTTAATCAAACCCCTGAGCAGTTGCTGCTACTCAGGACCCCCAAATTCCTATGGCTTGTTGCCCGGAGTGTGAGTGCTCCCGTATTGTTTGAATCACCTTAAATAATAAACATAAAATGTTGGTTGTTGCATTGCATATAGTTTAGTTGTGTATGTCATATCGCATGTGATTGTGTTACTGTGTACTGGACTTCGACTCACGTTTGTTGTTTTTCAGGTACTGATAGTTCTGATAACGAGTATATGATGACATGGGGTATGTGATTGACTTTAAGGAGCTGTTGGATGAGCTTAGTGATTAGGATTATGGTTCACATCTTAATTTTATTTGGACTTTCATTTTCAGACTTTTCTATCATCTTGTGGGCATGGCTGAGAGCTCTGGATTTGTATTAAAATTTCTAGTATTTTCTATATACTTTCTTTACAATTGATATCTCCTTTGGATGTTTAAGGAGACTTTTGAGACCGATGTTATAAGATGTTATTGGATATTATCTTTTATTATTAGCTTACTCATGAGAGTAGCCTTTTATTAGATATATTATAAAATCTATATTTTCTATTGCATCATTTAAAGTTTTCAAAACTAAATAAATGATTTCTAAATATAAAATTGACAAGCAAATGAATTAGATAAACTAGTCTTTTAGGTTTGCCTTTGCGTATAATGCTCCATCGTTATACGTGGCGAAATTGGATATGTCTTGACCCTAATTGGGGCGTGACAATTTTAGTTTGTATTAGAGCAGTGGTTCTGAACCTGTGTAACGAAATTGACGGGGACGTCATGTAAAGACCCGATATGCTAAATTCTCAAATCAAGCACACCAAGTCCCCAACCACGTATAACTCTTACGAATTATACGTAAGGTTGTCTTAAAAGAAGGTGTTTATGTTGAACATTGCTATTTAATTTTAGATTGTGAAATCGTTTAGTTAGATTCTGGCAACAACTGGATTTAGCAGCGGAAAAATAAACTTTAATGAAAATGTTTCTACATAAAAGCATTTCAAACTTCCACTATTAAAAGTGGAAAAACTTTCACTTTGATAAATATTTACAAAATCTTATTTACAAAAACATAGGCACTAACAAGCCCTTAAAAGAAAATACAATTTATAAATAAATCCACTCTTCATAAAGCAAAGCAAAGAAGAAACAAAATACAAATATATCTCGGTCCTATTATATTTCACTCATCTCCCAAATCTTCAGAATCGCCCAAAACCCGGGATAAACACCATCACATCAATCATCATCACCATCACCATCCTCATCATCATCAACATCAACAACAATAATAAGAACAACAACAACATCAACAAGAATTCATCATCATCAACCTCATCAGCATCATCAACAACAACAAGCCCTGTAAAAAGAATAACAACAACAATAATGAGCCGGAGCCCAGTACACAGTAATACAATCACACACGGAGTGGCACACGAGCTTAACTAAATGCAATGCATCAATCAACAAGTTATTATATTTTCATTAAAATAAACAAATCAACAATGGAGCACTCACACTCCGGAACAAGCCAATGGGAATTTGGGGGTCCTGAGTAATAGCAGCTGCTCAGGGGGTTGATATAGATAGACCGGATATCTATATCTCCTATATCTAACCGATAAAGAATATTAATAGCATCATCTAGGGTTCACACTCCTTTATACACTCCACTTATCCCGGTCTATAACATCAGTTAGTTCAACGGTCCCATACCCGTGAACTAAAACATGTTATTTCCTCCCGAGCCTAAGTAAAGAATATACTGATATAGTTAACCCTATTAGCTACCCACTTAGCCAATAAAAGAAACCACCATTGCATCATGGTGAACTATTGCATCATGGATTTGAGTCATTGCATCATGACAAAGGATTGGGCTAAGTGCCTAACTACCGTGCCATTGCATCATGACAAGGTTGTCGCTCCCCGGTTCCGGATTCAACGACGTAAAGCACAAGCAACACTCATCAATTATTAAGCCGAGTTTAAGTTCTTAATCTATATTAGATTCCTATCCTATCAATCATCACGCAAGTTACTGCGTACCTTGAATATGAAATCCAAACAGAGTCTCAGAAGATAGAGTAGAAGCTATCTTAGAAGATATATCTCATATCTACCACTGGTTCAAGAAACAACTCTTATAAGAATATTAACCAATATCCACTTCAACAAACTCATACAAGAATTTATATCAATTATTCACTAATCTCTAACTCATTTTATTAAGTCCTATTTGATCAGACACTAATGTGGAACCCCACTATAGCTGCGAAGATCGCTCCGCCAAAATATGGACAGTTCTCCTTTGTTTGTCAAAGAATTCTTTTCTCTTTGTTTATGGTGTTTTATTACAAAAGCATTAACAAAGAATTCATAAACCAAGAACATTCATTTTCCAAGTAAACACACATTTGAAACAACATATTCCCCATATTATTCAAAGATTATCCTAATTCATTCATCTAAGCTAATTAATAGCTATTAACCCATTTTAGCTTAACATTAGCCAAATTGATTAAAATTAGTCATTTACTAAGCCAAGGTGATCAAACTATATCAATCTAATTCATTTTAGCTTAGTAAAGTTCATTAAGCCAAGTTGGACTTAGATTAATTACTAATTCATTATATATCTAAGATCTAGTCACTTAATCCCAAGTTAGCTTAAACCTAGCCAAATTCATCAAAGTTAAACAATCTAATCCATTTTAGTTCATTCAAGTTCATTTAATCAAGTTGAACCTAGGTTTGTTAACTAAGTTCATTTTATAACTAACTTCTAAATTTAATCTAATTATTTGTTAAATCTATAAATCTACTTAACCCATGTTTAATTACATGAATTAATTCACTTAACACATCAAATCACTTATCTATCTCATTTTAGCTCAAAAAGATCCATTTCCTAAGCAAAAACACATTTAACAAACAAAAACAAGTTTTAACTTTGTTTTGGAAAATGTTGCAGCTGGAAAGAATCAAAATTCAAGCATCGATACTTTTCGAATTTGTAAAAACTCAAAACATAAAAATTATAGATCTCTTTTTAAGCTTTCCAACGCAACTTGAATCACCTCAATTGGAGGTCGTATGAAAAAGTTATGACTAATTTACAAAATAGTGTCGCAACAGGGAAAACTATCCGAGAGCGGAACGCCCTAGCAAATGGGGCCTTTTGGGAGACCGTTTGCACTCAGGGAAAATGAAATTTTTGATCCGAGAGCGCAACACCCTTGCAAACGGGGCCGTTTGGGAGGCCGTTTGCACCAGCGTTTGTCAGATTTTGCGAATTCCTTGTTTCAAACACTAATTTTACAAAATTTTTACACTTCAAACCTTCTCCAAAACACTTTCCAACCATCATACTACACCCTACATCCATTCTAACATCCTCAAACATGCATAAACTTCACATTCACCACATCAAACATCTCAAACTTCATCAACCTCCATAACCATTATTCATCATCTTCTTCCTCCTTCAAACCTAACTTCCATCAACCATGAAAGCAACAAATACATATATAAACAGCACTCTCAACCCATTTCAACATCAATTCATTAATTAAATAAGCAAACAACAAGTAAAACAAATATGAATTGAATTAAAAAACTTAGCTTTTAGAAAAGAACACAAGTTGAAACTTCATCCTCTAGCTCGGTTTTCTCCATCTAGTTCATCTCCTAGTCTTGATTCATCCTCTAATTGGCTTTGATCTTGAGATTCAAGTCTTAAATTTGGAGAAAGAAAGAAAGAAAGAAAGAAAGAAAGAAGAAGAAGAAGAAGAAGAAGAAGAAGAAGA
The DNA here is from genome assembly GCA_024138025.1 of Combretum micranthum. Classification (NCBI taxonomy): domain Eukaryota; kingdom Viridiplantae; phylum Streptophyta; class Magnoliopsida; order Myrtales; family Combretaceae; genus Combretum; species Combretum micranthum. The sequence continues at coordinate 180,810 of JAMXBD010001545.1, forward strand.
AAAGGGAAACGTAAAAAATGAAAGGGAAAGGCAAAGGCAGCAAAAGGGAAAATAAAAGAAAAGAAAAAGATAAGACTAAATATATATTTATTTTAGAAATGGGATATAGGTTTAAAACTATCAGATCAATATCTATAGTTCTAGAAGTATTTAAAAGATGATTTCTGAACCAAAATGTTAGAAATTAAGAACTTAAAATAAGAACTTAATTTGAGAATTTATTTTAGATAAAAGATATTTAATTTGAGTTAGGGTTTAAGAACTGATATTTTAAGATAAGCAAATGAACTAAAATTTTACTGAGATTTAGGAATTAGTGTTTAGGCTAAGAATCAAGGATTTATGAATCCTCTAAACATTTTTAGAACATGTTTAGAGATTTTAGGAATTTCAAATCTCAAAATCAACTTAATTATTAGCTAATTAAATTATATCAACTTGTATAATTAAATCCTATTATTCATTTGATTTATTTAATCTATCTAAACTCAATTTCTAATCTTGGTGAAGATTTGGGGTATTTCACGTCAAGTCTATAAGTAGGGGAGTATCATACCTCTCAAATGTAGATAGTTGAACTTTAATCATAGATGTGCCTTTTCGGTGTAATGACTTGGAGTTTGATAGAACTCCAAAGTTAAGCGTGATCTGGATAGAGCAATCTCATGATGGGTGACTACTTGGGAAGCGCTGAACAAAAAGGACAAAACCGTATGATATGTGGCCAAAGCGGACAATATCTTGTTGGGTAGAGTTTCGAGTCATTATACAGTGCTTCTGATATCTCGATTGTGCCTGAAGATGCGCTGGAGGGCCATTGTACCTGTCATTTCATTCCATTTCTACTTTAAAAAAAAATTGCTAAAACACAATGTAGAAAACCTAATATATAGGAACTGTTTGAATAGTCGATTTGATTATGTTTTGGTTTCATTGTTAAATCAAACCGATATAATATGATATCAGTAAAAAAATTAAAAATTTATTTATAAACTGACTAAATTAAATAAATATCGATACAATATCAATAATTTATTATAGACTTGAAAATCGGAGAATCTAAATAGGCCATACAAAATGGCAAAAAAAAAAAAAAAAAAAAAAAAGGCCGTACGAAGGAAGCACAGTAGACCGTAAACCCATTCACAGTCAGCTTGTGAGTTGTGACAACATATGCGAACTCCGACAACGAAACCTTAAACCCTCGCACCCCTTCTCTCTCTCTCTCTCTCTCTCTCTCTCTCTCTAAGTTGGAGATTTTGCTTAGCGCCGGACGTCACATGCTGATTATTTCTCAAGGTACTTGTTAGTGATGTTGTCTTTTTGTCGTCTTAAAGTTTGTTTCTTGCTTTTTTGTGGAGTATCTGGGTATTTTTTTTTTCTCTTTATTAAAATTGTATTCTTTTTTGGTTTTCCTCTTCAAAATTCAAACATAGCTACTGGGTTTGGTAAGAACAAGTTTTTTTTTTTTACTGTTAATGTTCCTTGGTACTGTAACAGAACCGGCCGTCATGATGCTGCACCTCAGTAGTAAAAACTAGCTGTTGTCCTCTGTTCATAATCTGCATTTAATTGATCTTTGCGAATATATACATATCGAGGAATGGTTTTTCATGTTTTATGGATGCATTTAGATTATTGGTAAATATGGTTTTTGCTAAGTTAAATCACTCTTGACTTGTATACCATATATGTTAAATTCGATTACGAACTTGTTCTTATGAATTCGATGTGTTTGGTTGCATAGGTTTTGGATAGACAGCGGTGAGAGGTAAAGAATCTGCAAACTTGAGTAGGAATTAAAAGGGCATTTTGTTTCTTCTAGCCCTGTTGTAAATTAGAATCTCATTGAGGAGAAGAAGATGAAGGCAATTGCGTTGCAGTTCTGCCCAATTTCGAATCCCTCATTGATTGTGGAAACCCAAAAGTCAACTAAGTCATCATCAAATTCCTGTTCCTTTGGTTCTTCTGTTCGATCCTGCAAATTGTTATCTTTTACAACATACCAGTGTTTGAATTCCAAAAAAGTGGGTGCTCCTACTAAATTGAAGTGCAAAGTTAGCTTTGATAATGAGGTGAATTCAAGTTTCAAGCAGGAAGGTTCTAAAGCGAGAATTAAAAGGAAAAAATTAGCAGTCTTTGTTTCCGGTGGAGGTTCAAATTTCCGCTCCATTCATGAGGCGTGTGTGGCTGGATCTGTCAATGGAGATGTCGCTGTTTTGGTTACAAATAAAGGAGGTAAGGATTGTAATCATTTACCGGGGCTTATCACGTGGACTCAAAATTTGTAACAACCCATTTTGACATTTGTTCCTTATTCTTGATTTTACTAGTTATTTCTAATGTGTAGTTTTTACTACCATTTTCCAAATTACCAAAAGCTTTTAAATATAAATGCATTATGGTGGAATTTAAATGTCTGAATAGCTCCTTCTGTAATTGTGAATTTTGGTCTAAAGATGAAATCATATGAATGACGTCAAAGTATACATTCCTAAAATATCCAGAATTGCATATATGGGATTTGCTTCCTTTTTTACACTATATGCAGTTTTTGTAAGATAAGTCCGGTTGAGCATTATCGCTTGTAGCACTTTGCAAATGTCCTTATTTATCATCTATATGATACTGTTGTTGTAGTTTTCCTATACTGAGAATGTGCTTCCACTTCCAGTAATGACTACTGCTTTGGCCTTATTGAGGCGCTTTTTCAACTTTGTAATTTTTAGAGTTTAGTAATTATTGACCTTACCTGCTCAATGTACTTATGCCCCTGCTTTTAGACATGCTCAATGTATTTGGTGGTAAAAATTACACAATGCAAATTGAGCTGTACAAATTAATCATGCGTAATTATTTGATTTGTTTATAGATCACATTGTGAGATATTTTTTTCCTTTTTGGTGGTAGGTTGTGGGGGTGCAATCTATGCAAGGAAGAAATGCATCCCAGTTCTTCTATTTCCCAAAACAAAAGACGACCTGATGGACTATCCTCTGCAGACCTTGTAACTGCTCTCAAGTGAGGATCCTTAGATATTATTATTTTTCTGAACTTGCTTGTGTGCTTTTCCCAACGTAATTTTATCATTTTGAAGGAGATCTCTCCAGTTCTTGTATGAAGTATAGGTGGAGTGAAAACTATGAACTAGGCCAAATCCAAATTTTTTTTTTTATATTGTGAGGTGAAATGTAATCTATCTCTATAGATCCCCAATCTCTTTCTTTGATCCCTACACTTATATTTATTTCCCTGACTTAAATTTTTTTTTTTTTTTCGAATTTGCTTTTAGCTTTATCTCTGACTGTGAGTTGTACCCTCTGCACTTTAGTATTTTATGAAATTCTGTGTCCTGCATATGGTGACTGATCAAACTTGCCCATTGTAGGTCTTAAACAAGGTGTTGTGGTGCTGATATACATCTCTAAGAAATTTTTCTTAATCATAGATGCTGCATGTGGAATTTATGGATTTATCAAGTTGAGTGTGATTGGTGGAGTGTGCTGAATTTGTGGGAGTTCTATAAAGCTTTATCAAAGATAGTAAAGTTTCAACTTCTTCTATCAAAAGACAAAAGAAAAATTTGATCAACTTTCAAGTAAACAATTACCTCATTGAGTAGTCCATTTCCACATCTCATCAGTTTCCACCTTAGCACAGAGAAATCCTAAAATTTTGCAAAGTATTTTTATCAATGAAGTTTTGACTGTTTTGATGTGTGCAACTGAATAGTGATTGTGTCATCTGATACTTTTCTATTATCAGGAAATATGAGGTTGACTTCATTCTTCTTGCTGGATTTCTGAAACTTATACCAGCTGAGCTTATCCAGGCTTACTCAAGATCCATTTTGAATATTCATCCATCACTTCTTCCAGCTTTTGGTGGCAAGGGTTATTATGGCATGAAGGTGCACAAAGCAGTTCTTGCTTCGGGAGCAAGGTACATTCTCACTTTGTGGACATTAATTTGCTTTAAATTTGCTTTAATTTGGAGATTGTGTTTCTTGGTGACCACATTAATCACAATCAAGAGATGCCTTCTTTCTGGCATTCTGATATAACATAGGTACTCTGGTCCTACAATTCACTTTGTAGATGAGCATTATGATACTGGCCGTATTCTTGCTCAAAGAGTTGTTCCAGTACTTGCAAATGATACAGCAGAGGAATTGGCCGCAAGGGTTCTCCAGGAGGTATTTATATTAATTTGTTTTTATGTCTTTATGCATTCTCCCATAGAGCTGTGTCAGTTAGCAACCACCCTCAGTTAATTATTTTGGGTAATTTACACCTTGCATACGCTTTGTTTTGTCCTTTTTCATTTGATGAACCAGTGTTTTGTTTTGTAAGCTTAGCTCATTTATGTCATACTTAGTTGAGAACATTTGCCAAGTGTAGACGTAGAGAATGTACATGATCCAGCAAAAGCCCCCTCCCGCATTCAGCTGGGTCAATCTAATCAACCCAGCACTACAAAAACGTGCTGTACAATACATACAGCAAATTTGTCAACAATAATTGAAGAAGTTTCAATACATCAACTCAATTTTACCCAAAGGAAACGCAAGAGTCAATTGAAAATTGCAAATGGATCAACCTTTAGCCTTTCCAGATGATCATCAGAGAAGATGTGGCAGAAAGGGTTTAGTAAATGATTAGATAGGTTTGGGTTCGGGATTGATTAATGATGGAAAGAAGCCTTTTGGAAATTTTAAGAAATTGTGTCCTGTTTGAGTGGATTTCCTGTGATATGATGATAGGATTTGGGTGCTTAGAATTCAAAATTCCCATGGAGGTCGATTTGTCCTTGTGCTCTGAAAACACCAACCTCCACCAAAACTTGCCTGTGCCACTGTCTTTCTGGACTTCTCAATCTACTATGATTTTCTGAACTGATCAGCCTCCAAGACATCCAGCACATCCATTACTTGTATATAAAAAGAAGAGGATGAGAAAAAGGTGTTTTAAACAGTCACTTGCCGTCCATGTGATATCTTTTGAATGAGAAAAGTAACTTCTCTTGGTAGGGCACATCACAATGGAGCTAAGTGCTGCAAAAACACGTCACAAAGTGCCATAAAATGAACAGAGCCGAACACCAGTTTGCAAAGTGCGAGTTCTATATTTATGTCGTAACTTCTTAGAAGGTGTAGACCTGAATAAAATTATTGCTGGTCGGTTGAAATAAAAGTAGCATTGTTACACGATTGATTATGAATAAGTTTTCAGACTTGTTATGGAGAGAACCTGATGATCTCGTGATTAGGGCTCGTTGAGAGAGAACCCTATGATCTCATTATTAAGGCTCTTTAAGGGAGAACCCTAGATCTCTTCAGATGACAAATCTGAATTTTTTCTGCAAAATAAGACTTATTTCCTTTATTTATTTTTGACTAATAAATAATATTTTGTACAAGAGCAGTTACATCAACTACTAGTCCTATATTTACTTTATTTTTAACACATAAGCTTAACTGCAAATTGTCCTTATGTAGAACATAATAACTGACACGTAACCATCCTAATACATGGCAAATATAAGTGGTACGTAACAGCAATTACAACACATGCACAAACACTCACTGTTCATGCTACTGTACAAACACTTCCCATTATTATTGCTATTGAATATAGGTTATGCCTATTATCACATCTGTCTTTTTTTTCCTTTTGAGCATAACATTACACCCCCTTTTGGAAATTGCATGTGTCCTCGTGTGCAAAGATTAACTCCACTTTGTGAAGATGACCACTTTTTGCTGAGATAACCTCATCATTGTTTGGGCCGATGATTGCTCAAATTGACGTTGGTGACTGTTGTTGGTGTGCTTCACTAGATGTCTTGTAACATTCTTGCTATTGGTGGGCCACTTACGACATATTTGATTATTTGTCTTATTCTTCTAGCAAAATACTTCCAAGTGCATAAATGTTTTTGCGGGTAATACATGTAACATTTTTGCCCTCATTATCATCCATTGCTAGTTGAGTGGCATCATAGTGACAAAAAAGCCTTTTAATCAAACATGTATTGTTGGCAAACCTCAACATGAGTGCAATTATCCTTTTATATGTTCATAATGGCTTGAATTGGAGTAGCAAATTTTTCAAGCTTTTGATTTTGGCCAGCTAAATGTCAAATTGTTATAGGATTGATTATGAATAAGTTTTTAGGCTTATTGTAGGAGAATCCGATGATGTTGTGACTAGGGCTTATTAAGAGAGAACCCTATGATGTCATGGTTAGGGCTACTTAAGAGAGAACCTCGGATCTCTTTAGATGACAAATCTGAATCTTGTTACTTATTTCTTTATTTCATTTTCTGACTAATAAATAATGTTTTGTACAAGTGTAGTTATACCTATTGCTAGTCCTATATTGACTCTCTTTTTGACATAAGCTTAATTGCTAATTTTTCATCTGGAACATAATAACAGACACATAACCATCCTAACACATGACAAACATAACTGATAGAATAGCACTTACAATACATGCACAAACACCCACTATTTACACTATTGCACAAACACTACCCACTATTATTGTTACCGACTATAGATTATGCCTATTATCACATCTTTGTCTTCTCCCTTTGAATATAACATTCCAAATTATTACATGATTGATATGAATAAGTTTCCAGGCTCGTTACAGAGAGAACCTGGCGATCTTGTGATTAGGGCTCATTGAGAGAGAATCCTGCGATTTCATGATTAGAGCTCCTTAAGAGAAAATACGAATCTCTTCGGATGACAAATCTGAATTTTTTTTTGCAAAGTATGACTTATTTCCTTACTTCATTTTTTGAAATAAATAATGTTTTGTACAAGAGCAGTTACACCACTACTAATTATATTTACTCTCTTTTTAACACATAAGCTTAACTACAAATTATCCATATCTAGAACATAATAACTGACACGTAACCATCCCAACACATGACAAACATAATTGATACATAACAACAATTAGAGCACGTGCACAAACACTCACTATTCATGCGCACTGTTCATACTACTTCACAAACATTGACCACTATTATTGCTGCTGCATATAGATTATTCTTATTATCACATCTTTGTTTTCTCCCTTTGAACATAACATTCCAAATTGTTATAGGATCGATTATGAATAAGCTTTCAGGCTCGTTATGAAGGGAACTCGATGATCCCGTGGCTAGAGCTCGTTGAGAGAGAACCCTACGATCTCATGATTAGGGCTCCTTAGGAAAGAACCCCGGATCTCTTCTAATTACAAATTTGAATTTTTTTCCTTCAAAAATAGAACTTATTTCCTTCTTTCATTTTCTGACCAACAAATAATGTTTTGTATAAGAGCAGTTATACCGATTGCTAGTCTTATATTTACTCTTTTTTGACACATAAATTTAATTGTAAATTATCCTTTTCTAGAACATAAAGTCGAAACGTAACCATCCTAGCACATGACAAACATAGTCGATACAAAACAACAATTATAACACATGTACAAACACTCATTGCTCATGCTCACTGTTCATGTCACTGTTCGCACTACTGCACAAACACTACCTACTATTATTGCTATTGAATATAGATTATTCCTATTATCACATTTTTTTTTCTACCTTTGAACATAACATTCCAAATTGTTACAAGATCGATAATGAATAAGTTTCCAAGCTCATTATAGAGAGAACCCGATGATCTCGAGACTAAGGCTTGTTAAGAGAGAACCCTATGATCTCATGATTAAGGCTCCTTAAGAGAGAACCTCGGATCACTTCAAATCACAAATCTGAATTTTTTTCTGTAAGATAGGACTTATTGTCTTTTCTTCATTTTCTGACCAATAAATAATTTTTTCGTACAAGAGCTGTTACACCAACTGCTAGTCCTATATTTACTCTATTTTTGACACATAAGCTTAATTGCAAATTTTTCTTATATAGAACATAATAAGCCATCCTAACACATGACAAACATAATTGATACAGAACAGCAATTACAACACATGTATAAACACACTGTTCACACTATTGTTACTGAATATAGATTATGCTTATTATCACATCTTTGTCATCTCTCTTTAAACATAATAAACGTTTTCTCACTCGTCAATAAATAAGGAAAATAATTATAATTGAACTGTTCCTGCCCCTTTATTTTGCAGGAGCATCGATTATATGTGGAGGTTTTGGCCGCTTTATGTGAGGATCGGATAATTTGGAGGCCGATGGTGTCCCACTTATCAGAGCAGGGAAAATCCAAGTGAGTATGCTAGCAGAAGAAAATTTGATGGATTGGCGTGGCCTCATTGAATCCGAGTGAGAGGATTAATTATATTTAAGCCGGAAGGTTTAATTATATGGGATTGAATTCTTTCTATATCTAACCTGCCCTCATTTTTGGTTTGTATTTACAAGAAGAGTCGGGAAACCAACACATTTTCCATAAAAACTAGTGTGGAGGATTTTGATTGTAACAAAATTTTCTCCATTTTAAAATTATTTTAAAATTTTTTTACTGCACTTTTTTTGGTTAATGTCAGTATAAATTTTTTACAGCACTTTGTACTACATATTTCTTGTAATGGGATGTTGATCTAAATCAACTGCAGATCTGTTTGGATATTAGGTTTAGTATCATTTTGGTTTTGTTTTCAAATTAAACCGATACATACTGAACTGATATAAATATGATACCAATAAAAAATCGATTGTTTTACTCATAAACTGATCAAACCAAATTGATATTGAACCGATTTCTAATAAATTAACAGTATAGATCCGATAGCTGCTAGACTTTAGGGATACTTCACTCTTTTTGCTTTTGGCATGTAAACAAGAATCAACCCTGAATTCTCTGTCTGATGAGTAAAGATACATTGCAAAATTCCAACTACTGGGATGACTCATGGCAATGTTTGTGGCATCGTTTTATGCTGCGTTCCTTGTATAAAAGATCTATGCAAATCTATACAACTATATATGTATGTATATTTCCTATGTGCTTTGCATGAGCACATCTTGGATGCAAAATATTTTTACGGGCTACAACGAGCAGCGATATTTTCCGAATTCAAGCTCTGCTGGAGATTGCAGAGGTTGAAGGACTTGACTTTTAAGGGGGGACATGGTGCAGGACCAACTGCAGTTCTCTGAAGTTTTTCTCACAATCTTAAAAACAATATTTTTTTTGGACATTTACTATAATCTAATTTCCTATAATCGTCAAACGTGGTCATAGTAATTTGAATGGGTCCCCCAAAGCACCTGTAAAGGGGACTGACAGTAGATCCTCTCCATTTAAGTTTCCCCTATTTTATTCCATTTAATCTTTTATGATTTTGCTGTGTCAATGACTAATGAAAACCAATGGTCAAGGTCTTTTTTTTATATTTTATTTTATTTTTTCAGTCGATGGTCAAGATTAAATCTCCTCTCTTTAAACGCTTAATAAACACCTAATAATATACTTACAATTAATCTCCATCATATAATCTATATATTTATTATATAAAAATTATATATTTGAAATGAATATGTATCAATTTATGTGTTATATATATGTATACATATATAGATATTTCTTATACGTTTAATATGATTTATATGCTTCATATACGATCTATATTGTATAACATTTATATATAACATCATTTTATGCAACAAATAAGCTATGCCATATGATACACACACACACACACACACATGTAATGGTTTTATCTATATGTTATAATAACCTAATTGATTATATAAATATAACCAATTTATTTATACATTATATATAATTTATGTTTCGTACGTATTCTATATGCTATATTTGTTTATTGTATATAACCTACATAGTATACACGTTATAGATAATTTATATGGTATGCTGTGCATATATAAAATCTATATGTAATACAAGTACTGTTTTACTCCCAAAAAATCTATCTTATTGTTTTATCTTTACTTTCATATTCTCTCTCATCTATTCTATAACTTCTCCTTCCCAGGTTTAAAAAGCAGCAATTAAGCCATTAAAAAAAAAAAAAAAAGTTACCAACTTTTCCACATCTCCAATCTCCAACTATTTCTATATATATATATATATATATTTTGTTCCCCCTTCTTATCCCTTAGAATTTCTTCTGCATTTTAGATTGCAACCACATCATTAATTCAGGTAAAACTCTTGTAGCACTCATTTTTCTATCTCTTTTTTTTTTTTTTTTTAAATTATTTATTTTCCATTTTATTTTTTACTTTTCAATCTCTTTTGCCACCTTTTTTTTTTTGGGACTACATGAACTTTTAAACAAAAATAGAATATCTTCAATGACTTAAGTTCATGTATCATATTTGATTTTTTTTTATTTTTATTTCTTAAAGTAAATTTTTAATATTTGATTTGTCATTACTAATTTTACATTGTAGTATTACAGTATTCTACAACTTAAATAATTAAACATCAACATTCATTTGCATTTTTTTTAAATAATCTATTTGCAATTTTCCATTAATTGAAAATGATGGGACTTGTAGGAATTTAAGCTTTTCAATCCATCTTCCCATTTCATATGTAAAAAATGTATTTGTTTTACTTTTATTTTTTTGTTTTTTACAAACTTTGTTAATATCATATTGTATCTTTTAATGTTATGAGATAAATGTTATTGATGGTTTTTTAGTTATACCATTATCTATGACTAAGAAGGAATTTAAGAAAATAATAAAAAGGGACCAATTTTTACTATCAAAATCCAATATTTCATTTTCCATTTTAATTATTTAATTACTCTTTTCATTGTGTTTTTTGTATGGGCATTAACCCTTTGTGGAAGGTGTAGGGAAAGAGGATAATGAAGCAAGAAGGGATTCTATAAACATTGAAGACGGGTCATAAACTTGGCTATTTATATGTATATGTTTTTTTTTTTTTTTTTTTTTGGTTAATTGGTCTGTACATGGATGATTGTGATTGGAAATAATTGTGACTATCATGATTTTGCCTACTTTACACATAGTCATACTATCTATGCATTATTTTTATTTTATTCTACAATTCTATTTACCAATAAATAGACAATTCTACAATAATCTACTTTATCTATATATATATATATTTAATTTAGATATCATGTTACACTAAAAATTTATTACGCATTAGATTTACTTTTGCACATGCAATAATGTGGGTGTGCACGCTAGTATAAATATAATTGTTTTATCCATATGTTATTATAATGAATATTTCATCATATATAGTGTGCAAAATATATTTATGTTCCTTATTTGCTAGCATATGACAGACCCGCGGTTAAAAAATACATGTGTGGAAAAAAAGGCAGAAACAGTTAGAAAAAAAAGTAGAAAGTACGAATGGTTTTTAATTTTTAATCTAGAGAGGAAAAGAAAGAAACAGTGAGGAGAAAGAAGGAGTAACCGTCATCTATAACCATCATAAGATAAGAATAAAAAAAAAAAAATATGAGGCTGGTATTTTTTGACACTAATGATTAAGGATTGGTTTAAGAGTAATAGATAACATCTTGCATATGTATAGCGTTATTAATTATTTATAGAACATACATATACATATAACATACAAATTATATTTACCAAATGAATTAATGCTGTATATATATATATATAAATATATCAGTTACCTATATGTTATATTACAAATGACCATTGTTTTATATGCGTGTATATAATAAATAATATATATGTTATTTATATAATTAATATGTCAATATATTTGTATAATTAGTTGCATATATATATAATCCATATTGTTTATGACATATAATAAATATGTATATATAAATGTAATTGTTATATATATTATCTATAATTCATATGTTATATTCTATATACTACATCAATGTATTGCATATATAACATATAGATTATAGCAAATGAACTGATGTTGTGTGTGTGCGTCGATGAATTTATGTCTTGTATGTATTTTATACGTTATACATTTATTGCATATAATCTACATAATGTATTATCCATAATTTATATGTTAAAATATTTATTTATATAATATGTTTGTGTGTATATAATCTAAATTGTGTATTACGCGCGTACACATATATAACATCATTTTATGTGACAAACAATATAACACATTTTATATTCTACATGATATATGAATTTATCATATATAATCTACAAAATATATATTTATTTATATAAATTGACATGTTAATATATATTTATATATCATGTTGAATATATCTATAGAATATGTTATATATATATATATATATATAATCTATGTGTTATAACAAACACATAAACTACATTTTGACATAATATATTTATTTAAATATAATCTATATTTCATATGCGTTATATGTATATTTTATATACAGAAAAGTTTTGTTATATTTAATATGTAATTTATATACATTATCATTTTTAAATTCCTTTTGGAGAGGGGATAGAGGGCAAAAAAAATGAAACCACGTTACAAGTGGTTTTAACAATTCCCTTTGTAATATATCAATTTGACATAATTGATTAGTGGAGGTGTTTATTGTGTTTAATACGTTGAGGTTAAGATAAGAATAGTGAATTTTAGTATGAACACTGGAAAAATGTGAATCCTTAAGATTTGTTTCAAGAAGCATAATATAACGAGGCAAAATTTATAGTTTACAAGAAGGTAAAGTCTTTCACTTTTGTATGCTGTTTTCTTAGAGGGATAAAAATATTATTACTCAAATCAAAACCAATTTAACATCCATGTCAAATATATTTTAAATAAAGACAAAGCTTCTCCATCAAATATGCCTAAAAAATATTTGCTATCATTCACTAGTGATGAAGCAACGATTGTTTGCCTTTATTGAGGAGTGAATGACACCGGTATTCACTCATGTGAATGGATTGACAGAAACTTGCTTTTGAAAAAATCAACAATGAAACTTTTATAGGCAGAAAAATAAAGAAAACCACAAGTACTTTCACGATATCTAATTTGCTATTAGTGGGTGAAAATTAATGGAGTTGTATGGCTTTCATTATCATTGCATCTCATCCATAACAACCAATTGAGCAACTCAAAGCCTAATATTAGGTATTGGAAGAGGATAATTTATCCCACTTCATACAAATAATATGTTGTAAATGCTATAGAGTAAAAAAATATTAGTCAAATATGTATACAATAAAATTTATCTGAGGTAAATGTTTGTTTGAATGTTAATTGATCACAACACTTCTTCTTCCTTTTTTTTTTCTTTTTTTTAATCGCATTTCTCAATCCAGCTCTTTAAATGCTTTCTACCTTTCCCATCTCTATCTCTCCTAAAACTTTTACTCTTTCTAAAAAAATCATTGATAGGACTTCTTTCTAAAGGTAATGAATTCTTCAAGGTTTCTATCTATTGAAATTTGGTTTTAGAATTGCAAATGGAGACACGCTAGACCTTTATTGATTATGTTAGAATTTTGATTTCAATTTTTATAACCAATCTTAGTATGAATTTCTATTAGAAGAGGAGACAAAAATTAAAAAAAAAAAAGAGAAGAGAAAAAAAAAGTTTATATATATAGTAAGATAAACAAAAATTACCTTGAAGATGTTAGCCATGGTTGATAAATGTTCTATTGTTGCCATAGTTTTCCATTAATTCAACAAATTCAATAAACAAAAACCATATTTTAAAGGTAGAAAAATAATAAGAACAAATCAGTTGTGGCTTATATAATGCTTTTAGAAAAAATTTGTTGATGAGTAAGCTAGAGTAATAAAGTTTTTGTCTTGTTTTAAAGGATTAATGTTGTTTAAAAAAAAGAAAAGAAAAGAAAGGGATGAATAGGTTTGAGGGTTTAAAGAGAGGAGATTTAATCTTAATCGTTGTTTGTCTATTGGGGTCCAACTAAAAGCCCACGAACTAGACCTGCATTGTTTTTTCAAACCTAGTTGCCTTCCAAAACTCACTATGCCTCTTTTGTCTCAATAAGGTACTTACCTTCTGTACCCTAACTCTCCTTGTCAATCTCTAGCCTTTAGTGTGGATGCTTCTCAAACAATGTGATTGATTGTGTTTCAGTATCGAGTTTGCATATTTGAGTTTGCTACTCCTAGTCTAAAGAGACACTAGATATGAATGGCCAAAGATGGTTTTCCTTTTCTTACTCTTTCTTTTATATCCATATCTTAGTTGGATCTATTATTGTAGCTACATGTTGTTATTATGATTACATTTACAAGCATTTTTGTTGTGTTAACTACTTTTAGCTACAAAATTCAATAGGATACTAATTAGTATAATTTGTAACCATTTGTGTTTTCTATGAATCCTTTGTTCTCATGATTTGGTTGTAACAAATGTATCCCCTCCATGAAAAACAACCTTGTTCCTAAGGTTGTAAAGTTGGCAAAAATTCTCATGATCTTCCCAAGTGGGATCCTCTAGGCATAACTTTAACCATTGAACAAGCAATTGTTTCACCTCTTGTCCTCGTCAAAAATAATCTTCGATCCTGTAATAGAGAGTTGTAGGATAGGATGATTCCCCACTGCCATCAATGGTAGATCCAAACCAAGAATAAAGACTTCTTAAGCTTTCTTAAGTGTTGAAATGTGAAACACATTATGGATCTTAGATGAAGTTGTAGATCTAACTCGTAAGCCACTATACCCACTTGATTAATGATCCCAAAAGGACCATAATAACTTTTTAAAACCTTGTGATATCCTTGAGATAGAGATATCTATTTATAGGGTTGTAACTTATCAAAAACCAGATCTCTGATTTCAAAGTCGACGTTTGACCTATGATTGTCAACTAACATCTTCATATGATGTTAAGCTTCCAAAAGATTATCTTGTAGCTGCTTAAGTAAAACATCCCTCTCCTTGAAATAAGAATCCACAACTTAATCTTCATACTTCCCATAACAAAAGAAGTAATAGTGGGTATATCTCTTACATGCACTAATTGAAAGAGGGTAAATTGAGCACTACCATGGTATGAGGTACTATATGAATACTTAGCCCATGGAAAAAATTGGACCCATTTAGTTGAATATTCCAATATGAAACATCTTAGTTATTACTAGTAGTATGATTTAGTACTTCTATCTATCCACCCGATTGAGGATGATATGCTGAACCATACTTCAAAGTAGTGCCACTCAATCTAAATAGTTCCTTCCAAAAGTTACAAGTGAATATAGGGTCTTTACTGGAGACAATTGTCTTAGGAAAGCTATACAACATAACTACAATATTAAGAAATAGTTCAACCACTTGTGTTCACTAAAATGAGTTAATAAAGGCCTCACATGACAGTATTTTGTTAGTTAATCCACTATCACTAGTAAAATAATAAACTCCTGAGATTTTGAAAGTGATGTAATAAAATCTATTGCTATATCTTCTAAAATTCGCCTAGGGATAGGCAATAGATGAAGTAATCCAATTAGAGACTTTATGAGATATTTGACTTGTTGGCATATTAACATCACCCTTTATTCCTTCGTAAAAGAAACAATCAGTAAGTCACTTATAAGTCTTCATCGCACTAAACTGACCTAAACTTGTGCATAACGAAATTCCTTCAATAAGAATGGGATAAGTGGCGATTGAGACACCAAAAACAAATAAGACCCAAAATATATTGACCCATTCTTAAGTTGAAGTGGCCATTTTCCTTGTAATCCGATGTTTATGTTAAACATAATATTTCCATTTGTTGCAATAGTTAAATATTCATTCTTCAAATCGTCCATAAAAGGAAAAGATGGGGAAGATATCCCATAAAAACAACTCTGTTCACTCTTCCACCTAGAGAAGGCATCAACAATCGTATTTTCTATCCTTAATTTATATTTAATAGTGTAATCATATCCAAGCAACTTGGACAAATATTTTTGCTATTTGAGAGTTTGAAGGACTTGATTTAAAATCTCTTTAAGCTTCGATGATCAACTTTAATAAGAAAATGACACCTCAACAAATATTAACACCATTTCTTGACTACCTTCGCTTTAGCATGTAGTTTTCGAACATATGCTAAAGCTTTCCTTAAATGTTTTGGTAGTTTCTTGCTATAACAAGCAATCAGTCTATTTAATTGTAATAAACACCCTAATTCCAACACTCGATGCATTTGTCTCCACCACAAATTATTGTGTAAAATCAAACAATCGGAAAATAGGTGCTGAACATAAAGCACCCTTTGACCTTTGAAAAGCTTTTGTAGCTTTAGTAGACCATTGAAAACTATCATTCAATAACATATCAGTCGATGTTCTTGCTATTGATTCATAACCTTCAATGAATCATTTGTAATATCTAGAAAATCCCAAAAAAGCATGCAAATCCTTTAGTGATGTTGGCCGTGACTAATTTTGTACCATTTGAACATTAGATGGAATTGGTTAAACCCCATTTGCGTTCAATATGGCTTAAATACTTAATCTGAGATTGGATAAATGCATTTAGACTCTTTCAAATAAAATTCATTTTCTAACAAAACTTCCAAAACCATTGCAAGATGTTGAGAATTTTCTTCCTTAGTCTTTCTATAGACTAAGATGTCATCAAAAAACATTATGACAAACTCCCTAAAAAATGCTTTGAATATACTATTTATGATAGCTTGAGATGTAACAAGCGCATTACATAATCCGTAAGGCATCATAAGAAATTCATAATAGCCTTCATGAGTTCTAAAAGTAGTCTTTTTAATGTCTTAATCGTGCATCCTGATATGATGATATCCAAATCGCAAATCCAATTTTGATAATAGTTGAGCTCCATACAATTTGTCCTATAGCTCATCAATCGTCGGTATTGGAAACTCATCTTTGATAGTAACATTGTTAAGAGCCTAATAAGCTATGCAAAATCTTAATGTTCCATCCTTCTTCTTGACTAAAAGGACTGGAGAAGACAAAAATGGGATAGTACTATCATGAATAATTCCTTGAGCTAACATATCCCTCACTTGGTTTATAATTCTATTCTTTTGAAAGTGAGGATGTCACACCCTAAAGGGTATCCTAAATGCGACAGTCCATAATACTCAATATTAAAGCTTAAGTATGACACACTTAGTCATCCTAAAAGCCTCGATATCGGGTGTAAGGCGTACATTCACAATCATAAAAGACTAAACTTTGAAATGGGCTGTCCAAGAAGATATACAAATGGCAATTAAGAATAGAATTCATAACAGTTCAACTTACTCAAAATACATAGTGCCTTACAAATATTAAAGGGGCAATCCCCATCAAAACAACTTAGTCCATCAGAGTCTGTCTCTCTAAAATAAATGCATTGAAGTTTTACTTAGAAGTCTACGTCGACATCTAGATCTTGACTTCTATCCAAAGCTCTGTTCAAAGGTAATACTGGATAAAGTAGCCCATGGGCTTCAGCCAAACGTATGTATGCTACAAAAGATATCTAAGGGGTTATAAGATATATGCTTAGTGAGAATCATTTCCACAATCAAGTACTCATACAATCAAATATCAAACAAGTTATTTAAGACAAACTATGAAATGCAATAAGTACGTAAGCAAAACAATACACATGACTTGAAAAATCATGTGTTGAATGGATTTACCCTTTCATTCGGGGTTAGGTGTTCCAGGCCATGAATGACCGTATTTCGCAAATAAGATTTTTGTAGTTCATTGAAGCACTACTAGCCACTAAAATGTAGTTTATTTAGGTGTCTACTCACCGTTAAATTAATTCATGCGATCATTCGCTGTTATGTAGAGTTTCGGGCTTTACGGATCTCACTACTATGCTCTTGTCCTACCAAGTGTATAATAATGAATGCAATATGACGCACTATGTGATATGCATGAATCAATTTAATTAAGTACTCATGACATAATATTAGATATTTTAAGGGTGATCATAGAATTTGCAGACATATTATTCATATACTAAATCAATATTGATTATAGACAATTCCTGCCTCGATATTTTTAACATAAATTCACCCATATATGTAAAGCACATGCACTTTCCATTTTATCTTTTCCTAATTTCTAGTACCATTATTCTATAAGCAAAAACGGAAGTATAAGAATGTAGGAAATAAACTTACTCGGCATTGTGCGGACAAACTAGTTGTAGTAGTTTCGGGTACGAGGACTTGGTCTCCACGTCATCTAAACAAAAGAAATACCCAAAATGAGTATTTTATGGAAGTACTACTTAAACTTGCTAATTCTATTTCATTAAGTTCGTCAAAAATCGTATTAGAGTAAAATTCTTAAAATGACCGTAATTTGCTCATTTAACTTGGAATTTTGTATATTATATGTCGTTTTCCACCTACACAAAAAATTTGTCCATTTCTAATGTTAATTTCGTCATAAAAAGTCATTTGTGTCCAAAAATAGTAAGATACAGAACAATCACAAATTTTCCCAGCCTCAAAATACAATTTTTCAAACTTTTCTTTGTCTATAAATCCTTAAATAAACATGAGATATTTATATGGTTGAAAAATCATATGAATATATAGATACAGACTCATATTGTATGCATAATTTTAGTGGTATTGTCTCAACAATGATTTTTTATAAAACAACTTGTCTAAGGGTTGGAAAGATTGATATTTTAAAAGTCTTCTTTAAGTTATTAGGAAGAAAGCCTAAAAATTCTTTCATTATCATGAGTGAATGCTTTCTTATTATAATATTATTACTAACTTTTCAAAAGATAAATTAGTTTTCAAAAACTTAGTCTTTTTAGGATATCTACCAATTCTATTTCTATTGATTCAAAAATTGAAGTTTCAAAATTTTTCTTAAGTTGTTGGTGGTATCTAAGGTTTTAAGTTGTGTCACATGTATATTTTCTCTTCATATTTATATTTTCCTTCTTCTTAGCAAACAAGTTTATTATTTAAAAAACTTACTTTCTTAAGTTGTTGGCAAATTTTATTTCTCTAAGTTGGTTTATAAACTAGTGAGTTGATTTTTACCTTGATTTTGAAAACTTGTTTAGTTCTTAGCTTTTATTATGAGTTGGTAAAAATCTTATAAATAAGTTTTAGGAAAAATTTGCATAACAAAAAAAAAAATATCAACATTAAGGTTTTAATAAATTTCATGTTACTATTTTGAAAAGAGAATGTTTATCTACTTAGTTAAATCCTTAAGGAAATTTTCAGCACTAATACTTTAAAAATTCATGATAATCTTGTCTAATTTCTTGAAAAGAATTTATTTTTTAAAAAAATTCTAAGCTCTTTGATGGAAAAATCATTGCTGTGTGACAAAAATTATTTTAGAAAGAGTTTTAGCGATATCTTCTTTATTAAAGAAAGAGTCCTTTTTATTTTTGTCAAGACAACAACTCGACCATGCATGAATATGATCATATGTCATGAAAAGTTAAGAATAACAATAATAAGTAGATTAAATATAAGAAGCAAATGAGCATATAGTAAGGTTAAGTATTAGGAGCCTTAGTTTCATCAAGGCTTCTCGGAATTAAGAATAGATAGTTCTGAAAGAAAAAAAGAAAGAAAGAAGAAAAGGAAAATCATAATAATAAGGCAATAATAAAATGTTAGGTTAGTGATATTTAGGCTCTATGAAATATAGATATACATATATATAATACATATATATAGAGTTAGATTAGAGCAACAATATATATAACAATATAGCAATGTAATAACATAAACAACATAAGGAAATTTTTGTGCATGAACAAGAACAAAACATGAATATAATGTTGCTTCCATAATCTATAGGTTTAGGAAACATACACAATAGTGTTAAGTTACATGACATGAAAATATTTATAGAAGTTTCTTTACCTAAATATTGTCGGTTGATTAAGAAGAGAGGGACCTATAGTGATATGTGGAAGGTAATTTTATGGAGAGAAAAGAGAGTTGGGAAGAAATTGTTGGACATGAATTTTGTCGAGAAATTTTGGGAGAGTTTTGGTAAGGAAATGAAGTGTGTGAAAGAAATAGAGGGAGATTGAGTATTTATAGAGATTTGTAGAGGGGAATTAGATGTAATAAAATTAATTGAAAAAGAAAAAATTAATGGAAGAGAGAGGGGGAGGGTGCTATTTGTGGAAGAGAGGGAGAGATTCGATTGAATTTTGTAATAAAAGAAATTAAGATATGAAATATGAGTATTATAAAGTGATATTGGAAATGAAAATTATAAGAAATAGGTGTATAGGTAGTAAGAGTAGGTAGTAAGAAAAAAGAGAGATAGGTGAAAAATAATGAATAGTAAAAATTGTACAATAAATAGTAAACTAGACAATTAAATTACTTGTAGTAAAGAAAATACGCGTAAACAAGCTATATTTGATATTTTTAGTCACTGAAAAATTCAAAAACTGTTTTTTTGAAATCTTCATATTATTACGAGTCTAATAGTGTCATTGAAATATTTTTACCTTTCTATGTGTCCGAAACTTGATTATAAAATTTGATCTCGTTCGAGTCTGAAACGATCTAATTTTCTACAAATATGATCTTTTTAGGCTTCCCTACATTATTACGAACCATAATATACTATTATCTCAATTTTATTATCCTATGATTAAGGGCGTGAGATTGCTGGATTAAAACCAGTGCGATTTGCTATAGAATTGTTGACTTTAGGGTTTTCGATTGACTTCCGTTCTAGGGTTTAAACATAAGATGTTGATAAAATCTAGGAGTTTATAGAGGATACCTATAGTGTTTAACATTAACTAGAGAATCATTTAACAAATGGGTCTACGTGAACATTGTGCTTGGGTGGTAATGATGTAGGTATCTAAAAAAATTAGAGTATTTGCCCAATACGCATTTTAAAGAGTATTGTGATGAAACTTGATGAAGGTCGTGATAATTGAGCCACCAATAAGTAATAGCAAGTAATAAAATCAGTTTGCATCAGTTTGCGAAATTGATGGTTCAAAACTTCTGAAACCATTAAGGTTTTCCTATTAAAGATAACTTACTACCATTAATGAAAATTCATGGTTAACTCATTGTAATCAATGGTAACTGGTCCTAAACTTAGCAACATTGAACTTTAACGCATGTTAGCCCCTTGAACTTGTAAAATAAACCACAAGTATGTTACACATTTTCACCTACCATTACTTGAAATGTTGAAGTTCTCAACACTATCAAATTTAGATACTTGACTAATCTTGGCTGTAAGAAATTGTGAGTACTTCCACTATTTATAAAATGGGAAAAAAAAATTAATTTTTATAACTCTATAAAATGTAATGTTTTAGGAACTTGTATACCTAATAGAGCATGAAAACTGCTTGTAGCTACATCAAATTAGAAACATCTTGGATTTGTGCACTTATTTCTCATATGTTTTCTCAATCATCATAAGAAAAAAATTTTTCTTTACATTTATGATTGCGATGAAACTTTTCATCCAATTAACATAGCTTTTTTCTTCTTGCGACCATTTCACTTACTAACAACTTCTTAATGGGCTTACAGGCTTGATGTTAGAATTAGAATTAGAATTTGTGAGAAGTAGAAGGCTTTAGAATTGATATTTTATTAGATGGTTTATTACTAAAATCAGAGTTGGAATTGTGTTTTGGTAATTGTTTGGGGTAAGTGTTTAGGTGTGTAGTCTAGATTTGAAAGGAAATTGGTTAAGATACCTGGCCTCATGCAATTTAGCTAAAGAAATGGCTTGATTCAAATCTTGAGGTCGACTAATATGCAATTCCCATTTCAAATAGGGTTTAGGACTCGAAATGAAACAATTGATCAAGAAGCTATATGATCATCCAACTGCTCTATTAGAAAGAGCCTCAAGTTTTGCTGATAATCTTCAACAGAAGATGTTTGTAAGAGTTTGGACAATTGGCCTTGCATATCCTCATAAACAGAGGGACTAGATCGTTCTTCTATTACTTTCTTGAAAGTAATCCAAGTAGAAATTTTATTATTGTTTTTTAGCCACTGATACCATTCTAATGCTTTCTCCTTTTATGCAAATGCATCAATGGTAATTCGATCTTCATTGGGAACTTTGTGAAGATTAAAGAAACGCTCTGTTTTAAAGAGCTAACTTATAGCATCATCACCATTTAGATGTCGTCATGGTTTGGTTCGGGTTTGGAACTAGACCTGAACCACTAGTTCCCGATTCAAAAAATGGTGGAACCAGAACTGGACCGCGGGAGCCGGTCTGGTTCCTTGTTCTTAGGAACCGTTGGTTCCCACAATTTGATTCGGTTCTAGAGGAACCAGAAACCATGAAATAAAAAAAAACCAATTAAATAATTTACTTGATTTAACTAAGGAAAAATGCAAAATAAATTTTTAACTTGAAATAACATTGAGCCTAACAATAATTGTTCATAGCATTAATTAAAAGAAATTTTATAATTATGTATATAATTATATACAATTACTTGCACTTTTTTTATTGTTATATTAGCAATGCGACACTATAAAATATTCAAGATACAAATAATTCTCAACAACAAAAAACAAATCACACATTGTTAAGAAAGAAAATCTACTTTGGTGAGAAGTCCACATAAATTTAACAATATATGATTTCAAATGTATGTATTACTTGTGTTGTTAATAATAACACATTAAATATTGTGAATAGAAAATAATTTTTTTATTTATGCGAAAGTAGTTTTAAATATTTGTTTTATAATTACAATTTTTTATAACTTTATTTATATTTATATTTATAATTTTTATGACGTAAAACCGCTAGTTCTTGAACTCGCGGCTCCAAAACCACCGGGTCATGAGGTTTTTAAGGATGGAACATTAAAAACACGCTAGAACCGGTGGGTCCTTTACCAGTTTAGACCCGCCATTCCCGGGTCGGTTCTCAGTTCAAGAACTGCCGGTGACGAGTCAGGTCGATTTCCGGTTCAAAACCGACCCATGATGATATCTATCTTGGGAATTTCAGTTTTATACTCTTAAGGATTGAATCTGTGGTATGAATAGTGGAAAGTGATGACTTAACTCTATTAGAAACCTGTTATGCAACAATTTGAGTTAAAATCCTTAGATTTTTCAAACTATTTGCAATAGTTTGATTCACTTCATCCATAAAGTAGCTAAATTCTTATCCGTTTAATATTCATATTGCTTTATAGTCTGTCTAGCCCTCATCTAAATTCATGTTTCTTATTTCAAGCGCCTTGAACATCAACTAAAGAGCAAGAAGCAAACATCAACTAAAGAATATGAGAGAAATAATTGTTAAGGTATAACTATAGAAAGCCCATGAACCAACTCATTACACAATACTTTCAACCTTAGTTGCCTTCTAGAACTCACTAACGTGTCTTTTGTCTTAGTAGGCTATTCTATTTCTAAACCCTAACTCTGTTTGACGATCTTTGGCCTTCAGTGTGGATGCTACTCTAGCAATGTGTTTGATTGTGTTTCACATATCAAGTTTGCAAACTCCTAGTCTTCAAGAGACACCAGATATGAGGAGCCAAAGATGGTTTTCCCTGTCTTACTCTTTCTTTTTCATTTAGATCTTAGCTGGATCTATTATTGTAATCACATGCAATAATTATGATTACATTTACAAGTATTTTTGTTTATCAACTACTTTTAGTTACAAAGTTCAATGGGCTACTTGTAACGCCCTAAATTTAACTAAGGCATTACCACTACGTAGAATACTTAATGTATTACACGCTCAGACTTCCTAGAATATTACAAAAACAATTTATAAATCTTTACTCCCACCAGAGCAGACCAACTTTCTAAGAAACAAAACATTTGGGCACCACCAAACCCTTTAAAATAAATACAAACTCAAAAGATAAATCAAGTTCTTTAAAATAAAACATAAACATAATAAAATATATCTTCGATTCTAGCACACTTCACTTCTCTTCTCAAACCTCTAGGATCGCCCATACCTGAATCAGACATCAACAACAACATCATCATCAAAACATTATTATCATCATCAATCATCAACAATATCATCAACATCAATCAATAATACCCGAAAAAGATAATAACAACAATAATGAACCAAAGCCCAGTACACATTAACACAAATACACATGAAATGACACACAAGCCTAACTAAATGCAATGCACAAACAACAAGTTATTATTTCAACTTAAAGTAAACCAAGCAACATTAGAGCACTCACACTCCAAGACAATCCAAGGGAATCTGGGGGTCTTAAGTAATAGCAGCTGCTTAAGGGGTTGATATAGGAACTTCAGGTACCTATATCTCCTATACATATCCAAAAAAGAGAAAATAGCCTCATCTAAGATTCACAACCATCATACATACAACTTATCCTAGTCCATAATATCAATTAGTTCAACCGGTCCCATAAACATGAACTAAAACATGTTACTTCATTTTGGGCCAAGGTAGATGTTATGCTGATGCCATTTGCTCCATCAACTACCAATTAAGTCACATATAAATCAACCATTGTATCATGGTATATTTAACATTGCATTATGACATCTTAATGCCTCACTACTATGCCATTGCATCATGATAGGGTTGTCGCTCCCCGGATCGAATTCAACGGTACAAGCACAAGCAGCACTCATTTATAATGGTTGTCTTTAAGTTTTAATCCATTTTAGAATGTCTATCTTAACAACCATCCATCATACTAGTTACTGCGTACCTTATATGTTTGAAATCCAAACAGGAATATAAGGTAGTCAAAATTCATCTCAGAAGAAATATTAGCTATCCATATCTATTCATGAAAGTAAACTTGTATAAGAATTAAATTAACTATCCACTTATATCAAACTTATTTTAGAGCCTATTTGATCAGACACTAATTTGGAACCCCGTTATGGCTGCAAATATCGCTCCACCAAAATACAGACAGTTCTTCTTTATTTGTCAATGTATTTTCTTTTGACTTTGCTTATAGTCTCTTATTATAAAAACATCATCACATCATATATATTCAAAAACATTCATTTCCTAAGCAAACACATATATGAAACAATATATCTCTCATATTAATTATGGTTTATCTTAACTTATTATTTTAAGTCAACTATTAACTATTAATTCATTTTAACTTAATCTTAACTAAATTGATTAGAGTTAATCATTTAATCCAATTATTAAGCTAAGATAATCAAAATTAATCAATATAATACATTTTAGTTCATTTAAGTCCATTTATCCAAGTTGAACTTAGGTTTACTAATTAAGTTCATTTCATACTTAAGAACTATATTAACCCAAGATAATTATTAATCCTATTAATTCATTATCTCATAATTAATTATGTAAACACTAACATGTTATTTAATCTACCATTAATCTATTTCATTTTATTTTTCTTCCTTCTTTCTTTTTATTTTTCTTTTCTTTTTATGAGTAGCTTTAAGGTAAGGATTACACCTGTGATGGGGGCCGTTATGCCCATCACTGGCCTCATGATGTCCGTGATGAAGGCCATGATCACCATTATGGTCTTGCCATGCCCGTAACAAGAAGATGACATCCCTTATTACGGTCATGATCTAGGCTTTTTTCTTTCAAAAATTCTTGTTAGTGGAGATCACACCCTTCGTAATAGCCGTTATTCTTCTAAATTTTTATTTTCCGCATATATCATGGGCCGTGATGCTATTGTGATGATGCTACGTTTTTCCTTTGTCCTTTATACTAATTTTTAACTACTTCATTCAACATACATCAACAAAAATAACTTATTATTAGCTTAACCATGCTCATTCTTGATTTATAAATACTTCTATATACATAAATATATCATATAATGACAATTCATTTCATTAAACACTTGATCTACATAAATATACATATATTTAGGTTTTTAACAAACATGCTCATAATCTTTGTTTTATCAATATTATCACAAGTTTTACATATATCTAGCCCTAATACAACATTCACATACATAAGTAAATTAAAGCAAGAAAAGTAACAAAACTTATCTTTAGACAAATCCAACACTTGATTCTTCTACTCCTACTTCCTAAGTTCTTAGAGTTATTTAGCATGATCTTTATTTTTTATCTTGTTTCCTATCTTTGATTTCTTCCATAGACATGTTGAATTTGAGATTTGGGGTTGGCTTTTGAATTGAGAGAAGGAGGAAGAGAGAGAAAAAGAAACGAAATAAAAAGAAAAGGGAGAAAAAAAAAAGACAGGTGAGAAAAGAAAGAAAAGGAAACGAGGAGCATATATATATATATATATATATATATATTAATTAGAAGATATTTTAAGATAAGATATTAGACTTAAACTTTTCTGATAATTATTTTAAGAATCGCAATTAGTTAGAAAATAATTTGAGAACATAATATTAAAAATCTATAACGATATAAAAACATAATTCATAAATATAATTTGTGAAAATATGATATTTAACCTGGGTTTGGGTTTAAAATTGATATTTTTAAATGAGTAATTGATTTAAAAAATTAATAAGATCTTACAAAATGAATGATAAGTAAAGCTTAAAGTTTAGGAATTTACTAAATGTTTAAAATGTTTGCTTTGAGATTTAGAAATTTGAATTTGAGGTAAAAGGAGTTTATTTAAAATGAAAGATTGAGTAGAAGTTAGATAGTTTGATTTATAAAATCGATGAAAGAAGAAAGATATTTTGAAAAAAATATTTAAAATCTCAAACCTCAATTTAACCTATTTACTAATTTAATTATATCAAATTGTCTATTTCTTTCTTTATTGTCTACTTATTTTACTTATTTAATTTATTTAACTATGTTCAAATTAACTATATATATATATATATTATATTATTCAATTAAATTATTTCTAAATTAACTAGGTGAGGTTTGTGATATATCACTATTGATTAGTATAATCTTGTAACTATTTAGGTTCTCTACGAATCTTTTGTTGTTGTGAATTGGTTGTAACATTGTCATTAATACATACAAAATCTTAAAGGGTTAAATGGAGGGAGCTTAAATGGAGAGATCCATATCTGATGTGCTACTAAATTCTATCTTATGATGCCCTACTAGAGTCTCCTTGAAATAGTGCTTTGGTATTGGGAAGTATTTCTCAACTCCTAAATTTTCTTTTAATGTGAATGGTGAGCTCGTGGGATTTATTCTTGGTTATAGAGGGCTTTGCTATGGTGATCCCGTCCCAAGCGCTTGCTACAAAGGTTTTATCTCGTATTTTTGAGGGATGTCTCAGAATCCTAATTTCTCATTTTAGTAGGTGGTGTAAGGAAGAGAAATCTCTCATCTTTGCTTTATGGATCATCTCATGAGTTTTTGCAGGGGTGATGTTCAGTCTACAAGAGCTATAAAAATATGCTTTAGAGGAGTTGTAAAGGCTTTCGAGCTCAAACCCAGTGGAGCTAAAAGCATTGTTTTCTTCTCCTCCAATGTTGACACCTCTTTCTTGGTCATGTGGCTTGTAGTTTTTAGAGATAAAAGGAATTGTGTCATTAAGAGGTCATAAACAAAACAAACTTTGCATTAACATATCGAACAATGAGAAATTTAGCTACTATTTATTGATTTCCTCTATGGAAAAATTGATCAAACTAACAAATGAATGTTACATACATAAATAC
Organism: Combretum micranthum; assembly: GCA_024138025.1. Classification (NCBI taxonomy): domain Eukaryota; kingdom Viridiplantae; phylum Streptophyta; class Magnoliopsida; order Myrtales; family Combretaceae; genus Combretum; species Combretum micranthum. The sequence goes on from JAMXBD010001545.1 coordinate 208,352, forward strand.
AAAACCAAACCATAATTAAATATGATCTTAAAACTATGTCTTTAATCTCACTAGGCATGCATACTTCCTCCAGTACACCGAGGACTGTTGTTAGTAGTCCAATTCTCAATTCATTATTCTATAGTCTCTTCCTTGCAGCGAAATGAAATCTCTGGCAAACCTGTAAATCCAACTGCTTGGTTAGTCTTCGAACCCTGTTCAACCCCTTCCATCTCTCTTATAGGGAAGTTGTTGATAGTCCTCAAATAGGAACCAAGCCACTTCGTCTGCATATAACTATTTCTTCTCCACGGTGGCACACACAAATCCATGCTTTTCATGGATTGCTTGATGGCTGCACACATTATTCTTACTATCCTCTGAAGTTCTTCGGGTCGGCCAACATAAACCGGAGGAAATAATTCAAGCAATGATGCGTATTGAGCTGAGGGACGGCTATTTGGAATTGCCCTTCTAGGGATACTTCCACAATGTAGCGAGTTTGGTTTATCTTTACATCAATATATTGGTAATTCCCAGCCACATTCTTGACATTTTTCTCCCATTTTGATTTGCATAGCCCTGTTACACAATGTAGAATTTTCATGAGTATCCATCTATTTCAATTTCTTAACAAGTACATAAGAAGCCTAATATATATAGGTAGGTCCAATTATTATTTAACACGTAACCAAATTTCTCAATTACGAATGATAGTTATTCTAGAGACTACTCATGTGTCAAAGTGTGATTAGTAATTATTTTGAATACTACCACTATCTTTCATGTATCTAAACATGATCTGTAATTACTCACTACATGTACATATACCTTATGTATATTACCTAATATTTTTCCCTAATAGTACCATCATCAATACGAAAAGGCATAAATATTATTCATCAAAGAAATGCATCACTTTGACATCATTTTGCAATGAAAAATTTTCAAATATGGAAGGGGGAAGAAAAAGAAAAAGAAAAAGAAAAAAACAACTCACCAGCATCAAAGCCCTCCTCACGTAAATATGCCATTAATTGCCTATGAAATCCCTTGGTAGATTTATCACCAATTTTCTTCGCCCATTCCACCCCCACGCGAATTCTCTCTTTTTCCTCATCCATAGATGATCCTAAACCAAATATTTCCTTCAAAAACCTTAATCTCGGATTTAGAGCAATTTCTTTTCTCAATGGACTCCTCAGCCTCACCATCATTAACATTATTTTTATCATGATTAATAATCAAGTTACTCTTACTCTTATCATTATCATAATAACTTGAACCCTTCCTTCTCTTTCCACAAATGACTCTACAAGACCAGAAAGATCAATTGTACTTTTTGCCATCAAGTGGTCACTTCCGCTGCTTTCCGAAAGGCATACTCGAGCCACCGCATCATCGAAAGCAGCGGCTACCCTCTTGAGCTGAACCGGAATTGCCACCATTTCTATATTCTATATACTTTACTCTACTGATTTTATATGTATTGCTTTTTTTTTTTTTTTTCACGTATATATGTACCCTGTGTCTATTTAGTTATATATATATATATGGAAGCAAATGAAGTGAATGCTTTTGAGTTATACATATAAATATAGAAGCATGACAGGAAAAATTAAAAATTGTGATAATGGCGGCATAATGTCGACAGAGCAAAGAAAAACAGTACAATAATGGCGATAGGATGAAGTAATTGGCGACTTGCCGACGACCATACTCGGTCAAGTATGGATTGACACTTGCCAACGACTGATATGATGAAATTGGACTGTTACTAGGGAAAAGCAAGAATGGCTCTATGTATGGCGCTGCTCTTTTATTATTTTAAAGCGTAATATTAACGGTTCAATATGTGCCAATTTTCGTAAAATATCAGCGAAAATCATTTACTACCATTATCATATATAAAAAAATCATCCATACACGTAATTTATTAATATTATTATATTGTTTTTTTTTCTCTTTCTAACTTACGGCTCTTAAAAATCAGGGTTGATTAGTGAATTATGTAGTTTTTCTTTTTCCTTTTTTTTAATAATATATTTCACTAAGAAGAAGCAGAATGTTAAAAGTGATTTATTTATTTATCTTTTCTAACAATTATTGCTAAATATCGTTAACATTTTCGAAATGAATTGGCTGTATATGCGGTTTGATTGCATCATTATTTTTGCCTTTCTTAGGTCATTCTATAAGATAAGTCAAGTCAAGTGCTAGGTCATTCTATAACATAGGTCACAGTCAAGTGCGAATTTAGTTTGCTGAGTTTTTTGTTTTTAATTTTATAAAAAGTACATTTTAACTTTTACAACATCTTCATTAACATAACTAGTTATTCTTTTTCTTCTCATTCTAAGTAAAGATGCTATTATCGTATTCACTCGAGAAGCAAAAAAATTATAATTCATAATGAATTGTTATTACGTAAAATAATGAATAGTAATTCATACCTCATACTTATTAATTATCATTTAATGGTATCTTTTCCAACTTTATTTTAAATACCTATATTTTGAAAATTTTGTTTATACAATTACATTCTCTTTATAATAAAGATAAGAGATATTATAGATATTTTAACTTTTATTCTAATAATTATTTGCTTTATTTTTTAAACTAAGTAAGCACTGTAATAACTATTAAAACCTTATTACAATGCTGTTGAATTAGAATTCAATTCCTCTTTATTTAATATGGCGAAATGAACAAGTCATTAAGGTTTTTCAACTTTTCTCCTTTTGAATCCTCAATTTTTTTCTCTCCTTCTATATGAGTTTTTAATTTGTTGGTTCAAATTTGGTAGAGGGTGAATAGCATTAGACTTAAACTTCTATGCTGGGTTTGCAAAATAAAACATGGTCAATGGTATACCATGGTAATATATGGTGCGACTATTCTGATACTTAAGCTAAATTGTACCCCAAAATATATAGAAGTTAAGAGATATTAGAGTTATCAGAGTAACATTCTTGTCCTCTTAGGCTTAGAGATGAGTTAGAAAAAGTTGGACCTAAGCCTTATTAGAAGTGTTCAAGACCATTGGATTAATAATAATACGCAGAATGAGTCAAGTATCTCTTATCGAATTAAAGATTAGTTGCTGCTCAATGTTGACCTTTTAGTTCGAATCCTACTTCTACAGACAATCCCAACTTCTTGCCCCGTTCTAACACCATTCTCAGACTATTAAAAATTCCTACAAGAAATAACATGCAAGATCAAATAATTTGACTAGGATATGGACTTACAGACTCTCCTTAAAATCAAATTATTCTTGTGGAGAAGTGTTTGTAGTAGCATAACAGTCAAAATAAAAGTGAATGGGATTTTAAACCCCTAGATTTTATGCTAATAAATACCTAAACCCTAGAACCATAAATAAACCAGAAACTCTAAAGTCACAAACCTATAATAACCCTAGTAAATTTAGATCCGACAATTCTACATTCTTAACCCGTGAACAATAAAATTGAGTTAATAATATTATAGCTCGTAATAATATAATGAAGTTTAAAAAGATCAATTGGTCAAAATTTGATTTGTTTCAGACTTGAACGGGATCAATTTTCGAAAACAGGATCTGGACACACGAAACGATAAAAATATTCTAATAACACTATTAGACTCGTACTACTATAAGAATTTAAAAATATCAGTTTCAGGATTTTTTTTATATCTAAAAATATTAGATATAGTTTGTTTACAGTATTTTCTTTACTGTTGGTATTAATTTATCATGTACTATTCATGTTACTATTCTAAACCATTCAATACTATTCCTCTATCTCTACTTTTTCTTATTACTTGTTCTTACACTCCATTATACCTATTTCTTATAATTTATATTTCTTATAAAACTTTATTCATCATACCTTACGTATTATTACTTTTCATTACAAAAAATAAAAAAAACAATTAAATCTCTCTCTCCCCATCAACCAAAAAGGTGCCTCTCTCCCCCACACACATCTAATTTTATTTTATTTAATTACAACTAATTTCCTTCCACATTTATCTATAAAATACCCCCTCCCTTCATTTCTTTTACACACTTCTCAAACATACCAAAACTCTTTCAAATTCACTCCACAAAATTCCTCTCTCTAAAATTTCTTCCCAGCTCTCTTCTTTTCCACACCATTATTATTTTCGACAACATCAACCCCTTTTCTTCTACCATCCATTCTCTTACCTTAGGTAAAATTTTCTAATATATTCTTCATGTTCATGTTAACATAACATGACTATAGTGTGTATTTCCTAAACCCATAGGTATTATAGAAGTAACAATATGTTCATGTCTTGTTTAACAATTTCATGTATTATTTTTATTATTGTTATATTGTTATGTTTTATTATTGCCCCTAATCTAATTTTTATATATATTACTAAGTATATTTATATGTTATATATATATATATATTCTTAGAGTATATAAGCTCACTAATATAACTTTTATTTATGCTCATGCAATTTATTTATTTCTTTCTTGCAATTTATTTATTTTGCTATTTTATAATATTAGTCTTTCTAATCTTAGACTTATCCTTATTGAGTCAAAACAATTTCTTTTTTTTCCTTTCCTTTTCTTTTCTTTTTCTTTTCATGTCTAGTCTTTCTAGTTTGGAAGCCTTGATACAAGCTAAGACTTCCAATGCTTGACTTTATTTATATGTTCTTTTGCTTATTTAAATTGCTACATCTTTTATTTTTCATGTAAATTATTATTCTATTGTTATGTAATATGGTCATATACTCATATTCATGCAAAACAATAATGTTGTTGTCTAAGTAAAAGAAGTTTTCTTTCTTTATTAAAATTAAAGACTAAAATCTTTACAAAAGTGAAGTTGGCACTTAGGAAAAGTTTCCTTTTTAGAATTTAAATAAGTTAACCAAGATTTTTAAGTGATGATATTATGTAAAATTTTTCCTAGGCATAGTAAGTAGTTCCTTTATTCTCTTTTTCAAATCCAAAAATCTTAAGGTTGATAATCCTTTGTTAAACAAGTTTTTCTTAAAAACTTATTTAAAAGAACCATACTAACACTCTAATAAAAATTAAGAACTAGATAAATTTCTAAATCAAGATGAAAATCAACTTACTAGTTAAGAAAACACTTAGAAAAGCAATAATGTTAAATAACCTAAAGAAACGAGTTTTCAAAAATATAAAATTTTATTTTTATAAAAACTATGAAGTCTATGGTAGTCATTTAAAATAAACCAAAAATCTTAATTTTTATTTCAATAACTTACAAAGGAAAATAGTAAATTCTAATCTTCAAATTCCGAAAGGAAATTGTTTTATTAAAAATCATAGTTTGGACAAGCATGTAATGTGAGTTTATATATGTATAAAAAAGATTTTTCAACTATATATATATATATATATATATGATTACTATGGGCTTTTTGGTTGATACAAGGTTTGTAAAAATTATGTTTTAAGGGCTGGGAATTTTGTGCCAGTTCTGTACCACACCTTTGTGCAAACCAAATGACTTTTTATGATACAAATAACCTTAGAAATAGATAGATCTTTTCGAGCAGGTAGAAAATGACATATAATATGCAAAATTTCGAGTTAAAATGAATAAGTTATGGCCATTTTAAGTTGGAATTTTACTCCATCCGATTTTTGACAAACTTAGTAAAATAGAATTCGCAAGTTTAATTAGAACTTCCATGAAATACTCATTTTGGATATTTCTCTTATTTGGGTGATGTGGAAGGTGACTTTTCCTACCCGGACGACTATTTTGACTAGTGAAATACGGCAATGGCCGAGTGAGTTTATTTCTTACATTTCGTACTTCTGTTTTTTACTTATAGAATAGTGACATTAGAATTAGGAAAAGATAAAAAGGAAAGTACATGTGCTTTATATATATTGTAAACCCCCAAATTTTTTTAGAATTGGTTTAGCCTAAAACCTAATTGGAAGTCAACCGGAACTCTAAAGTCAACAAAACCTAGTTAGACGTAATAGCTTAGCCGATAATCCGAATAAGCAACTCGGTAAGAGTAAGTAGGAGTTTAGTAAAAATAGTGTGTAATTACCCAAGGAAGCCTAAAAAGATTAGATTAGTAAAACCACAACTCGTTTCGAACTCGATCGGATACAGTTCTTGAAAAACGTGTCACGGAGCTTGGAATAGTAAAAATATTCCGAATATACCGTTAAACTCCTAAAAATATAAGGTTTTCAAAAATATTAGTTTTATAATTTTTCGACAAGTAAAAATAATAGATATCGCAATTATACGCGTACTTTCTTACTACTGGTATTTTATTAGTCATATCTACTTTACATTATACTATTCATTACTATTCTACACTATTCTTTTATTTCTACTTTTTCTTATACCTATTCTCACAAACACCATAACTTATAACCTTTACTTTTTACCTTTTCCATAACTTTATTTCACATCTACCTTACTTATTGCTTTATTTAATCAACAAAAATACAAAAAATAAATCTCTCCCTCTCTCTTTCACCTATGGTCACCCCCCCCACCCCCCCCATGCATCTCTCAATTTGTTCCAATTTTCTTTTATTTTAATCACACAAAAATTCACTCCTCATTTCCTATAAATACCCCCTCCTCTTTCACTTCTTTCACACATTTACTACATACAAATTATCTACAAAAACTCTCTCAAATTCTCCTCTCAAAAACTCTCTCCAAATATCCTCCCAAAACTTCTCAAAATAATCTCATACCACTTTCTACCTACACAAAACCAAAACCACATAACACTTCAAAAACCTTTAGGTAAACTTTTCTCCATATTTTCTTCTTCTCATGTCATGTAACTTTACATGACCATGGTGTGAGTTTCCAAAGACTAAGTGTTATGGAAGCTACACTATGTTCATGTATTGTTCTTGTTCATGAAAATCTATTTATGTTTATGTTGATATTTTGTTCATATTATTGTTATTATATCTAAGTATTATTATATATCTATATATATATATACATACTTATTCTTTAGAGCATATAAGTTCACTTGCAATTCATTTATTTTAATACAATGCAATTTATTTATTCCATTGTAATTTATTTATTCTTTGTTATTTTAAGACTAGTCTCAAGTCTTAGACTTGTCCTCATTAAGTCAAAACAAATTTTTCTTTCTTTCATTTTATTTTTATTTTGGGACTAGTCTACTTCTTAGTCCCAGGAGCCTTGAAGAAGCTAAGACTCTCAATACTTGACTTTATTGTTTATGTTATGTTTGTTTGCTATTATTTCTCATAAATCATGTTTATTTAAATTGTTGTCCAAAATTTCAAGTTCTAAAAATAATTGACAAAAAGGAGGTTTTATCACTTGAAAAAAGTTTATGTGAAGTATAAAATCTATGATTTAATAAAAATAAAGTAATTTCTTTTCAAGTTACTAAAAACCCATTACAATTTTAGAAACTACTTTTGTTATGAAAAACTTTTTAAATCCTTTATTATCCCACTTTGTTTTTCAAAAGAAAACAATTTTTGGTACAAAAATGATTTCTATGAAAAATATAACATGAGGAAAGGATGAGAAATTTTCAAATAAAGATCTTTTCAAACAAATGGATAAAGAAAAATTGTATAGAAAATAAATAGGAAAAATAACACCAATGTAGAGAATTTAGGAAAGAAGAAAATTACTTTTTGAAAAAGGTCATCTAGGAAAAGAAATAAGTCAAACATAAAGTGATTCTTTGAAAAAAAAATATTCATTTAAAAGGTTTACAAAAATAAATTTCTTGTAAACTATATTTTTCTAAACTCCTAATTGATATTGTTTTACTCAAGAAACATGATTGGACAACACACACTTGAGCATGAATAAATGTGAGCTAAGTAACTAATAAAAGAGAATTTTTCAACTATATAGATAACTAAGTATTTATCAATCAAGTCTTGAATGAATTGAAGTTTGAAACAAAATTGTTTTGAGTTAGAAAATTCATGGTGAATCTGATCACCATTGTTTCGGGGCCTAAATGGTTTAGTTTGACAAAAATAGTTATAGAAATGGATAGATCTTTTCGAGTAGGTAGAAATCGGTATATTATATGCGCAATTCCGAATTAAAATGACCAAGTTATGGCCATTTTAAATTGGAATTCTCCTTTATACAAACTTTAATATTCTCATGACATTGTTTTGTCAAAATTCAAGAAAATCATCAAGAAATACTCATCTTGGGTATTTTCTTTGACTAGGTGATTCCGAGGAAGAATAATTATATCCGAAGACTATTTCGATTAAGTGAGTGTGTGAGCGGCTCACCCACTAGAGAAATCATCGTCATGGCATCGTGAGTTTATTTCCTTAAATTGCTTTAATTGATTGTGCTTATAATCTAGTCGCATTAGAATTAAGGAAAGACGAATGGATATGTATGTAAGATAATTGGTTGAAAGGATCCTAAGAATATCGAGGCCGGAATCGATTTAATATTTGTTTTAGTATAATACTTGATTTGCCTAAAATTCTACGATCACCTTAACTTTGATAATAATGATGCTATAAAGTCACAAATAAATTGGTTCATGCATACCACGAAGTGAGTCACATTGCATTGGGCTATTATTCTTGGGTGAGAAGGATGGTAGTTCAGGTCGAAAGCAACACTTGGCGGAGTGACCGAAAGCGATTGCTCGGCGACATGGAGAAAATGCTTGGCGGATAGTCCGGAAGTAAGGCTTAATTCAAGTAAACTTATGGTGCTTGGTGATATTGATCGAAAGCACAAATCTTTTTAACTAAAACTACTTGTTATAAGATTATGTATCACCAAACCCCAAATGGAGGGCGTAAATCCATTCAACATATAGTTTCCGGAGAACTATATGCCTTGTTTGCCCACGTGTATGTTGCATCTCATATGTTTGCTTAAATAACTTGTTTGAATTTTTATTTCAAGAAGTCATTTATGGAAATAGTTCTCACTAAACCTATTAGCTTATACCCCTATAGATATCTTTTGTAGTTCCCTTATCTATGGCTGAGGCCACGAGGACCCTGCAGTCAGGTATTTTCTTTTTGGATAAGGAAATTCCAGATGAAGTTTAGTATTGAATAAGATGTAGAAATATTCTTGTAATAGATTTATGACTGGGGAATGCCCCTAAGTTTGTAAGATCATTATTATGAATAAATGAATATTATGAATCCTCTCTTCTTAATTTGTTATTATATCTCCTTAAGTTTCATAATTCCATGTATGGTCCTCTCAATTTGTGAGAGCACGCCTTATACTTAATGTGAAAGCTTAGGGGAATGACTAAGGTTGTCATACTTAAGCTTTAATATTGAGTGTGGCGGACTGTTACGTTTAAGGTACCCCTTGGGACGTGACATATATGGTTGAATTTATGTTAAGTATATCGATGCGAGAATTATCTATAATTAATGTTCGATTTAGTATAGTAATGATATGTTTGCAAATTCCATGATCATCCTTAAAATATTTAATACCATGCCATGAATACTTAATTAAATCAATTCATCATAGCACGTAGTGAGTTACGTTGCATTCATTACTATACACTTGGTGGGATAAGGGCATAATAGTAAGGTCCGCAGAGCCGGAAACTCTGCATAACGACGAATGGTCGTTCGAATTAATTTAACAGTGAGTAGACACCCGAATGAACTACATTTTAGCAGCTAGAAATGGCTTGAATAAACTACAAAAATCTTATTTGCTAATAGCGGTTTATATGGCCTAGAACACCTAACCTCGAATAGAGGGTGTAAATTCATTCAACATATGATTTTTATAAAATCATATGTATTGTATGCTAACGTGTTTGTTATATCTCATATGCTTGTATAAATAACTTATTTAATTATTGGTCGTGCGAGTACTTTATTGTCGATATAATTCTCACTAAGCAAGTAAGCTTATGCCATCGTAGAAATCTTTTGTAGCACCCCTAGCCTCTGGTACCATCTTTTGGATTCAGGAGCTTTTGGAAAGAAGTCAAGGACTACATATAGACTTAGACTTCTAAGTGAAACTCTGGCGTATTTATTTTGAAAGTTAGACTATGATAGACTTAATATATTTTTGAAAGGGGAATACCCCTTTGATATTTGTAAGACTCCTAATATTATGACTAAGTTTTAATGTTATGATTTCCATTCATAGTTGCTATTATATCTTCTTAAACAACTTGTTTCGAAGTATGATTCTCTATGATCATGAAAGTATGCCTTATACCCAGTATTGAAGCTTTTGGGATGACTAAGGTTTTCATACTTAAGTTTTAATATTGAGTGTAACGGACTATCACGTTAAGAGTACCCTTTGGGGCGTGACAGATTTCCCCACATTTTCAGCAAACTGCCTAAAATCCAACATCTCCCAAACGATATAGGACATAACTTAACGCTCCGTCCCCATGTTTCTGTAGTGTTAACATAGAAATTATAAATTAGCTACAAGTAAATATCAAATTTAGGAAGCAAGATTATGCTAAAAGGAGAGCAGTTATATGAATCTAATTTTGATTCACATGGTTATTGTGGCTTGGTCGAAATAATCAAGTATACAAATTCATAAGCCATAGTTAGTAAATGAAATTAGAATTTTAGCAAATCAATATCGAACACTGTTTAGGCAAAAAGGATATATCATGTTAATATATATAGTAATGCCTTAAATTTAGTGCGTCATCAACTCACTGTATGTCTTCACTAGAGATGGACATGCTAAAAATCAGATCCTGCTAATCTACATTAAAACCAATGATAACTCCAATATCTTACATTAACTAATGTTTCATCAAATCTATTAGTACCACTAATGAAAATATGTAAAAACTCAGTAGTATAAACCAAGCGCTAACTCAAATCCAAGTTAGAAACATCATATGAAAAGTCTCATAATATAAAAGAATCATAAAATAGAGATTTTCAACTTCAGGAGTCGATAATTTTATCTTTCTCATATTTCTATTCAACTAATAATCAACTGGAAAGTCGGGGTGCATATCGTCTTCCCCATAGTCTATGTAAATATCTTAACCATTTAAATAAAAAACCATTGGATCATCACTTGTTCTTAAAAAGGTAAAAAAAAATGAGTACAAGGCCTAGTATGCCAAACTACATCCACATGCGCATGAACAAACAACATACATATTCACAAGCAACATGGCAATATATGCAATAATCACAGTTTATTATCTTATGATTAACTAGGTAACCAACATAGTTTAGAACCATTTATGACTAGTCTTAAACCTATTATAGCTCATGACTCCATGACAGGCAAATACGTATGTACATATATAGATACTTGTGTATATTGGTGTTGGGAATTTCTCAACACTCTGGGTATCATACTTGTTCCACTCTTAGACTATCGAAATTCTCTTTGTGGTACTCCTAGTTTGTTAAGCCTAGCCAAGCACAAATAACAAACAAGCCAGATAGTGTTAAATTCATTTGCAGTTTCTAAGCCTACACTCGTAAACAATAATCAAGATAAGGATGTATCTGATACAATACTTGGAACAATTAAGTCAACAAAACCAGAATCATCTGATCACATATAAAAAATACTAACTCAAAACTTGATTTAGAAAGAAAGCATACTTCTAAGGTCATCTAACTTTCTAAGCTATCAAAAGCTACTACTACTCTACATCTAGATATACATTCTTATCTAGGTTTAGGAGAACTAGATGTTGGACTAAGGGTTTAAGTGTTTAGCAAGGTCAAAACAAGATTACATCATCCCCCTGTTGATCACACTCGTAATGTAGGGTATGAAAGACTTGGGAGAAATAAAACACAACATAACGCCCTTGTCATGCCTGTTGAGGAAGGGGGAGGGGTGGGTAATAGCCATCACAGTTGTGATGAGGGTGGTAATGGCTATCACGGCCTCTAATACTGCCGTGATTGGCTAAGACTCGCAATTCTCTAGGAGATCATGGCTGTGACCCTTGTTCGCACCACACTTCATTCAAAAACGTGAAAATCTTCAAAAACATCCCCTTCTTGATTTTAAACTAGACAAAAACTCTAATTAAAATCCTTCAACATATAATTACTTTATAAGCATGATACCTAAATTTCAAATGATTTTTCCTTTTTCTTTAGAAATCAACCACCGCAACCATCAACAAGAAGGCTTAGGATTTTCCAATCTCTCTCCAAAAGCATGAAATCCTCTAACATGACAATGTAAACTCAAAGAAGATGACCCCTCCTAATCATCAAAGGACCAAAAAGAAGAAAACTTACCTAGTTCTTTAACCTGCATTGTTCCTTGGAGCGAGATACTAGCTTCAAAGAGTTTTAGGATTGAGTTCTTATGAAACTGCTACAGAATGATACGTATTTCTTTAGATGGGAGATAAATTGTAATTATTTAATTAGGAATGACTATTTTGTCCTCTTATTTAATCATATATGACATCTTTTTGCCCTTCTTTATATATTATTTCATTTGATATTAGACATATGGTTTTAGTTGGCAAAACTCTCATAGCAGGATATATAAAATTTAACATGGATGTTTCGATTCTCAGTGCATCCTTTGCCGCCATTCTCAGTGATGTCATAAAAGATGACCAGGGTTAATGGATAATGGGTTTCGCCGAGCAACTGAGATTTATGAGCGTCCTCTAGGCTGAATTATGGGTGTTGTATTGAAGATGACACTATTGTCTTTTGATGAACATACAAGGTTTATAAATTACTAGTGACTCGAAGGATGTCGTAAAGATTATTAAGTCTTATTCCTGTTTGAGTAAATTTCTCCATATTGTCAATGTTCGCATGGCAAACAATATTTGTTTGAAGTCATCCGTCTAGATCATTCTTACCGTAAGGCCAACTTTGCTGCTGGTCATCATACCTCAATGGCAAATTTCTCAGAAGCTGGTGTTACAAATATGCTGTATATAAGGACTATGTTGGTGCTTTATATTCTCAGGAATTTGAAACTCCTCATGGACTACTATATTTAGCTTAATGTATACATGTTTCTTTTGATAAAAAATGGCCCTTGTTAGTTTTCGTTTCTTTTTTACTTTTTTTTTCCCTAAAGAAAACACAGATCTTACCCACATATCATGCATTAAGAAAAATAATGCTAATGTTTATTTGGGACTAAACCAAAGATGTATGCAATAATTCGTAATAAAAAAAAGATCAATTTTTTTTTATGCCCCCAAAAAACAAAAGATCAAATTTATTGTTATATTACTTGTTATGTGTTTTTTGAGCATGTGCAATGGTAAGGTCCTCTATCATGTCAGTTTCTTTAAGAACTTATTCTCTTAAATAGAGCTTTTTACTTTATCAAGATCTTTCATTTTAGTGTCTTTAATATAATTTAATACTTATATATTATTTATTTATTTGTTTATCTTAATATTTGTTAAAAATTTAGAAAAGTAAAACAACTTTTGAAGGACCCTAAAAAATTAAAAGATGAAGGACATTATCACAATCATAAACAACCTAAAAAAAATAAAACTTTAACATATGAAATTGAGTAGAAGACCACTATCAACAAGTCCACTACTCAACATGTTCTTATAAACAATAAGCACATGCCAATCATTTTGAATATATCATAGTTATATGAAGTACCTTTTAGAGGCTCGTAAACAATACCAAAAATCAAAATTTTTTAATGTTTATCAGCCACTCATCAATTCTCATATATCATAGAAAGTCTTCTCCCAGAACTAGTTGTTGCGATTTCCTTGATTCAACAACTCCCAGAAAATATATATACTTATACAAGGAAAAAATTGGACACTCATATTTCATCCTAAACGATGTAAAATCCAAACTAAAAGTAAGAAAACAATAATAATAGCAATCAACCAAAGAAAGCTAGTTTAATGTATATCCTCAATACTAATTATGCCACCAAATATTATTCGCCATCAAATACTGCTGTAAGCTGCCCAATTCTCAACCCAACTTTCCTTGTAAAATCATCCCGGCAGGCGTAGGAAATTTCCGGCGAGGCGGAGAATCCGACCGCTCGTCTCAACTCCGAACCGGCTTCGGATCTATCGGCCTTCCTCACAGGAACTTTATTAGTAGTCCTCCTATAGGAACTAAACCATTTGGATTGCATATATGCATTTCTCCTCCATGGTGGCATTAGCAAATCAGTGCTCTTCAGCGACTGCTTGATGGCTAGACACATTACTCTCACCACCCTCTTAACCTCTTCGGGCCGGCCGACGAATACCGGAGGGAATAAACCGAGCAAAGAGGCGTATCGAGTCGAGGGACGGGCTATTTCGAACTGTCCGGCTAGGAATATTTCCACAATGTAGCGAGTTTCGTTCATATTTACGTCTATGTACTGGTAGTGCCCTGCTGGATACTTGGCATTTTTCTCCCATTTGGATTTGCATAGACCTGTCATGGCAATCGATACTTTTTCATAGGTTATATGGAAAATTTTATGTTGTATGTATATTATATACTAGTTATGACTAAAGAGACCGATTGAATTACATGATTGACTTATTCAGATTTTTTTTAATTATAATAAAAAATTTTAATATTTGTTTACACTAATTATTTTATAATCAATTTAAGAATTAATATTAAAGACGGGATATTATGTAACAGGGTCATAGAAGGTGCCTATATTTAACCTGGGGTAAGTAGGGTAAGCAAGCAAGTAAGTGGAAGATTAAAATAAAAAAAATTGAAAAAGGAAAAAGTAGTCCTAATTACGCATCTAGTTGAAGTTGACATGAGTACATAGTTAATTATGATATAAATTAAAAAATAAATTCTGAGGTCATCCATAAAACTATAAAATAATAGATTCGGATATTTCCCCAAATTTCTAACTTCTGAATTTAAGAATTTATTTCTCAAAGGTTACTGAAATTTCCAAAACTGTTGTTATTTAAAGGCTATTTACTAACTTTAACAATCTTTTACAGTTTCAAAAATATAAAATCACTTTTAAAAATTTAGGAATGCACGCGTATTTGCTCTTAGCCAACAGTCATTGGAGTAATTTCATAATCAATTACAAATTAAAATAAATCCAAAGAAAAAAAATAATATTCCATAGCAGTTATTTTTATTGCCAATTTTTATATTCATTAATAATTATTTGATATTCTGTCTCTTGCGGTTTATAATTAGTTTAACTAATAACACCTATTAAATTTACAACTTATTAAGATTTGTTGAAATCGTCACTACGTAGGGTTTTCAATCACAAACTCTAACTTTGATACCATAAGAATATTAATTTCATAACTTTCTAAATTAGTCTAAAAGTTTAAATATATAGATTTAATGCAACTTTTTATAATGTTGCTTATAATTGGAACCTTAAATAATGGTAAGTAAAGGACTTAGTAATATGAAGATAAACCCAGCTCTCTTATTTTAGTATCATATTAATATCATATTAAGATTAAGAAAATTCTACGGTTTTGATTTTGCCACATTATTAATGCTTCAAATTTATTTCGATCGAAACTTTTAAATTTTTTTACAATTAATTTTATTAATAAATTAATTTATAACAATAGTAATCGTACAGTCCCATGACAGCAGGGTAGATGTTCCAAAAAGATCAAGGGTACAACTACAACAAAATTTTTTTCTAAAGTTTAAAATTATTTATTACTGTGGTAATTTTACAGCAAGTAACCGAAGGTACAAAATGAGAAAGACAAAAAATTTGCTCACCGGCATCAAATCCCTTTTCACGCAAATGTGCCATCAATTGCCTTTTGAATCCATTGGAACATCCATGATCCATGCTCTTCCATGCATTTTCCACTCCTAAACGAATCTTCTCCTTTCCCTCGTCCTTGGAACACTCCGAATAAAATATATCCTTTAAAGCAACCTCAGTTTCCAAATACTTTTTCTCATAGGACTTCTCAACTCCATCTCCATCCTCATCATCAGTATCATTTGTCTCTTCTTGCTCATTTCCATGTCTCTCATCACAGTAATCTTGAGCTTTCCCTTCCCTTTCCATGAATGACTCAACAAGATCGGAAAGATCAATCGAGCTCTCCTCGGTCACAGAGTGCTCACTTCCGCTGCTTTCGCATAGGTGAACTCGAGCCACCGCCTCGTCGAAAGCAGCGGCTAACCTCTCGAACCGAACCGGAATCACCGCCATTTTTATGTGTAATTTTTTACCCCTAACAATGGAAGGGGCCTTTTGTGTTTGTTTCTCTCTATGTTAAGACTTAGTATATTCGTCTAATATATATAGGGTGGTTTAGTAATTTTGTGATGGGGCTAGGGTCTAGGGAAGTGAATATTATGGAATGATTCGTATGTAAAAGAATATAGGGTGGTTTATTTTTTATTTGATAAAAGGCAGTGAAGTGAATATTATGGAATTATTCGAATAAAATGCCATGGCAATTATTTAAGTTCGTCATAGTGGCGACATGATGCCGACAGGGAGAGAAAAAAAGGACAAAAAAAGATGACCAAAGGAAGTAGTTCGGGAAATTCCGCGTCGCTTTAGGATTTTAATTCATGATATATGACCACTATTTGTAAATGTATCCATGCTTTTTTGTTTTCCAATTTTTAATAAATGCTTTCTCGTAAATTGTACAATCAATGTTTAAGAAGAACTTCTAATGTTTTGTTATAAAACAATCCAATCAATTATTTAATCATTAAAGTAACCATAATAATTAAATAAGTAATAGATAAAATAATTCAATCAATTATTTAATCATTAAAGTAAATATAATAATTAATATAAACAGTAGACAAAACGAGATAGATTCATAGGATTCTGTTAAGGATTACCCCCACCACCACCCCCCAAAAAAAAAAAAAAAACCTTATTATTAAGTGTTTTGGGATTGGCATTCATATATATATATATATATATATATATTAAGAAATTTAACTTTCACGTATTTGCAGCTAGATTGTCTAATTTGTTTTCTTTAACATAGAGCGGTCATGAAATTAAAAAGATTTAGTGAAGTTTTTGGGAGTTTTACAATTGCTAATTCCAGCCGGAGTACCATTTAGTATTCCATAAATATATAAAGATACAATAAATGAATATGAAACTAGATAAATAAATTAAAGATTTTATCATACTCTTTACACCTTTGTCCAATTGCCAAATTTCTTCCTTCGAAGCTAGGGCACGTAAATATTTTCAATAATGTGTTACTATAAAATAATAAAACAATGAGAAATTGTTATTCTATCGAAATTTATTTTTCTAATTGTGCATAAAGGTACGGTTGTAACTTCGAAAGTGCCGAGAAAATTTTAGCTAAAGAAAATTTGGTCATGATTCTAAATCAAATACAACAGCGTTTCTTTAGCCAATCCTTTTTTTTCTTTTTTTCCCCCAATAAGATGAATCATTCAATATAAAAATATTACACCAATCGAATTCATCAATACAAAAGGATCCATAGACAAAGGATTAAGGGTATCGAAACTCAATTGAATAAACCGACACATCTCTTCAAAAGTTAAATTATTCCCCATAAGGGATAATACACTCACATGAATAAAACCTACTCTACTAGTGAGTAGAAAAAAAATCCTATGATAGAGATGATGTAATCCCACACAGGGAATGACAACAAAAAGAAAAGGAAAAACTGATAAATACATAAAGTAGAAATTAAAATTAAACCACTTATTCAAGAAGCCGTTGATAATTTATAATCCCAAATTCCAAGATCTCTCCATATTCACCACATGTTGAAGTAGATGTGTGACGATGGATTGTGATGAATCGGTGATGGTGGAAATAGAAGAAAAGAGACAGATCTGAAAAATTTTATTCGAAAAATGGAAATCCATGGATATTAGAATCAACAAAGATGTACTTGCGGTTTTAAGATAGTAAAAGAGGAATAAAGGATTAGAGAGGAGGGGCGACTAAGGTAGCTTGTGGCCTCCCTCAAATGTTAGGGTTTAGTGAGAGTTTTTTTTTTTTTTTTTTTGCACGAGAGAGAGAGAGAGAGAGAGAGGAGAGAAGAGAGAGAGAGAGAGAGAGAGAGAGAGAGTATTTTTTATTATTCTTTTTTCCCATTTAAACCAATAAATGTATCATCTAATAATTTTTAACAAACTTGATCACAAGTATTGAGCACCATGTAATCAAAATTAATTATCATGTTGCACATGACATTTAAGTTTTTCATTAATCTGTAGGTTCATAAATTGATTGGATAAGTAAATGCCTAAATCTGTAGTAATTAATTTTGTTTTTTGGTTTTCAATTTAAATTTATTGTATCTTGATATCTACTTTTTAATGTTTTGTTAATGATCATATATTATTGCTTTTTTTTTTTGTAAAAAATAGATATTAATTAAGTATAAGCCATAATTACATATGTTCCTTTATATACATCCTTCAAAACGAAGTGAATGATATTGTTCCAACCAAGCATATACACATAGAGAAAACAAAAACAAAAACAAAAAAAAAGGCTGTATTCAACTAGGCTACCTTGGCATAACAACATCCCTTGCACCTCTTATCGCCCAGCCATAAGGACAATACAATAGTTGGGGGAGACTCTAAAAGCACTTCCTTCTCCATCATCAACATAACAAAATTTTCCATAACTTGATGTTCTAACTTGTAATGTTGGAGCTACAAGATATTTTCCTTGCATGTATGGATAACACTATGATATTTTAATTTATAGTTTGCTCTGCATTGTAGTAGTTGAACTGCAGGTTAAGAATCCATATTGATTTCAATGTCAAGGAGCCCATGTTGATTGCAATTCACATGCTAATGCCCACAATTCAGCAGCAATTATATCAAAATATCCAATTTTCTTTGCAAAACCAAGTATCCATTCCCCAGTAGAATTTCTAATGACTCTGCCAATAGTTGCCGTAGATGTCAAGGGATTAATAGAAGCATCATAATTCAATTTAAACCAACCATGCAGAGGGGGATGCCATCTCAAGCTGATCTTTTCAATATACTTTATTTGTCCTCATTTTTTAAGATGTGCCTAAAACTCATGAGCTTTTAATCTAATTATTATTAAGAGATCTTCTGAGGAACTTATATGATGATATATTGATTTGTTTCATGAATTCCATAGCACCCATAAAATGACTTCAAACATAAACACCTTGGTGGGTGAACTTGAGAATAATTTTTACTTGTTAATTGTCAATTCATGGAAGGCCAATAAGAGAATAATATCAACAATGCAATGAAAATTTCTTAAAGAACAATGAATATCTTCATTTATATCACCACATCGAGGGCATGGAGTAGTTAGAGCAATTCCTCATTTATGTAAATTGGCACTTATTGATAAAGAATTTGTCAAAACCCTCCATAAGAAAATCTTGATTTTTGGAGGGTAATATGATGATCAAATCCATTTCCATTTAAGATTATCATGATCTAGTTTGTGCAAAAGTTGATCGTATATACACCATAAAGATGGATCTTATGTACTTTGAACATCAATAGTAAAATAGTCCAATTGATTGTCAATCAAGGCAATTCAACCAAAATTTGCTACCAATATATCAAAAACTGCAAACCTAATTTTATTGTCATCCCAAGAGGCTTCATTTTCCTAGCAATCTTTTACTTTGAGTTGAAGTGAATAACTTGAGATTAGTCCTTGAATTAAAGACCTTACCGGTCCTTTATCATGCCACATATCCGACCAAAAAGATAATTTATGATCATTACCCAAGCAACTAAACCCATTTTTCTTAATTTAATTCTCTGGTTTAATAATATCTTTACATAAAGGGAAACAATTGGTGGTAATTTATCCAGAGTAGAATTCCTCTACTGTGCATACTTTGATTTACATAATTTTGCTAAGTTACTTTACCTACTTTCCATTCAAACCATCTTTTAATTTGACATGTTTATTTCTTAAGTGTAAGTTTGTTATACCTAAACCTCCATGTTCTATAGATTGTGTAACAATCCCATGCCATCTAATGGATTTTCTTACCCAGTGTTACCTTACCAGATAATTTTTTTTTTATATAAGCCTCTAGACAATCTATAGTTTTCTTAGGCAGTGATGCTACTTGCATATAATAAGTTAGGAGACTTTCAAGACAAATTTAGCCAAGATAATCTGGCCAACCATACTCTGATGTCTACCTTTCCAGCTACTCAATTTAGATTGAATTTTCTCTAATAAAAAACATTTGGTTAACTTGAATCTTCTTCCCACTACCCACAAGAAAGCCTAAATATTTAGCGATGGAGTCTGCTTGTTTTAAAGAGATGATATATATTATTACCTCATAGATTTATCAAGCGTGACAAAGAAGAGAAGTTTGTAATAATTCACTTCATAAGCACCATTACTATTTACAATATCAAATTGCAAGAGTAGTTTTGAATTTACATCTATCGAAAGTTTTTACGTTTTACTAAAGTGCTATTAATTCTCCTTCAAATTAGAGTACTTTGTTGGTTTTTCTTGTCTAGCAAACAAATCCATTTTGAATAATTAAGGGTTTACACTTTCCTATACATTTTATGCTCTTCGCTTTAAATAGAAAGACCGGATTCTAGAAAATTAGGGCATAAAAATTCGAAAAGGTGTCCATATTTAATATATATTATCTTTAATCTCTATTATTTTAGTACATGTATTATGAGTGTGTATCTAAATAATTTTGTTTAATACCTAATAGTTTACGTCAGATTTGATATGCGCATTGTTATTATTATTCAACAATGCATACGCAAGATGTTAATAAAATACTCCAATATTGTCACTTGTTGAAATGACAAATAGAAATTTTTTCCTTTTCATAACTTATTTTTGTATAATCAAATTAAGACTATATCAAATTTATTGTTTGAAATTTTAAATAACTAATATATGGGAGAACGATTTTAAACAAACAATATCATTAAAAGATTTTAAAAGAGAACTCTATAGAAAAAAAAAAAAAAATTCAAACACTTGTTAAGAACCTGAAAAAACTACAGTTTTTAATATTTGATTATTAAAAAAATCAAATATATAAAATGAAGAAATTTCTGTTAATTAGTATTTTGATAAGTATTCATTACTGCATCTAATATTTTCCTATTAAAGTAAAATAAAATCTTCGTCTCAATTCATTGTAAAGCACTTCATAAGTTTCTTATTGCAACGTTGAAAGACATTGACATCTCATTGGAAATTATTTTGGTTAACTTGCTTATCCAAACGTGTTGGAAGTGAAAAATGGAAGCACCCACTCCACTAGTTTCTTTGCGATGTACTCGATGTCACGACCAAATTCAATGATCCTCATAGTTGTCCAGGTGCAATGTATGTCGTTTTGATAGAGGAATTTTAAAACATCTACTCTTAACCAAAGTTTATAAATTTTAAACTGGAAATCTTGAGCTTATTAAACGTGGATGTTTTATGTAATAGGTATAAAATATTATCAGACGGTTTGATTTTAAATATTTAGAATTTAAAGGAAAAGGGTATGATATATGGTACAACTTTATTTACTATAAAACCCGGACTTTATATTTAGCTGGCTCTAAGTATTATATAGGATATCGTCAAGCTCGGTATTTTAGTGTAAACACCTTGATAAGCAATTAAGAAGAACTCGGCCAAAAAAAAAAAAAAAAAAAAGCAATTAAGAAGAGAGATATTATGATATAACGCTTTTCAAAATCTCATTCGATTTACCCTCCACCAACAAAAGGGTTCAAATTGAATTGATTGATAGTATTTAAGACGCCTAATTTTTGGAAAAAAAAACTTAGGGTTTAGGACATAATAATTTAAAGAAAAAAATGCTACTAAACAAGGATTTTTAAATTTGGTTTTCGTTTAATGTTCCTAAATTTGGCCAGTACAAAACCAAATTCATTTATATATAAGAAAAATGATAGAAAATTAAATTCACTTTCCTTTTAATTTTGTAAAAAGAATACAAAAGAAAAAAAAATCCTTTGTTCTATTTTTAGAAAAATGTATCATTTGCATTTGTTTATGTCGCTCCATGTTGTAGTTCCATTTTTCTTTTTTAAAGAAACTCTTTTTAAAACCATTTCTTATGTTGAAAAATATTTCTTTACTTTTACTTTTTCTTTTAAATTTTACTTTATTCAAGCATGTCATACCACCTTGGCCCATGATGCTCAATAACTAACCTTGATGCGGACAACGAACAAGAACATACGCTACGAGCCTTGAATTATAAGCTGCCAGCTTTGGATCTACACTATTGGCTTTCAATGTTTGACACCAGCGTACACACCGGCCTACATCTCCAGTTTTTATTAAATATTTTGTTTCTTTTATCTTTTTAGGGTTTTTTCCATGTAGAATATAAAGTCATTTAACTTGTCTTTTTAGAGCAAAACATTTGATATACTTATAAACCCTAATTTAAGAGAGTTTTTCTCTTTGAGATTATATCCATTGCAATTGTGTGTGTTTTAGAACATTCGGTCAGTGTTCTTGTTTTATTTATGCTAACTCGCTACGTCAGAGTGGTATAAGAGCGAGTTAATTCCTGTGGAGATAAGGAGACGACAGCTTAGTAGGCGGTCACACCCTCGACGTTGTTCAAGATGTGGAAGCCTTGAGAGTTGAGTCACATGCTCAAAGGGTAATATTGGACACCATAGATTAGAGAATTCGACGTTTAGAATAACATTTTGAAGATTTGATTGCGATGGAACCGATATCAACAGAGATAAGGATGTTGGTGGGAGACGACCAAGGACAAGAGATACTTACAGTGATCCGATCAAGTGACCTGTAGTTGCAAATCGAAGAGTTCAGGATTTTAATGAAGAATCTAATGACGAAGATGCAATTTTGCATGAAGAAAGGAAACTACAGATGAGAGGCAGTGATGATAGTGATAAAATCGAAGGGGCTATTATGGGTATGATCAAGAAGACGGTGGTGATTTCTACCTAAAAGTCAATATTCCTAACTTTAATGGCAATCTCAATATCAAAGCTTCTTAGATTAGCTTGATGACATGGATAGATTCTTCGAATAAATGGAGATCCTCAGGAAAAGGGTGAAATTGGTAGCATGCTGATTGATGGGTGGTGTGTTGGCTTAGTGGGAGAGGCTTCAGAATAGAGGTACAGTGAAGGTAAGTAGCCTGTGCAGACATGGTTCTGTATGAAACAATTGCTACAAAGGGATTTCTTACCACCTAGTTACGAGCAGATTCTATTCTAACAATATCAGCATTACTACTAAGGGCAACGTTCAGCTCAAGATTACATAGTTGAATTCATAAGACTAGCCAAGTGGAACTATCTGAGAGAGAGCAAAGGCTAGCCATGGTACCTAGATGACTTGAAGGTGCAGATTCGAGATAAAATCAAGTCCGTGTTCTTCGAAATTTGAATGAAGCTAAAACATGGCTCTTAGAGAAGAGATGATGTTATAGGAGAGGAGCATTATATTTGAGGAGAATAGTAGAAAATATGGAGCTGAAGGAACAAGTAGCAACAAAATTGTAGCAGGAAAAAAATAAGAATGTTAAGGAGAAGCAAGGTGGGATTAGTAAGGAGAGAGAGGATTAGGCTACGGGCAAGAAACCTGCTGCGGTTAAGGATGTTCAGAAGCAAAGCAGTCCATATGCAAGGCTTATTTTGGGCATGTTACTGTTGTAACCAGCCGGGGTTCCTATTGAATGAATGTCCTAACAGGAAAGTGTGAATATTGTTGAGAGAGATGAAGAGATTTGCTATGATCTTGATAAGGAATATGAGTACTATGATAAGGAAGAGGAGGAGGGTGAGCAGACATGTGTTATTGGGAAGTTGATGTTGGCACCTAAGTAGGGGGAAGACACCCAACGACACCGATTGTTTTGTACTAGGTGTATAATAGATGGGAAGGTATGTAATTTAATAGTTGATAGTAGAAGATGTGAAAACATTATTGGTAAGGAGGTTGTGAAGTAGTTGTAGCTACTAGTAGAGAAACATACTAACCTATACACTATACGTGGATCAAAGCAACTAGAGGATTAATGGAGGAAAGGTACAGAGTACTATTCTCAATAGGTAAGTATAAAGACAAAGTTTATTGTGATATAGTGGCATGGATGCTTGTCATCTGTTGTTTGGGAGGCTATGGCAGTATGATGTGAATGCCTAACATGCAGGAAAGGAAAATATGTATAGAATAGAGCAAGGGGCTGTGAAGTGTACTTTGTTGTCCTTAGAGGTAACGAATTGTCCCAAGATCATCAAAGCAAAGGGATGCTCTTTTCTGACATCACTCGCTCAGAAAGAGAGATGAAGAGGCTATGAAGGAATCTAGAGTTGTGCATGCACTCATAGTGAAACAAGTTATGACAGTAGAGGAAGAGAGTATTGATGATATGTCAGGGGTGTGAAGGAGCTGTTAGAGGAGTTAAGGGATGTGATGCTTGAAGACTTGTTAGAGGGACTACCATCTATGAGGGACATCCAACATTGGATTGATTTAGTGCTAGGGGTGAGTTTACCTTACTTACCACACTATAAGATGAGTCCCAAAGAGACTGAAGTTTTACATGAGAAAGTACAAGAGTTGTTGCATAAGGGATTTATTAAGGAGTGTATGAGTTCATGTGTCGTATGTGCATTACTAACCTCAAATAAAGATAGCAGTTGGAGGATGTGTATTGACAGTAGGGCCATCAACAAAATCACTATCGGGTATAAATTCCTAATACCCCGATTAGAAGACATGCTAGATAGATTGAGCGGAGCGAATGTGTTTTCCAAAGTTGACCTAAGGAATGGCTACCATCAGATTAGAATCAAACCCGGAGTTGAGTGAAGACAACAACTAAGATAAAAGAGGGCTTGTATGGATGGCTAGTGATGCCATTTAGTCTGTGCAATGCGCTAAGCATTTATATATGTGTCATGAAACAGGTATTGAAACTCTTCATTGGTCATTTTGTAGAGGTTTACTTTGATGACATTTTGATTTATAGCAAATCCGAAGAAGTGTACCTAATATGTAAATTTGAAGAAGTGTACCTTCATGTCTAAGAAGCTGTTATTCCTAGGGTTTATGGTTAGTAGTGAGGGGATTACAGTAGATGAGTAGAAGGTAAAAGGTATTAGAGAGTAGCCTATTCCAAAGACTATAACTAAGCTAAGGAGTTTTTTGGGGTTAGCCAGATTTTATAGGCATTTTATCAAGTACTTTAGTACTATTGCTACTCCAATAACTGAGTGTTTGAAGAAAGGGAAGTTTCAATGGGGTGAAGAGGCTAAAACTAGTTTTGCAATGCTGATAGAGAAGTTGTATAGTGCACCTATACTAGCACTACCTGATTTTGATAAATTGTTTAAGCTAGATTGTGATGCTAGTGGGGTAGGCATTGGAGTTGTATTGTCACAGGAAAAGAGACTACTAGCTTTCTTCAGTGAGAAACTTTGTGAATCTAGGAAAAATTGGCTTACTTATGACAAGGAATTCTACTTTGTCGTGAGAGCATTGAGGATCTGTGAGTTATCTGATTGGGAAGGGTTTGTTTTATACTCAGATTATGGTGCTCTAAAGCACCCGAATTAGCAAAGACATGTATGCTAGATGGATCCAGTTCTTACAAAAGTTTCCATTCAAATTGAAACATAAGTTTAGGGTATAGAACAAGGTGGTTGATGCTTTGTGTAGAAGAGATAATCTACTAGTGACCATGAGCAATGAGGTTGTTGGGTTTGAGCATTTGAAGGAGCTGTATGAGGATGACACTGACTTTAAGGAGATATAGGAGAAATGCATTGCTTATGAGGCTAATTTGATGAAAGGGAACCAATTGTGTATCCCTGAGTCTTCTCTAAGAGAAAAGTTAATTAGAGATTTGCATGGGGGAGGATTAGCTGGGCACCTGGGGAGAGACAAGACCATAGCAGCAGTAGCTGATAGGTTTTATTGGCCACATTTGAGGTGGGATGTCACAGAATTGTGCATAGATGCTATATTTGTCAAACATCTAAGGGGTAGTCTCAGAATATTGGGTCGTATACACCATTGCCAGTTCTTGAGAACATTTAGGAGGACCTATCTATGGACTTCATATTAGGTTTGCCTCGTACCAATGAGGTGCGACTTGTGTTTATTGTTGTTGACAAGTTTTCAAAATGACACTTTATTCCATGTAGGAAGATTGTAGATGTGCAATTGTAAAATTGTTCTTCAGGAAGTGGTACGCCCACATGGAGTTCCTAAATCCATCACTTCAGACAAGGACAACAAATTCTTTAGTCACTTCTAGAGGATCTTATGGTAGATTTTTTATTCCTTTCTGAACAATAGTAGTATAACTCACCCACAGATAGATAGATAGACAAAAGTGACCAACTGGACTCTTGGTAATTTAATCAGGAGTATATATGGAGAAAAGCCAAGATAATGGGATGTGGCTCTTGCCTAAGCAGAGTTCGCCTACAATAGCGTATCCATAGGACCATAGCAAAGCACCATTTCTGTAGTCTACACTAAGTCACCACACACGCATTAAACCTAATCAATCTCCCAAACACCTGAGATTAGTATAGCTGCCAAGAACATGGTGAGCACTGGCAGGCTACTACAATTGAAGTAAAAGAGAGGATTGAAGAAGCCAATGACATGTACAAGGAAGCGGTAGACAAACATTGGAAAAGACAATTGTTTGAAGATAAGAGATCAGGTGATGGTATTCTTGAGGAAAGAAAGGTTTCCAATGGGCAAGTATAGTAAGTTATAGCCCAAGAAATATGGTCTATATTAGATCGTAATGAAGATAAACAACAATGCATATGTGATTGGTCTTCCTAACAACATGGGCATTTCTAAGACCTTCAATGTTGCTAATCATTTTCCATTCTACCTAGATGATACTCCTTCATATCTAGAAGAGAACTCGGGGTCGAGTTTTTCTTAGGTGGGAGAGAATGATGTGGAAAACGAACAGCAACGTATGCCTCTAGCCTTAAATCATAAGGCATCGTCCTTAGATCTACACCGCTGGCTTTGAATGGTTTACATTG
Source organism: Combretum micranthum (assembly GCA_024138025.1). Lineage (NCBI taxonomy): Eukaryota > Viridiplantae > Streptophyta > Magnoliopsida > Myrtales > Combretaceae > Combretum > Combretum micranthum. Next base: position 235,344 of record JAMXBD010001545.1, read on the forward strand.
CTAGCGTACACACTAGCTTACATCTCTAGTTTTTATTACATGTTTTATTTCTTTTATCTTTTTAGGGTTTTTTTCATGTATAGTATAAATAGTCATTTAACTTGTCTTTCTATAACTGAACATTTGATATACTTTTAAATCCTAATTTGAGAGAGTTTTTCTCTTTGAGATTGCATCCATTGCAATTGTGTGCGTTTTACTTATTATAGAAGACCTTAACTACACTAGATACTATACCTAAAGTGTCTCTTTTCTTTTACCTCTTACTTTACTTACCTCGATTCCAAACCTTAATCTACTATGATTTTCAAATTAGAGCAACATAATATTAAGTATATCCACTATTTTACTCATTAATTTTATGTTTTGTTTTTTTTTTCCATATAAATATCTTTGAAACATAAATTAAGAAATTTCAATAAAAAGAATTGTGTAATCAATTTATTTCATGTTCTTTATTTGTTATTCTATGGATAATTTACTCTTTCTTCTAATGTAATGGTATTTCAAATTTCACATGTAAAAAAATTTCGCATATTGTATAATTTGTGATATTAAAACATTACTTTATCAACTTCTTTTCACTTGTTATTTAGAGTGAATATATGAAATATAAGTTAGTTTTCCATATTCTACTTGCGCTTGACTTTATCTGACATTTTAAATTTATAAATTTGACATGTGTTTTCGTATTTATTTTTAAATAACACATAAGCTAAACATTAATGAGTTATCCAATCATAAAATTTGTTGAAATATCAAATATGAATTTTTCTGCTTTTATGCACTTAATTGTCTTTAGAAATATCATTTTCTTTTTTGTCTTTTTTTTTCTTTTAACAAGTAATGAATGTTTAGTAGCATTCTTTCACATGACATTACACATTAAAAGGAATATTTGAAAAGTAATTTCATTAAAAGAATGTTTCAATACACTTATGAAGAAACTAAAAGGAATTCATAATTTCCAACATTTACTAAAGAAATAAAATACACAAAATGATAAAAATTTATTTCATTAGGGTTTGATTCTTCCTTCTGTTTAACCTTTTTAAAGGTTGGATGAAGAAAAACTCTAATCACCATACCAAGAATATGAGAAATCGAGACTTTCTTCATATGGGGGATCTAGTTGGAAAGGAATATATGCATTTTATCCTCACTTGATCCTAACTGGATGGGCATAGCAAAAACAAATGCATTAGAATGGTAGTCTACTTCCAAACAAAGCAAGCACGTTAGAACAAATGATCGAGAAAAACCTTCTCTAGTACATTTTAGTGCAACCTTAGCTCGACTTTAATTGTGATGCAGTTATTTCAACTAAAGACAAGAAGCTGATAGTGGATAGAGTTTGTAGAGATCACCGATCTAAAATCTTAATTGGATTTTGCAAACACATTGCTTAGGTTTTACCTTTAGAACCTGAACTCCTTAGCATCTTGATTTTCTTCTCACTGCTAATCTTATCAATAGTAATGTTAGACAAGTCACTCCTTTTGATAACCTTATCTCCTTATATAGGGATAAACTATAGCTTCTTGAGAAGTTCAAAATTTGCTACATGCTAAGAGAACTAAATTCCTTGGTAGATTCAATTACAAAGAAAGGACTTGAAGATCTCTTACCTTTTCTTTCTTCAGGTTCTTATTTTGTTAGCTGGTGTCATCTGGTTTTGTGCTACCCTAGTGGTGTTCTGTTTTGTAGTTTTATTTCTTTTATTGATGTTGAATGAAATGCTTTAATTCACTAAAAAAAGGGTTTTAATAAAGAAAAGAATAAAAATTTAATTCTTACTGTTTAATTGTTTTTGTATTTGATTCCTTATTTTTTTCTATTTTCTTTATTTGAAATTTTTTTTTGTTAATTATGTAAGAAAACCATTAATTATTGAAGCATGCTAACTTTTGATAAATTCATGTTAATTATTTACTGAAATGTTATTATTGAATATATTAAAAGCTAACTAATGTATATTAAAAGTTAATAAAAAATTGTAAAAAGAAATTAAAAATTGAACTGAAAGGAAAATGCTAGATAGGCTTGTACATTAGCTGTTGAACCATTTGTTTATAAATAATTACATAAAAAATATATAGTATACCATAGATTGTGAAATACAAATAATATGCTTTACATCCTCATCTTTGACTAAAAAACAAGAAAATTTAAAAGCTAGCAGTAAGGACATGGCCCTATTTAGATTGTTAGACTTTTATCAATATTCGATCTGTATTGGTTCAGTATCAATATCAGTATCGGTCCGGTTTGGTCAGTTTGTAAGTAAAAATGTCATTTTTTTCATGGTGTCATACTTGTATCGGTTCAGTATTGGTTTAATTGAAAATAATACCTAAAAGACAATCCAAATAGGCCCTAAGCAACACCGATCCAATCGTGCTGCATATTCAATATTGTTATTGTCTAGAAAGTTTGAAGTACTTATAATAAATAATGACAATGATAAAATATATAATTGAGAAATAATAAGATAAGGGAAAAAATTGTAATATAAAGAAGAAGTGCAAATATATTACTAAAAGAGAAGATAAATAAATTATAAAATAAGAAAGCTCTCAAATCCAAATCCTAAATACACCTAAACTCTCACTCTTAAGTGGCTCATTCTAGGATTGATATTTTGTTGTTGTATATGTTTTGTGGTCACTCACAATAACGAATTTGCTGGTAAGAGGACCTATTTATAGGGTGCCTCATGGTTTGGTAGTGTAGTTGGCAACAATTACACCAACTATTTTCCTACTATGTAATTTAGAAATATTTTAATCAATTGTTACTCTTGCATTACTCAGCCTAAAATAAACTTTTCGTATAAAACCAATAATTTTCAAAAAGTCTAAGTACAAGACAGTTCAAGAAATAGGCCCACTAATGAGACACATTGGCCCAACTCATAATCCTCAATTGTACAACCTGGTAATGCTACAAAACAAAAGCCAATCAACAATTGAACTCACAATATCTATCCTCGACACAGTAAGGTACGATCTTTTCCTTCTCAAGCTTCATTCTTTGTCTGCATAATTAGGGTTTTGATGTCAAACAAATGTAGAATTAATAAGAAGTAAAATAAATTCAAGATCTTGTAAAGTGTATGTGTTTTTTATGGTTGAAAGTATGTTATCTACAGTGATTATCAATACTAACTAGGGTTTTATTTATGAAACGAGGCAAATATCAGGAAAGATGAGATAGAGAAGGGGAAAGAAGAATACTGGAATTCAAGCTTCAGATGGCTCCAAGAATAGAGAATGAGAAGAGAAAGACTAGGGTGAGAGATCTCAATTTTTCTGCTTGAAGACCCTCTGAACTTTCATTCTTCTATTTATATGTCTCACAATTCCACTGTTATAAAGTGTTTATCTATTATTTTTGTTGGAAAGTTCAACAACTTTAAAGTATTATTTAGTACTGTGTTCTCCTTGGTAACTCTAGCATGCTTAAGTCCTTTTGACGTAGTCATTAAAATAAGAAGGGAATTTTCTTTGTCTTTCATTCATAACATATTTATGAAAAATTCCAAACTAACTATTCTAGATATTTCCAAGTTAACCATAGGGATAGATGCGATATTGTTGGGGGGGGGGGGGGGGGGGGGGGGGGGGGGGGGGGGGGGTGTGTGGGGATGTTGGAGTGGATTATTGTTAGTGATGTGTCCTATACCATATGATTCTATGTCATTTGAATGTTTATAATTTTTATAATACAAGTGATTTTCTTTATCAAAGTTGGTATTGGCATTTTTGCTTTGATGAAAATTATTCCTTGAGTAAAATCGTTATTGCTTATGTTATTAAAGTATATGACTTTAATAGTAAAACCAAAATGCAAGAAATAACTTTATTCTAAATCATCCCTAGTCGTTCATTATATGGAATACTAATGAATTAAGATAGCATGTTGCTTGAATGATGACCATGTTTTATTGATCATGGATATGAGATATCAACTCAACACATGGATACATGTAAGCGTACATTATATTGACTAACCAAATATGAGAATGCTATATGGATCAATGCAATAATTATTTCTCATTGAAGTGTCATTTTAGTCCTTTCACCTAATGACACCATGGATTCCTACATGGCACATTCCATGTTTCGATTCTGTTCTTAATTATCTTTAATCGGATAATTATAAGACTGTAACTAGACATAGAATAAATCATGTGAAGGAATGTGAGTGTTCGTGAAGGAATTTGTTCCTCTCATCAATTTGAGAGAGATATCTTTTGGGCTTCTTGATGAGTAAGACTGAGAAATGCATGGCTATGCTCGAATGAATTGATAAAGAGTTATCAATATCATTCGTTTAATTTAGTCATACTATGGATTCAAGAAATATGTGATTAAACAATATAAGAGTGTATTGATCCACACTTTATGTTTAATTATAAGATATCGTGTAACAAAATGATAAATAACTAATTGTTAATAGATAGAGTCGGATCATCGATGTTTACTTAATTTGAGTAGGCATAACGTTTTGCTAGAGACCAATTATGTTTTGTAGGTCTAAAAGGTGTTTTAGAGCTACTGCCAACATTAAGTGAACCTACATGATCACACACAAAGAATGAATCGATCAGATCATGAGTTATTTTAGATAACCATATCGAGAATTATATAATTATATATTATTCTTAATCAGATTAAGGACAATAAATAATTATTAAATAAAATTATTATTTTATAAGAAATAAGTTGTTTTAATGGAGAAAACCCCTAATAAGATTAGGGTAGGTAACCAACAGACACGTCTTTTTATACATAGAATGTGATGGTCACTTCTAGGGCTAACTGATGCTTGCCATCACATTAGAATTACAGAGAAACTCTATAACTCAGAACGTGAGAGACCCTTTTTGAGAGAGATTCCCAAAAATTCGAAATTGTTCCAACATGCTAGCATATGCATAGAGATTCGATTGGAAATTCGTTTGTGTTAATACAATAGAGGGTGTTTGTATTTGCAACATCCATATCTGAATTTCTGATTTTAAAGCATCAAAAGGTAATTCCATTCGCTTTAATTTGATTGAATTGCATGGATCCGAAATTGGGGATTTAGGGTTAATTTTTTTTAAAGGTTATTTTCGCTGCTTTTGGATTCTTAAATTCCCAACAGACAACAATTATTTATTTATATATGCTCGCTATTACATCTTATATATTTATAAGAATTTCGTTAATGATTTCGCTATAATATTTTGTTTTAATTTCATGAAAAAATTCATTCAAATAATAATTAAGTAGATTATGTGTATTTTGTAGAGATTGTATATATGTCACTTGAAAATTAATGGTTAATTTAAAATATAGTGAAATGATCCAAACACCGCCCACAAGATTTATAATTCAAATAAAATAATTCAAAGTAATTAGGAATTTAAAACAAGAGAATGAATAAAATTAATTAGTGCGATGGGGTAAAATGAAATTAAAGTTGGTTGATAATAGAACTAAGTCATTGAAATTTGCTAAATAAAAGCTTAATAGAGATGGATGCAGAAATCATTCCATGTGGCATTCTAAAGGGAGCCCTACAAACCCTAGATCTTAGTCCTCATATAAATACTATTTATTTTCTGCCGCTGCTTCTTTAGGAGCCTACTACAACCTTAATGTAAGAAATCTTAGACCCTAGCCTCCATTTATACGCTAACTTAGTAAGGTTAAAGGAGGATTAACACTAATCAGCTGAGACTATCCATTTCATGATAGAAAATGTGGACAATGAAGACGAACTAGGGGAAGAAGAAGTACAAAAAACTCAGGGAAATTGGTAACAAGGTAAGTGTGAAGATTCCAAGTGTCAAAATGTAAAGTTCATGGTGTTTTAGATGTAGGTTTTGACATAAAGATGTTGGTGGAAAGCGAAGAAAGTAAGTAAATCGAGTTTGGAGGTGTTTTGAGCTTTAGAGTACCTCCTTACAACGTAAGACCTATGTATTGACTCTTAGTATTATGAATATGTGATAATGAGGAGATAAGACAAGTCTGGAAATGTTAAAGAGAAGGATGAACATGTTTCGAGTTGAAATCTTGCTAGAGATTAACCTTGAGAAGAAATGAATGTTGCTATACATCTAAAGTTATGGACAAGATCATGGAATAAGAAAGAAATGATGTTATTGATGTTAGAGTAAGTTAAATGAAGGGTTGTACGTGAATGTTTTGGAAATTTCAGAGAAAGCATGATAACTTGGTAGTTGCTGTAAAAAATAGATGTTTTAGCCTTTGAACTTGGATTGATCATGCTGTAGCATACGAGAGATGAATATAGTTGAGTCTATGCATAAACATGATCATCTACTACCCTTATATTCAGGAGTAGCACTCTCGGATTGGGTTGCAAGTTTAATTGCAGCTTCGAGATGATGCGGTAGTTTAGGCGCTTAGGCTCCCACGGATGTGTGGTTGAGCTTGACAAGTAGTTGATAGGAAAATTTTCAAGATTATACAATTGACTAGGAGCAAGTATAAAGTTGTAACGAGTTATAAGCATTATGAGATCATATATAAAGAGTTACAATGGACCATACTCATTGTTAGCCACCTATGAGGAGTTGACCTAGATGAGACTATTTTTTTCCTTTTCTTTTCGATAAGTTCTGGAGACTTATCGAACTGCACTATTTGATGCATGATCTGTTGAGGAAACCCCACCCCTTTTGTTTGACGGGAGTTTTGAGTACTCTTGCATGTGTCTGTATTTCTAGGATGTTAGGAATACTTTTTTGTTGAGCTAAAGCTTAATTATACTTAACTTATGCTTATTGCATTAGCTTAGATTTGCATGACATGCGTGAATGTGTTTGATTACTGTGTACTAGGCTTTACGCACACTTTTCACTATTCCAAGTAATGATGAGAGTTCGTATGTGGATATTCACTATGATTCTATGGGATTTGGGAATGATGAGTTTGGAGAGTGATTTCAACGACTAGAGATCAAAATGAAACTTCGAAAAATCTATTTTAATATTTATTGTCGTTTCAATGGATGACTGTAAATATTTAACTATTCTATCACATTAGGCTGAGTGCAAACTCATATCCAGGTTGAGCCTAGCTCCCCTCTTATGGTTGCTATCTTAATTGTTTTAAAACTTTGAATCTTCGTTCCACTCTTTCTTAAAGCACTTTTTACATATTATATAATGGTTTCTTAAATTTTGGTAAATCGTCTTTCGATTCATTATGGTTTTACTAAGGAATCTAATCATGATTTCATAACTAAAATATGATTGGTAAACTCACCTAGTTTCGAAATCCTTACATATGTTGCTTAGAGGCTATGGGTTCGACAAGACAACCACACCTTTGAGCAAGGGTTGGGCAGACCTTTAAGTTATGTTTTTAATAAAATAAAATCATAAAATATATCTAGATAGGATAGTTATTAAATAATTATGTGCATTTAATAACATTAAACGTAGAAAAAAAATGTTACTAAATCAATGCAATAAATTCATTTGCAATGCATATGAGTAATGCAATTATTATTTGTGGTATACTTAAATAAAAAATAGTTATTTAAAAAAATTATTTAGTTAGATATAATTTTACGGTGAAACAATTTTATGCTATTAGTTATTATGAAAAAAAAAAAAGTAAAAGAGACAGAGAGAGAGAATAAGGGAATGAGTAGCCATATAATAAAAGGTAAAGAAGCAAACAATGATGGGGTTTGAACCATGACCTCTTAAGGTAAAATAATGTACTTAACTACTTAGTCATGCTTGCTTATATGTCATAATTTGATCTTTATAATATACATATAATATATATTTCAATAAAATTCAAAAAATAGTTTTTCCTGGGTTAGGCATCACGCCTCACCCCTTGACTCACCCCTAAGTTAACATATATAGAAAAATACCACGTACATCAATTATAAATTTCTAAAAATAAGTATAAATGTGAGGCATAGGTATAAGTTAAGTCCCGTTTGTTTTGAGAAAGAGTATTTTGTTAATGAAAATAGTTTTTTCTCGAAAAAGTTTTTCGAAAAAGTAATATATTTTCAAATGTTTGGCTAATTTTATGAAAGTACTTTTCTTTGTTTACAGTTTCAAGATAATTTATATATTTTAAGTATAAAAATAAAAAAATTATATATATTATAAAGAGAAATAAATTTTCTTAAAAGAAAAATATTATAAAATTAATAATAAATGTTTTTGGATAGTAATGATTGGTAAATGAACTTGTAAATCGATGAAAAATGACTTACAAATTTATATTTTGTAACTCGTTTTCCAAAAAATCAGCTATGAAAAGTCTATGTTTTTTAAAATAAGAAAAATATTTTTTATTAATTATCCTATTTTTTATATAAATACAAAAAATAAAAAGATATTTTCTGAAAAATATTTTCATCGAAATAAATTGGCCTCACATTACAAATATTATACTTGATATTCTACTCTTTTTTTTCCAAAATAGTAATTGTCATTCTATCAAATACCTAATGGTTTTTTCTTTTTCTTTTTTAAAAAAAGGGAACTGATAAAGATTCAATAAAAAAAAAAATTACCTATATATTAATAAGTCTTCTCAGAACATATTAGAAGGTACACCGCAAAGCTCTCATTTTCACGTGGAAAGACAAAGATATTTTTTGGTTTGCTTGCTTATCCAAACACATTGCTTGTGAAAAATGGAAGCAGCGGCAGCCTTCGGATGCACTCGACATCACGACCAAGTTCAATGAACCTCGTAATTGTCCAGGTGCAATGAAATTTTATTAGAGGATCCCTGGTCAATGAACGCTTCTGTATGTACTTAACAGCGGTTAATAAAATAAATTTCATTTAATAAACGTGATATATTACATGTCTGAGTGAATAACAAGGTAAAATATAACCATCGAAAGTCATGGAAATTTAGAATAGGAATTCAATATCACTAGAAAGTCTTGGATCACCAAACTTGTACTTTATTCAAGTTTCATTGGCTTCAAGTGATAGTCCGCTGCTATGCCCGAAATTTTGCATATTCTCCCCTTAACTTTTTGCTTATACTAGAACTAGGCCCAACTCGCCTAGTATAAAAAATCCTAAAAGCCAATCAAGAAAGAATATATTTGACAAAAAAAAAAACCTCGGTCTGTTTCTAGCCATTTATATCTTAAAATTTTTCCATATTTTTTTTTTCTTTCAGATAAAATTTGCAAATTCTGTAGCAGTCATTATACCATATCGAGACATTTTTCTTTTTCCTTGGTAAGGTAAAATAATTTATTTAAACACCATATGGTTGCTTTTTAATCTTATAATTATTAAATGGATAAGTTTGATTAAATTGGTTTTGAATTAACAATTTAGATTTCTGGCTATATTATATAGACTACATTATAAAAGTACCTCAAAAATTGTGTTCTATAATTTTTTTTTCTAATAGGAAAATTATTAGTTAATTGAGAAAAATAAACAAATAATATTAAAAATAGGAGAAATTGTAAATTATCCCCTAAACTTGTACCTTAGTGTGGATCAATCCCTAAACTTTTAGAGTGCACTTTTTTTATCCTTTAAACTATTAAAAAATAGCAAAGTTAATGACAATTAATATTTTTCATTAAAGCAAAATGAGAAAAATTACAAATTACCACTTTGAATATTCACTTATATGTGGATTCATCCTCTAAATTTTTTTCTATGTGCATATTTATCCCCAAATTTTTTAAAGTGCACATGAAAATGAAAGCTTAGGGAGTGTAATTGTAATCCTATAGATTTTATGCTATTTTTATGCTTAAATCTTAGAACCGGAAGTGAACTTAAAACCCTAAAGTCAACAAACCTATAACAAACCCTAGGGAATTTAGATTCGGTAATCCCACTCTCCTAATCCTTGAACAATAAAATTTAGTAAATCATAGATTATAGTCTGTAATAATATGGGGAAGCTTAAAAATACCAGATTCATCAAAATTTAGTTCGTTTCGGACCTAAATGGGGTCAGATTTCGAAAAGCGTGGCCAGTGCATAGAATGAGAAAAATAATCCAATAACATCGATAGACTCGTAATAATATAAGGACTTCAAAAATATCAATTTTATAATTATTTCGTAACTAAATATATCAAATAAAGCTTATTTACATGTATTTTTTTACTACCGATATTAATTTGTCTTGTCTACTATTCATGACACTATTCTATACTATTCATTACTATTTATCTGTTTCTATTTTTCTTACTATATATTCTTATACTCTACCATACCTATTTCTTACAACTTACCTTCTTCATAACATTTTATTCACATCATACCTTACATATTATTTCTTTTCATTATAAAATTACAAAATAATAAAATCTCACCCTCTCTCCTCTCTCTTCTCCATGCCGACCATACACACAAACATTTTTTTATTTTATTTAATTACATCTAATTTCCCTCCATACTCATCTGTAAATACCCTCTCTCCCTCTATTTCTTTCACGCACTTCTCAATCATAACAAAACTCTTCCAAAATCACTCCTCAAATATTCTTTCTACAATTCCTCTCCATCTCCCCATATTCCCATTATTTCCATACCACAACAACCTCTCTTTCTCTAGTATTCACATTTCTACATTAGGTAAAATTCTTACCAATATTTTTTTATCATGTCATGTAACTTAATATGACCATGGTGTGTGTTTTCTAAACCTATAAGTGTTATGGAAGCAGCACTATATTTATGTTTTATTCTTGTTCATGTACAAAATCTCATTTTGTTATTATGTTACTTTATTGTTGTTATATTATTATTATTGCTCTAATCTAACTTCTATATGTTACTAAATATATTTATGTGTGTGTATATATATATATATATTTCTTAGAGTATATAAGCTCACTAACCTAACTTTTATTTATTTATGCCTTGCAATTTATATATTTATTTCATGCTATTATATTAATACTAGTCTTTCTAGTCTTAAATTTGTCCTCGTCAAGTCAAAACAAATTTTCTTATTTTTCTTATTTTTTCTTTTTGGACTTTCCCTATCTAAGTCCAGAAAGCCTTGATATAAACTAAGGCTTCAAACATTGATATCTATTATGTGCTTATTTCCATATTTTCCATATTTCATATTTTTGTCATGTTACTTAATTATAAAATCATGTTCGTGCATGATCATGTTGTTGTTGTTGTCTTAATAAAAATAAAAAGTTATTTCTTAAGTAAAGAAAATAAACTAAACTCGTTATAAGAATGTAATTTTATCACTTAAGAAAAGTTCCATTAAAACTTAGAATTTTATTTCAATAAAGTGCTTTTCAAAGAATCTTAGACAAATTCATCATAGATTTTAGTGTTGATGTTATGCAAGGACTTTTTCAAAATTTAACTAAGTAATTCTTTACTCTTTTTTCAAACTATAAAAATAAAATTATCATTTGAAACCTTAAGGTTGATGATTCTTTGCTATACAAATTTTTTTGTCCTAAAAACTTATTTATGAGACCCACACTAATATTTTAATACAAAGATCAAGACAAGCTTTTCAAATCAAGTTAAAATCAACTCATCAAGTAAAGTCTACTTAAGGAATGAAATTGGTAGATAACTTGCAAGGACTAAAATTTTTTGAACTCAAATTATATTTTAAGAATTAAGGAAAAATAGTTATACCACCCACTTAATGACTAAAAAAAATTATTTTTATTTCCAACAACTTAAAATAAATTTGTCAAGTTTCATTTTTTTAAAATTGTTGAGACAAGTTGTTTTATGAAAAATCATTGATTAAGATAATATTATTAGAATCATGTGTATATTATGAGTTGCATACATAAAAAAGGATTTTTTAACTATATAAATATTTGTATGATTTCTATAAGATTTTTGGTTGACAAAAAGTTTGGAAATATTATTTTTAAAGGCTGGGAATTTCATGACAGATTTGTACCGCATCATTTTAGAACCCTAATGACCTTTCAAGATTAAATAACATTAGAAATAGATAGATCTTTTCGAGTAAGTAGAAACTGATATATTATATGCAAAATTCCGAATTAAAATGACCAAGTTATTGCCGTTTTAAGTTTAGAATTTCACCTTATACGAATTTTGATGAACTTAATGAAATAGAATTTGCAAGTTAAGTAGAACTTCCAAGAAATACTCATTTTGGGTACTTCTTTTATTTAGGAGACGTGGAGCTCGAGTCCCCATACTTCGAAGATTACTATGACTAGAAGTTTATCTGCACCATGACTGAGTGAGTTTATTTTCTACATTCTTGTACTTATGTTTTTGCTTGTAGATTAGTAGCATTAGAATTAAGAAAAGATAAAAATGTGAAAAATGCATGTGCCTTACATATATGGTTAAAATTATGTTAAATATATTGAGGTGAGGATTTTCTATAATAAATGTTTGACTTAGTATAAAAATGACATGTCTACAAATTCTATGATAACCGATTAAATTATCTAAGATTATGTCGTGAGTAATTAATTAAATTGATTCATGTATATCACGTAATGAGTCACATCGCATTCACTACTATATACTTGGTGGGACAAGGGCATAGTAGTGAGGTCCGTAGAGCCTGAAACTCTACTTAATGGCTAATGGTCGCTCGAATAAAACAGTAGGTTGACACCCAAATTAACTATATTTTTAGCGGCTAGTAGTGGCTTGCATAAAACTACAAAAATCTTATTTACGAAGGGTACTCTATATGGACCAGAACATCTAACCCGAATGGAGGGGTAAATCCATTCAATATATGATTTCCGGAAAATCATATGTATTGTATGCTCAATTGCTTGTTACATTTCATATGCTTATTTAAATAACTTGCTTAATTATCGATTGTTTGATTACTTTATTATGGAAGCAATTCTCACTAAGTAAGTAAGCTTATCCCCTCTTAGATATCTTTTGCAGCACCTGTATTTGTGGTTGAAGCCCCTAGATTATTTCTCCCAGGTACTACCCGTGTGGATTCAGGAGCTTTTGGAAGAAGACAAGGACTAAAAGTAAACTTAGACCTAGACTTCTAAGTAAAACTCCAGTGTAATTATTTTGGTTAAACTATGATGAACTATATATATTTTGATAGGGGAATACTCCTATGATATTTGTAAGACTTCTTATGTTTTACATTTAAGATGCTTTTGTTATGATTTTCATTCTTAATTGCAATTATGAATATCTTCTCAAACAACTTATTTCAAAGTTTGGTCATCTATGATCATGAAAATATGCCTTATACCCGGTATCGAAGCTTTTTAGAATGACTATGGTTGTCATATTTAAAGTTTTAATAGTGAGTGTGGCGGACTGTCGCATCTAGGGTATTCTTTCGGGCGTGACAATAATATTTCAGTTGTAATTTTTCATATTATACTGAGATAGATTAGTGTCTTAATAGGTTCTTGGGTTTGGAAGAGCCATTTTTACTTCCACCAAACGTATAGAAGATCAGCGATGGCGAAGGGTGTATCAACTGATCTTCTTGGTGGTCATAGATGTCATAGTGTTGTTGGATTTTGAATTAGTGGCTTGGACTAATGCCTTTGAAGAACCCCAAAAGGTTTTGAGTTACAGGACCTGTAGGTGTTTGTAAGGATGCAACAGGGGTGGGTCTGGGATGGATCATATAAAACCTAAACCCGACCCCATTCGTTATATGGTCGCCCAGACCTGACCCGCAAACCTATAGAGTTTTCTTTTCATTATCCAAACCCGCTCTTATAGGGTTTTGACCCTGATCCGCCTCGCCTTGCCAACCCATTTATCTATTTTCTTTCCCTTTTTCTATAATCTTTTCTTTTATTTCTTTACATTACAACTAAAGGATGGTGAGTCATCCATAACTATTGAAATATGAAAGGAAAATTCAATTGATTCACAATAACAAAATGTATAGTTTTGTCTTTATAGCTTAAGGAAGGATAATAAAAAATGTAAATCCTTATCCAAAATATCCTTAGCCAAGACATTTCCCAGTAAATAATAAAAAAAAGTCTTGACACTAAATCCTTAGCCAAAATATCACCTAAGATATAAATAAAACAGAGTTTCACTTTCTTCAATAAATTATAGCACGAAACAAGCAGTCAAAATAATAGCATCATTCATCATGATCTTCATTTGTCATTTTAAGTTTCATTTTCTTTAGCTTCACCATCAACTTCATATATCTCCATACCTATAAAATTAAAAGAAGAAAGGGAAAAAAGGATTTTCATGGAATACATTAGAAAAATGTATGTAAAAACAATTTATAACAATAAATAAATTAAACAATCTCATACCAATTGATGAACTTGACAGCCAACTTTGAGTGCACATCAATGCTTCTATTGTATCTGGATTAAGTCGGCTCCTATATAAGGAAATTACTCGCCTGCTAGTACTAAAAGCTGATTCTGAAGCAACTGTAGACAAACAACAACCAACAAATCTCTAGCTATTTCTTATAATGCAGGATATTTCATTCCATAAATTTTCCACCACCCAAGAATGTCAAATTCAGAGTTTGTCACCCAAGGAATTGATAAGAATAACTACAATACCATAATTTCTACAAAATATTTTTGTACCTCAACAATTCAAATCCAGTCACCTAAAACTTTTTAAGCTGCGGCTTCAAGCAAAAAAATTCCAAAATATTGTGTATGTTAAGTTTGAGATAATACTGGTTTTGGAAAGATTTCAGTGTAAATCTAACTAGTTTGATAAATGCTATAAAATTGTACATGTCCAATTTGACTTGGTCATCAACTTATGCCATTAAAGTTGGCTAGTTTTCTAATTGCTATTAAAATGTATACTTATATTACATTTAATTAATGGAAGAAGCAACTATTCAAATTTGACTAGGTGATGCATTCCACATATCATCAAAACTAAAATTTTCACATATATTTTGTAGGCAACAATAAATCGGTCCAAAGGAAATCAGACAGATATATCAAGAGTTGATCTCATAGAAAGCAATACAGATCTTTGCCAGAGTGAGGGAAAGATGAATCTTATTAACATAAACACAAACAAATAGATTTTAAATTATTTAATCTTCTGATTAGAATTTTCTTTTTTTATTGGCTGAAAAAGGAATTACCCTCCCATCAGAATTTTAACTAAATATTACTAAAAATGAAAGATTTTATCAAATGGCCCAATATTACTTTTTACAAAACCAAACGAAAAAGACTTCCCACCCTTCTATGCACTTACTTTTTTCGATAAAATACATAATTAATATTAGAAAGTATAAAAGAAAAAAAAAATTCTTGTTAAGTCAACAAGAGGAGATCTAATGGAAACCTTTGAAAATTATGAACTTACTCAAAATCACTATTCGGTATCTTAATACCCTATTGCGGTATCACCTTCTGAATGCAAACAGGCTACGGGCGTCGGTCCACTGCCTATGAAAGGTTAGAAATAGAAACTGAGTGTAGGCTTATACCACCATTTGACGTGATAGACTTTTCTTGTACAAACAAAACACTAGAACAACCGAAATGCTGGTGTTTGGACATCGAATCCCACCTATAGGTAGGCTTATTAAGTTAAAAAGACTTCACGCATCTCTTCCATTAACAAAAAACAAAAAAAAAAAAAGGAATACAAAAAACCAATAGGGTCGACGATAGAGCGTGGCGAGTTGTAGAGTCATGAGAGATGGAGGGAGTCGAGCAATAGCCAACAAGCGAGGGAGTGACTTGCGAGACAGCCGACGAGCGACGGATAGGACTAGGACTGGCATCAATGGTGAAGATCTACTTTACATAGTGAGCGGCGGGTAGGTGGCAGTGATAGGAAGTTTTATTTAAATTTTAAGGGTTTCTAAAACTTTGAAAATGAAATGTTAAAAAGTATGTGTAATGTCAAATGTGTTGTACCATTTTGGACTATGAAGTGGACAAAGGCAGACTGGCAAACCGCAAATACCCATGAGTCATGTGTGAAATTTGCTTTTCTTCTATTATTTTATTATATTAAATTTTATATAATTGACGGGTTGGGTTGCCCATCGAGTATTTTTACTGACCAGAACACGCCTCGAAACCTCATAGCATCAATCTATTATTTTTCAAACCCAACTCGCGATTCTATAGGGTTTTTATCAAGGTGGGTGGGTCCGATACCCCGTAATGACCTAACCAAGTTGCATTCCTAGGTGTTTGGCAGGTATTTGGCTAAGTGAATGTGTGCTTAAGTGTTTTAGGAGGAGGCCGAAGCTTCAGTGATCATTGGTGTTTTAACGTGGGTGGTGAAAGCTCCATGATGGAAGTGGGTCTCTAGATTATAAAGTTCTGTTTTAGTCCATAATGTTCAAGGTTCAATTGTTTAGAGACAATTTCAAGAATAATGTTTGTGTTGGTTATGCTGCTGCTGAGATCAAATGTATACATCTATTTTATATATATATACATATATATTGGCCATAATCTATTTTCTATATTTCGCTGAAACAGGCTGGCCAAGTTTGGAATGTTTTACACACACACATATAATATCTAATAAATCATATTAATATTATAGAAATATTAATTTTATTCTAATAAAAACACGTAATTGAGTCAAAAAAACATAAAAAGTTCATTAACTCTTAATAAAATAACATATTATATAATAACTCTAGGATTATGCAGGTCTAAATACAAATGAATTATACTCCATTAAACAAACAAATAAGAAGAACAAGGAATAAAAAATCATATGATTGTAAATCTCTAACTCTATATCTTCTATGTTAATATTCTGTTATTAACCCCTTTCTTTTTCACCGTAACTTTTCATCTAACATACTCCTTAATAAGATTTTTCTCTGAAAATAATGACTCCACACACTTTTTACATGATCACAAGACTATTTATACCTAGGGTAAAATGTGGCAAAGGAAAACAAGGGTAAGAAGTAAGAACATGATCATGCTCAAACCTTGTATCTCGTGTAATTCTATTAATTGCAAATTACAATTCATCATCGACATAAATAACAACGTGGTATATTCTCCATGCTGTGCGCTTCATGACAATTCATTTACTGCACTTGTCTTGAAATTTTAGCTCTAAATAATAAAAATAACTTTAGGGCTTTAATTATCAAATCTTCAAATTCTTATTCAATTTTACTTTAAAAAAAACTGCTATAAACTCGATCATTTTCTAACAAAATTTTTCTTCAATACAGAGTATCCATAAATTAAAATAATAACTAATTACATGTAAAATTCCTTCGAAATACTTATAAGGGAAAATGCTCAATTTAGTATATAAACTTTTACGAAAAGATTAATAAGTACCTGAACTTTAAAAAGTACAATTTCATATCCAATTGAACTTTTTGATCCCCTAAACACTACCTTACTCAATTATTCCCTGACATGTGTCAAAAACTTCAAGAGACATAAAAGAGTGAGGTAGTGTTTAGGGACATGAAAAGTTTAATTGAGTATGAAATTTGACTTTTTAAAGATTAGGTATCTAATTGACTTTTTTGTCACAATTCAGACACCAAATAGAGCATTACCCCTACTGATAAAATCACTAAAAACAACATCAAAATCAACCTAAAAGTTATGTATAAATATGGTTCATCAAGCAATCGTAAGCCCAAAGGCACTATGAGAAATTCATAGTGGCTTTGATGTTTACAAATGTCTTAGGTGTTATACCCATTTGATGATAGTTAGAACTCAAATTAATTTTAGGAAACTTTCTAACTCTAGACAATTCATCAAGCAACTCATCAGTTAACATAATAAAGTACTTAGTGGCAATCAAAGCATTATAAAGGGCTTAATAATCTATTCAAAAATGCCATGAGCCATCTTTTTTCTTTATCAATATAACCAAGTTAGATAAAGAGCTTATACTATCACAAGTGATATCCATTGCTAACATTTCCTTTATTAATCTTCTAAGTTCATCCTATTCTATACATGTATTCTAATAGGGTTATATGTTGATCGGACTTAGACCATTGCCATGTTTCAAAGGAATTCAATGGCCTATCCATCATGAAGGGGATAATCAATCTCCTCAAATAAATCTACAAATTCATTAAGAAGCTCTCCTAGTTGTAAATTGTAATCATCATCACAAAATTTCCATACCAACTCCAACTGCCACAACGCATAACAATTTGCAAAATCCATTAACTTTAGAAGAGATTGAGAAGTAATACAAGATTTCAACATATTATGATCACCTTGTATAGTACTTTTAAACCAGTTTCATTAGGATCTTCATGCTCATGTTTTACCAATTAACCTTAATTCCTCTTAAAGTTTCAACTTACCCAACTTTTAATATCATATCTACTCCTTTGAATCTAATATGAAAAATCTTTTTAAAATCATCAATCAATAAATTCAAATTATATCAAAGGCTTAAAGATGAACTAGTTTAGCAATCTTCTATTTTAACACAAAATTTTGTAGTAACATCCAACCTTACTTGCTCAACAAATATCTAAGAGATAAAATTGTGGCTTGCTTCACCAATAGCAATAATAGAAATTAATTTTTAAAATATAAGAACTTTAAGTTTTAGAGTTTGTGGCTCTATCAATCCACCAATCATCTAAAGACGTAGTGTTATATCCTTTTCAACTTGAATTCCATTGCCCATTTCATGTGGCATTATAACAATGCCCTCCACATCACCTCTATATTCTGTGTCAAGTATTTCTAGCTCATCTTCAAGTATTTTTAGCTCATTTTCAAGTATAGTAACCCTTGTAATATGTTAAGTTACTAATGATTAAGGGAACATGGTTGATTACATAGATTACATATGAAACATAATCATCGGCTTCTTTTCTCTAGAAATTTAGTATTTTGTAGCTGTCTACGACATTTGATAACCTTTCACTAATCATTCTAAATTCCAAAAGGTTAAGTTCCACTCTCCTTTGCAATAGTTCGAGAATGAAGGTGTATAGAATAATATACTTCACAAAAACACAAAACAAAAGAAAAAAAGATAAATAAGTTGGAGAGCTAACATGATGAAGAGTAGAATAAGATCTAAATTTTGATCTAAATCTAAAGTTAACAAATCATCGTGTAAGATTCGAATAAGAAATTTCCCTTTTAAACTCCTTTCGATAGTAAATTCAATTGTATATGCAACAATTCTCATAGCCAAAAGTCTTTACTCATAATCCAATATTTTCCCTCAAACTTAAAAAATAATAATTGAGAAGCTCCAATTTAGGCAATTAAGGAATGTGAACAAATAAAGATTCAAATTCTTCTGCATAAGCTCCCACTATTGTAAGATGATAAAAAGTACAGAGGTCCTCAAAAGAATTGGTTGCACCATGGCTAGTAAAGCACTTCAAGATTACCTATGCTAAAGTGTCCTGATCCAAACTACATATCCATCACCTCAACATCTTCAACCAAGGCACTTGTTGTCCATCCATGTGGATCAAGGATAATTGAATTCTTCTATCTTCTCAAGTGCCTTACACTTTTAAAATTGTTTTTATTGATCTAGACACATAATTAACTTGTGCCATCAAAACAAGGCATAATCATACCTTTGTAATCTCTTTAAACCACACCTTCTATATCTTTCCTAATCTTAACTAGCTCATTCATTTGAAATGGTGTACGCACTTTAGTACTACCTTGTTCATTTAAAAATACATGAGCTTTAATATTGTAGGAATTTTGGCACTATCCTTTTAAAGGGTATGCGAGCTTTGATACATGTACCCTTCAATTCTACAAAATTTAATATCATAGATAAGATATCTCAAAAAAAAATATGCACATCAAATGTGTGATCAAAAGAGAACTCACAATTTATAAATGTAAAGCGTTATAGAAAACATGACCATAGGACTTCATAAGCAAAGTATAGTTTCTATTTTCCACTATGAATAACACTTAATTATCATTTACGCTAGATTTAGGTTAAAATATAGGATTTAAAATGTTCAATTACCAGATGTTTTATGGATTGATGAGTATGCATACGTGTATTAATATTAGACATGACTACAAACAAGATGTTGAATATTTCGATATAAACTTGCATATAATCATGTTGTGTCTTATCATGCCCTCACTTGTACATTGTGTACAAAACTTCCATCCCTACTTTTCATCAAAGCACATTCTATCCATCATAATAAAGATACTCATAATAAAAAACTACATGTATCCATGTATAATGGTCTTTATGGCTACATGTCTTCCTGGAGTATATCAAGTCTAACCCATGGACTTGACCACCGGGTTCGGGTCCTAATTTTCGAGACGCATAATTGCCCCTTATAGGGGATGGAGTGAGTCTAACCTATGGACCCAACAAGTCATAGGACCGGTCGGGATGGGTCTGACTATCTGACCCGTTCCTTTTTAATGTATATATATTAATTTTTTTTTTATTTATTTTAATGAGGAATCGGCCGGATCCGGCTAATGGACCACAACGGATTCACTTGGAAACTCAAACCTGATATGACTGAGTTGGGTAGGATCCGTAGATCTATATATGGCTAATTCCAAATAGGTTTGGATAACATGCACAAAAATAGCAAGTTTCGGAAATATGTTATATAAAGGAATGAATTACACTTATGCATTCACTAAAAAGGAACCAAAATACAATATAGTATATCAACCTAAGAAAGCGACGCTATTAAAACATTTCAAAAGATTTTCCACATTATCATGCCCCAAACGTTTCTGTTAGCTGCCCAATTCTCAAGTCACTCTTCCTTGTAAAATCATCCCGGCAACCATATGAAATTCCCGGCAATGCTTGGCCAAACCCGACCGCTCGATTCGCCTCGAAATCGATGCCATAAACTGCATTCTTTTTTACATGAACTTTGTTAGTGGTCCTCTTATAGGAAGCAAACCACTTGGACTGCATATATGCATTTCTTCTCCAAGGTGGCATTAATAAGTCACTACTATCATTGAATGCTTGATGGCTAGACACATTGCTTTCACCACTCTCCTAAGTTCTTCGGGTTGGCCGATGAATACCGGAGGAAATAAATCGAGCAAGGCAGCGTATCGAGCCGAGGGACGGGCTATTTCAAATTGTCCAGCAAGAAATACTTCGACAATGTAGCGTGTTTCATTGATGTTTATATCAATATATTGGTAGTCCCCAGCTGGGTATCTTCCATTTTTCTCCCATTTTGACTTGCAAAGGCCTAATAGACAATGCATAACTTTCGTCAATTAGTCGGTTATTATTTCTAAATCAAATGTATGTTTAACCTACAATTTGTTAGAGACAAAACCAAGGAAGATCATCAACATGAGATATAAAAAGATTAAGTCACAATTATATCAAGGCATAATTAAAATATCTAATTTACCCCAAACACGGCTACAAAAATTAACTCCATGAAAATGCAAATGGTGAACGTTGGCACTCGAATTTTATCAACTTGTGCAATTATCTACATTAGGTTTAAAAAGATCAATTTACTATCTAAACTTGCTCTATTTTTACAATTTATTATCTAAACTTTTCCATATTATGCAATTAACTATCCAAACTTTACTTAATTTTACAATTAAATACTTTATCAAGGTACAAAAAATAAACACAAAAAATTCGTACTAACAAGTTAACACTTTTAATTGCAAAGATTAACAAAGTTCAAGTACCAAATATGATATTTATACAGAAATAAAAAAATAAATGTCACATCTACTACTTGAACTTTATTAATTTTTGCAATTAATCATCCAAAGTTTAAATGAGTGAATTTACTGCCATTTAACTTTTCAAGTTCATTTACCGTAGTTTAAGTTCATTACCTAAATGATATAGTTAATTATAGGAATAAATAATATTTTAATTACAAAACTTAGCAAATTTCAAGTAATTAATTATAAAATAACAAAATTTAGGTAGAATAATAACTCTATTAAAGTTTAGGTAGTTAATTTTACAAATTAGTGAAATTAAGTACCAAATATGACGTTGACCCAAAATAAATCGATTATTAAAAGAAAGATTAAAAAAAAAAGAGGAAAATACTCACCCGCATCGAAACCCTTTTCACGTAAATGCACCATCAATTTCCTCTTGAATTGCTTGGAAAATCTATCAACAATGTTGTTCGTCAATGCATTATCCACTTCCAAACGAATTTTGTGTTTTCCTACATCCTTATCCTTATCCTCCAAACCAAATACTTCCTCTAAAACATCCTTAGCCTCCGAATAAAACCAATACTTATTCTCGCATGACCCTTCAACCTCATCATCATTATCCTCATCACAATAGTAATCTTGAGCTCTCCCTTCTCTTTCCATGAAGGAGGCTACCAAGTCGGATAGATCGGTACGGCTCTCCGCCACCGAGTGCTCGCTTCCACTGCTTTCACACGGACGAACTCGAGCCACTGCCTCGTCAAACGCCGCCGCTACGCGTCTGAATCGAACCGGAACTGCCGCCATATAAATATACTAAATCAACACCTATAAATTTCTTTTAATGGCAAAAAAAAATTATTTTATTTATAAAGGGGGGGAAAAACAACGAAAAAAGAGCTAGGTTCTCATCAAAGTATGGAGGATTTTTTTTTTTTTTTCCTTTTTTCCTTTTCTTTCCCTTCAAAGAGTTTGGTAGCTTATATAACGGCAAGATTAAATTAACACATATGCATTTATAGAGTTGCTCGACTGGATAAAAAATGACCTGTTTCATTGGATGTATGTGGGCGCAATTGTGAATACGTGTAATGAATATAGACAGATTTATGGCCACATGCATGTGCAATACCTCGTTATTTTTTACTGTTAAGGTCAGAAAGAATGGCTATTGAAGGGTTGGTGTCACAAATAATATCTAAATTTTAATAAAATATGTAATTATGTATCTGAATTTTAAAATTGATTAATTTAGTACTTGAATTTTAAAATTGATCTATTTGATACTTTAAAAATTTTTTTAAATTGATCAATTTAGTGTCTACAGGGACACATATTGCATGCACGAAATTTTTTTAGATACTGAATTGATCAATTTTAAAATTCATGTACCTAGTTGTATATTTTGTCAACATTTAGGTACCATTTGTGACATTAACCTAGACATGGGCAAAGGCTAAGGAACCATCGGTTTTTTGGTTCCTAAACAGTTCTTTTCATTAAAAAAAAGAAAATAATTAGATAAAAAATTTTAAAAATTATATTAAACATATAATTATTAATGTTTACATAATTTCATATGAATAGTAAGACCTATTACCTATTTACAATATTTAATATTTTATTATCAATAATACAAATGAATATAACTTAAAATTATATATAATTTAATTTTATATAAACTTGTCTTGAAAGAAAAATTCAGTCCTTAATAACGAGAGACTATTTTTTGTATTGTAATGTTCATGTTATCATTTGGAATATTTTGCAATCTCATATTACTAACCATATTTGATATAAGTTGTATTTATATATAAATAAATGTGCATACTAAACAATTTTTTTTAATTTTGGCTAAATAATATAACCCTATTAGACCTAATAATTAATTATTTTGAGTTTAAAATTTATTTTATTAAAATATAAAATTTATCTTTTTACTTAAATACAAAACCATGAACCACCATTTTATAAAACTAGAACGAAATCATGGGAAACAATTCCGATTTTGATTCTAGTTCATCATTTTCAAACTTGAAACCATTTGTTGTAATTCATTTCGGTTCCAAAATTATACTCATGTCTACATTAACTCGTTAGTTAATTAAGCTTATATATGACACTTAATAGTAATTTTAAGATAGAGTGTCAGGATGCACATGAATGATTGTTCATAATATAAAATTCATGTGTTTAATGTAACCAATTTTAATATTTCAAAAAATAAGTATATAAAATATAAAGTCTTCTAATTAAACTATTTTAACATTTGCCTTTTCAAGTAAACACAACACAGGTATATTTTAGCTTATGTAAAACGAAGTCTTGTAGTGTTAGAAATTAATTTTAGGCACAATTTTACATAAGGAGATGACACGAGTTTATGGGGGTTGAACTTTGATCTGAATTTTTTTGTGGTTTCGAAAATATGAAAGGACAACGAAAATAATGAATGATATGAATAAATTATTGTTCGATAGGTTCCATGAACCATAAAATTAAATTAGGTTGTAATTAAATTATAGAATGATAGAATTCACAATCTATAAAAATACTACGATGTTAAAAGAATCACAAAATTCTAACAATAGGGTTCACTACAATTCTATATTACTCAAGAATTGATAAGAACTCAGCAATTAAAGAGAATAAAATCTCAATAATCATAATCAGCATAAAGGGTTATACACATAGGGTCTTCTCAAAACTCAAAAACAATATGATAAACTGATCTAAAATGATGCTTACATCCAAATGGTTTTATAGATCAAAACAAGGAAACTCAAAAGATAAAATAAAAAAAAATCCGTCAAAGAAAGATCGACTATAAACTGCCGACTTACATGTCCCAAGCTGGCAGCCTTTATTACATAGTCGTCGACTTTAAAAATTTTAATTATGATCATGTTGAACATCGTTGAAAGCTGATAGCCCAAGTGGCAACACCAGTGTATAGTTGAAGGCCAACACCTCTATTGCTAGCGTACAAGTTTGCTATTTTCACACTTGTTCTTTCTTCATTCGGTTTTCTTTTCGAACGACTTCGACCTTGCTGATTTCTATCAGGAGAGCTCTTTTAATTTTACATAGTCCAGGGGTTATTGGGCGGTTTTGCTAGTTGCATCTATAGCTCTGCGTTATACTATGATAATTCTAGGAGTAGAGAGGAAATAAAAAAATCATTGATTTATTTGTTTCAAATTTATTTTTTTTTTTTGTTTATTAAACGAATCAAATAAACTGCTTTTTTAGGTTTTTTTCTTAAAAAAAAATTAAAATCATTACTAACTAATATATAATTTTTAAGGCACACATAGCTGCATAATAATAGATACACACAGGTAGCAATTAGGCTAAAAGAGGAAAATAAGACGGGTCTCACCTTTTAATAAAATTCAGTAGCAAGTCTCGTCTTTTTTTACAAAACATAATAATTTCAACACAAAAGTGACAAGACTTGCTTCTTTTAAAATTTTTTTTCTAGTAACAACTAACTTATATTAACTTTGAATGTTAATTGGTTGTAATGTATGCTTCAAAATTTGTTTTGATTGAATAGAGCATTTAATAATATAATATCAAAGATTATTGTGTTTTTAATGTTCAAACATAATTTTTTTCAGGATAAAAACAATACATTAAATTCAACTAGTAATTTCAATATTGTTACCCTATATTTTCATGATAGCGTGGATGGGGTTGCAATAAATAACATTATTTATCTGAATCAGTTTGACAGCACACGAAGAGATGGTACATCCCGTGGTGATCCAGAAGGGGACACACTGACCACACCGTTCCACGTGCAAAGACTACGACAACTTACCTTGGGCGGATGTTTTTTCGACCTGCGTAACCGGTTATCAAAAACTAGGATGTGGAAAACAGAAGCAGCTCCCTGCTTTCCTTTCGCATCCACAATTCCACTTCCACCTTGTCCAAGTTCAATGTATTTTCTAAGTTAGCGGATTCGGCGTAATCCATACAATCGGAAGGCAGAACGGGCGCGACCCGGTCTAAACTAGCGGGTCACAAGACCCTGGATATTTCAAGCATCATCGTTCTGGATGGGTCAGTAACCATTTTGTGAAGGATCTAATAGGAAAAAATAGATTAAATTCTACCTGTTACATATGTTACAATTTACAAATCATATTGTATCGATTCAATATCTCATGGCTTTTTTGGATTTTAGAGAATTAAAATTCCCCACCAAAATAGATTGGGAAGTTCCTTAAAATACATGTTATGTTTTAATTAGGATTCTATTCGTTCATTATCTATGTTTAGAAAGACCAAGAAATATTTTATACACACTTTAATGTATTTCAACATACATAGATGCAATAACTGTTTAAGCCAAGAAATTGCAATACAACAACGTATTCACATAGCATATTAATTATACTCATATACTTGTATTTATAACCCAACATGGGATTAAGCTTTGTCATGACCCACCTTTTGCAACTCTAGCCTAGCAAAAGAATAATAGGAAGCTAGCTCTGTGTGTGCTTAATACAACTCTAGCCTTCATTAAAGAAAATGAAAATGTTAAATTTGGTATTCGAAATTTTTATAAAATGTCAATCTGATACTTAAACTTTGAAATCATCAATTTA
Organism: Combretum micranthum; assembly: GCA_024138025.1. Classification (NCBI taxonomy): domain Eukaryota; kingdom Viridiplantae; phylum Streptophyta; class Magnoliopsida; order Myrtales; family Combretaceae; genus Combretum; species Combretum micranthum. The sequence goes on from JAMXBD010001545.1 coordinate 261,599, forward strand.
ATATGTAACCAAAGTTTTCGTAGCTATCTTTACTATCTCACTATCACAATTTACTCTATTTTCTAATCTAAAAGATGCAGACTATAAGTGTTATATAGTGGTAGGGGCATTAGTTGAAATTCAATAATATAATGTCTCTCAAATGTTTGCAAACAACACAAACAGTGTTAAGGAAGTAGAAGAAATAGTCACAAAAAATTTAATTGGGCTTTAGATTGGTCATTTCCAAGTTAATTGAACACACATAACTAAATTTTGGAGACACCAAGCACACGTCCAGACATTATGGAGCAACACATGTATACACTTAAAAAACCATCAGAGGGGTTTGTCAAACAACACTTAATAGCTAAGAGTAAGACATGTGTGGAAAACTATAAAGGATCAATTCGGTGATTAGTCTGTCAACCAATTTAATGTTATGGACTAGTGTTTTGGGCTAGTAATGTAACTTAGAAGGCCTAGTCCTAAAAGGGATGTCTTAAAGAGGCTTAGCTTAATAAGCTTTAAATAGAGATCATTAGACCATTTTATTTCACTCTTGGCTTTATTTGGTTTTCTCATACATGAAAAGTAGACTCCAAAAATATCCTTTTAGATTAATTTGGGTTGACTAAAATAAGGCTTTTGTGGCCTAAAATAAACCTTAACCTTTTTTATATTAAAATGAGCTATTTTAAAAGAAGATAAGGCTTCTTTTATATTATGAAAACCCCTAAGCTCTTTTAAGCCAACATAAAGCCTATTCTCATGCAAGAAAAGAATGGGTGGATAATAGCCATGGGATCCATGAGAGCAATCCAATAGTTGCAAACAACGCTTAATCTCAATTATCTATCCAGATGTTATCCAACGGTTGGCAATAACCTCCAATATCTATAAATAAAATGTTCCTCTCCTCATTTGCTATCGTCCTCCATATTTACTAAGATGAAGAGCAACACAGAAATTTCGTTGAAATAGTTCTTGGAAAGATCAAAACACCTTTTCGACAAAGAATGAATAAAAAACGGTCAAGTCTATTTGATTTGATCTTTTGTTACGCTTGTGCCATTAAGAAATCGAGTTTGTCTGTTCCTCCTCCCACAATTTTCTCTACGACATCTATACATGTGTCATTATCTTAAGAATTTTTTGGGATCGATCATTATGCCTATTGCACATGGTCAACCAGTTACAACAACTCTACTGTACACAAACTAAGGAGCTTAAAGAACTGTCATATATGTCTCTTCATTTCCACTTTATAGGCTACACATCCAAGCGTGAAATGGAGGTTCGCATTAGGAAATAGTAAAGAGCACACACGCACACAAAGCAAAATGAAAAAGTTCAAAGGAGTGCTAATGTTTACCTTCTTCCATCTCCATTTTATGAATGCTACATATTAGGAAGGATTGAGAAAGTAAGTATTAAAGGAAAAACACTCAAAAAAGACAATACACATGTTCACATCTGAGATTGAAAATAAAAGAAGAGAGCATTTATGTATTTTAACAAGGCTTCAATCATACGTATAGTAAAGTACATACTGTCAGGCCTAACTTTGGTACTTATTCTTATAATTGGATCCCATTCCTTTTGTAATTTATGTATCATAAGGGGGAACTTTTTGTAATTTTCTAAACTGGAAATTTTCTTATATTTTCAAGGTGTTCTTTCTTCAAGAAATCAATGTTTACTCCTGCTAATCTTACAAAGGCCCATTAAGAACCTAAAATTAAGAAAATTTAGTTTAAAATTCTTTTTTTCCTTTTCATTATGAATACATTAAGATTTAAGGTTGACAGAAGTTTTCTTTTCTTGTTTTTCCCCCCATAACGACTCAACTACATTTAATTGTAATTGTGAACAACAAAAAGCTTTTATGAAAAATAAAAGTAAAAAAAAAAAAGAAATTTAAATTAAATGCTATTATTGACATAACACCGACATGAAATGATCAATAAAAAATCCTGTTAAATTTTCCTCGAATTCAACTAGCCTTGATTTTTTGTTGCAAACATATAGATACACTATGTTCTTATATTTTTACACGTAAGTTGTGCAATGACGTCTTAATTTTTTAAACACTTTTTAATTAATATTTAAACTAACCCTGTTAACAATATAATATTATAAATATCATTTAATATAGCATTTTAAGTTAAAAGATTCAGTTATTTTAATTAAAATTTAATGATATATAGAAAAATTTAGAATTAAAAAAAAAAAACTTAAAGCAAATTCTATCATAACATTGTAAACAAAAATTACTTCTATATATTTTGTGTTTTAACAATTCAACTAAGCTTGATTTAGTGTCATAAAGAGAACAAACACTAACATAAGCGGTACAAACTAAAATTTTCAACTTTTCTTTTCTTCTATAATTACATGACCTTCTTTAAAAATTGATGGTCTTCATTAATCATACAAACAAAAAACAAATATATATATATATATATATATATATCTCTAAACAACTATATATCCTAACTAATCGCATTCTTTTTATAGTGGGAATGATCTAATTGCAATGATCAAACGCGTGCAACATGCATATCACGCTACACATAGCCTTAGAGGAATGGCATAGAAGCACACTCAAGAAACAGCTAAAAGCAATAGGGTAGAAAGTAAGAGCAAGTATTCTCGGGTAACTCAAACACATTAGTAACAGGTGGATGAGCTACATAGCATCAACCTTACAAATTCATTGTGTTGAACTCTATTTTGATCTCTTCAGAGAGTATTCCAACAGTACGATAATGTTTCTATTAAATTCTAAATCCCACAAATGAGGGGGAGCTTTAGGTATTTATAGAGTTTATCTCTTGATGACGTTTGTTAGATCGTATTGACCATCAATGAACGAGATGAGTCCTCCTATTGATGGGATCTTGCATAGGCTCTTAGGCCCATAGATGGTCTCTTTTAGTGCATAAGCTTTTTAAGAAGGGTTGAGAGTGGATGAGTTGTGTAAAAGCCCTAAAGGGGATCTAGTAGAAATTTGTAAAAGCTGTCATGCTATATGTGCACTAGTTACATGAAAATCATCTCGTGAGTCAAAGATATTTAATAATTTCAGCTCTATATAAATATTTAATTATTTAAGCTAATCATAACATATAAATACAAATCTTAATATGAAAATAATCATCCAACTTCCCACAGATCGATAAAACAGCAGAGAGTTGATATCCCTTACTAAGTAGTTAAACAAGTAGCCTATATCAATTTGGAAAAAAGAAATCCTATATAAAAGGGAGACATTATAAATATGACTTATATTTTTACTTAGCCTTGTAAGCTTTTGCAATAACCACCTTAGAATTGAATAGCTCTCATTCACATCAAACCTATCCCATCTAGAGATAAGAATGCAAATCATTACTTGCAAAACATCTACTGAAGAGCGAGCAAAACCATGGCCCAGTGAGATGGGAATGCAATATATTCATTATTACCTCAAGAACAAACAATTTGTCAACCATACGCTATGCATAAACAAGCATAAACAATGTAGTCATCCTTGTGGTCTTTTGGTAACCAACATAAAGTCTAGAGTACAATACACCCCACTTCTTAGATCATGTTAAGGGGATGAATAAGTCTATTATTAGATATTATATTGTGTACGTTGTTGTGTCATTTTGTGTCAATTAAAGAAATTTTTAGTAAATTAAGAATAATAACTCATAAACAATCTATATATCAATTGGCTAGGTAATAGAAGGATTAGAGAGTATTAGTGTTTGTGAAGTTCCTTGTGGATATGGCCCTATACTCTATCTTATGCTATAAAACGATAGGTGCACTGACCTATGCAAACCGAGTTTTGAGTAGAACTATAGAATTATAAACTATTAAAACTCAACAACCTATGAAATAGGCCATCAGTAAAATAAAAACAAACTTCAATTAGATATTAATAGTTCACAAAGGGTACTAAAGAATTACAATGAATTATATAACTGGATAGCAAATTGAGTAACCGACATTATTTTTAAGAAACATAATAGTAACACACACCCCTACCCAACACACACATAGAACAAAGATATAAGAAAAATACCATACAAAACTTACACAATCACTCAAAAGAACCATATTATTCATGCATAAGAATGGAAAGTATTCTATTTGAGTCCTTCCATTAACTCTATTAAAATTTCTAGAAAAAGTCAAAATATGTTGTCTCATTAATTTTTCATAACAAATAAATCTATTGTTAAGTATTTTATAATTAAATAATAAATAATATTAAAAACAAAAATGTAGAAAATAAACTTGCACAACATGTTAAATGGGTTTTTACGATTTTCCTTAATATCCTTCACTTCGTCTAAACAGTCTACACAAAAAATCTATGATGATCAATTCAATGGACTCTTTTTGTATCATACACCATTCTAACAACCTTGAAATCCAAGAACATAACCAATCATCAAGGGTTGATTTTGAAATCAGGAACCAAACTCACAAAGGTGGGTTGGAGCTAGTCTAAGACCCACAAGTTCTAAAGGATTGAACAGGTTCTAGTTTCAAAACCTCGAGGAACTATCGGTTCCTTAACCACCGTGTGAAGAACTAGCTAGGATTCGGATGACCCATGGGTTCGATGGTTCTATCTGTTAGAAAAAAAAAATCCAAAAACCTACCCCTGCTCCCTACACACTTATTAACCATTGAAACTTGCAATTTACAAGCTGGCAACACATTTTTCCCATGGGAATTATCTCAAGGGGGAGAGAAAGTTTAAACCCTTAGATTTTTTCAACAATTCTTACGTTCAAACCCTAGAACCAGAAGTCAACCGAAAACCTTAAGGTCAACAGAACCTATATCAAACCCTAGAGTTTAGATCCGGTAATCCCACGCTCTTAAACCCTAGACAACAAAATTGAGTTAATAATCTATAATAGTTCATCATAATATAGAGAAGTTTAAAAATATTAGATTTGCTAATTTCTAGTGTCTTTCTGATCCGAACGAGATCAGTTTTCGACAATCATGCCTTGGTACACCAGACAGTAAATATATTTCGATGAAACCGTTAGATTGGTAATCATATAAGAAATCCAAAAATATCAGTTTCATAATTTTTCTGTGACTAAAAATTATAGATATCGCAATTATACGTGTATTTTCTTTATTACTGGTAACTTATTAATCTTGTTTATTATTCATTACTATTCACTTATCTCTACTTTTTCTTACTATCTATTTTTACTACATATACACCTATTTTCTTACTTTTTACTTTTTCAATACATCTCTAATTACATCATACTTTACACATTACTTACTTTTCTTTACAAAATATAAAATAAAATATTTTCTCTCCCCTCTTACAATGCAACCGGCTCCCCATCCCTCTCTATCTATTTATTTTTCTTTTTCAATTTATTTTATTACACACAATTTCCCTCTATCTTCAATTATAAATACTCCATTCCCTCCGCTTCTTTCACACCTTCATTTTACATAACAAAACTCTCTCAAATTCACTCCACAAATCTTCTCTACCAAAACTTTCTATAACAAAACTCTCTCAAAATCCTTCTCTACACATAAACTACCTATCACATATCACTAACCATATAATCCTACATCCATCATCTTCTTCCTACTACAAAAACATGTTTTAGGTAAACTTTTAACCATTTATTTTATCAATGTCATGTAACTTAACATGACTATGGTGTTGTTTCTTAAAACTCACATGAGTTGTAGAAGCAACAACATGTTCATGTTTTATTCTTGCATATGCCAAGAAATTCTAATTTTATTATCTTGTTAGTATGATCAATATGTTGTTATTATTGTTATTATGCTTCTAATTTAACCATCTATATATATTATCTATATATATATATATATATATATATTATTCTTTAGAGCTTAAATACTCACTGATTTTTACTAACTTGCTTTTATTATTCTTAATACTCTTAATATTGCTTTTTCTTTTCTTTCTTTTTCTTTTCTTTGGGACTAGTCTATTCTTAGTCCCAAGTTGCTTTGATGAAGCTAAGGCTTCCAATACTTGATCAGGTTATCTTGATGAAGTTAAGGTTCCCAATACTTGATATTATTATCTTGCTTATTATTTTGCTCCTTCTTTCTTTCTTATATTTTCATCTTTTCATAATACATACTCATATACATGCATAATCATAATGATATTGTCTCAACAAAAATTAAGAGAAAATTTTCTTTAATAAAGAAAAATGAAACCAAACTTTCTTAATATATATGTTCTTATCAATAAATCAAGATTTTTCTATTAAACACATGGAAAAGTTTTTTTTTAACTTCTTTTCAAACTCATCAAGACTTTTCTTAAATGATAATAATGATGATGTTCTCAAAGAAGATAACTAACAAAATAAATATTTTCTTTTATTATGATAAGTCACATAAAGTTTATCGAAACTTAGTATTAATAATTCTTTGATAAGCAAATTTTTCATAAAAAGCTTACTTGTAGGATTTCAACTAACTCCATAATAAAAGGCAATAACTAGACTAGATTTTATAAGTTAAGATAAAATCGACTCATTAAATTATAAACTCATTTAGAAAAATAAAAGTTACCAAGTTTCTAAATGATAAACCTATTTTCAAATAAATAAAAAGAATATAAACTTGATAGAAATTATTAGCAACTTAAGAAGACTTGAAAGACCGAGTTTTTTAAAAAAAATTATTTTATAAGGAGTTAAGAAATGAAAATATAATAGGAAATTTATTTTTTTATCAAAACCATTTTCTTTTAAAAGGAGAAATATATACAACTCAAATTATTATAGGTTATCAACAACTTAATAACAATTTTGGAAATTTCATCCCTTATCACTAGAAGTAAAATTTGGTAGAAAATCAAAGTTAAGAAAAATTAGCTTATTTTAGAAAAGAAATTGGAAAACAAAATAAGAATATACTCATTTATAATAACCCAAAAGTTTATGAAGTTCTTTCCAAACAATTAGAAAAGAAAATGTTAAAATTTAAGTTTTCAACACCATGAGATAAATTGCTTTATGAAAAATAATCATTGAGAAAACACCATTAATTTTTGCATACCATATGAGACTATATAAATATATTAGAAGGATTTTTCAATCATATAAATATCTGTATTTTTGCTAAAGGATTTTTGGAATCATGAAAAGTTTGAAAATGATGTTTTAAGGGCTGGGAATTTCGTGGAGATTCTATACCGACCCTTTTTATGACCCAAAAGAGTTTTTATGATAAAAATAACCTTAGAAATAGATAGGTCTTTTTGAATAGGTAGAAATCAGTATATAATATGTGAAATTCCGAGTTAAAATGAGTAAGTTATGACCATTTTAAGTTAAAATTTCACCCTATACGAATTTTGACGAACTTAGTAGAATAAAATTACAAGTTTGTGTAGAACTTCCAAGAAATACTCATTTTGGGTATTTCTTTTGTATAGGTGGTGGAGTTGATCTACCTTATCCCAAGGATTATTTTGACTAAAAGTATCCACGTAAATGGCCAAGTGAGTTTATTTCTTACATTTTTGCACTTATGATTTTGCTTGTAAAATTAGTGGCATTAGAATTAGGAAAAGATAAAATGAAAAGATACATGTTCTTTACATACTTGGTTGAAATTACTATTAAGAATATCGAGGCGGGAATTGCTTATAATAAATGTTTGATCTATCGTAAGAATGATTGTCTGTAAATTCTATGATCACATGTAAGATATTTAATCATGCCATGAGTACTTAATTAAATTGATTCATGCATATCATCGGGTGAGTTCATTAGATTTATTACTATACATTTGATGAGACAAAGGCTTAGTAAGGAGATTCATAGAGTTTGTAAATTCTATAAAGCGGCGAAGGGTCGTCTAAAATTAAATAGAGGTGAGAAAACACCTAACAAAAACATCTCTGGCAACTATTTAGTGGCTTGGAAATAAACTACAAATAAGTAGGGTTATATTTTTGAAAGCAAGTTAGTAGCTAAAATAGAGACTACCATGGAATTATGTTTATAATAGCGGCCTATATAGTCTGGAACATCTAACCCCGAATGAAGAAGTAAATCCATTCAACATATGATTCTCGGAAAATCATATGTATTATTTGCTCACGTGCTTGTACATATCATATGGTTTTCTAAATATACTTGCTTTGATTATTGGATTTTGAGTGTTTAATGTGGAAATAAATCTCACTAAGCATATAGCTTATATCATTTTAGATATCTTTTGCAGTTTTTGTACATTTGATTGGAACCAAAAGGTTATTTTACCCAAGTAATGCTTTCAAGCTAAGATCTTTTAGATAGAAGTGCAAGTTTGAAGTAGATATGGAATCCCAAGAGAAGTTTCGAAAGTGTAAAATTATTTCAAGATAGACTCTATTAGACTTAGCTATCTTTGATAGGGGAATGTCCCTTAATGTTGTAAAGACCCTTTATAAGTTTTTATGAACCTTGGTTATATTGTTATGATTTATTTTCCTAATTGCTATTATGCATAACTACTTAAATGGCATGATCCAAAGTTTGGTCCACTATAATCGTGAAAGTATGTCTTACACCCAATATCGAGGCTTTTGGGATGATTAAGATTGTCATATTTAAGTCTTAATATTGAGTGTGGCAGGCTATCGCATTTAGAATACCCTTTAGGGCGTGAGAGAGAGAGAGAAAGAGAGAGAGAGAGAACATGAGAGATATACACCAATTAAACCATGAATCTATTGAAAACCTACAAGTTCCTTTATTCTCTTTCTTCACACATATATGGCCCTTCAACATCTTGGTTTTTCTTAGTGACAATTCTTGTAACATTTCATCAAAAAAAAAAAAAAATAGAGAAGGGAGAAAAGAGATTGATTTGTGTGTATGCTATATGTTGTGGATGGAATATTAGAGAGGAGAGAGAAAGAGATTAGGTTGTGTCACATTCTAATACCCATATTTGTTCAACTTCTAACATTGATAAAATAAAAAGAGGATAAGACAAAACACTCATTCTTACACTCACATAACAGATGGAAAAAGAGAGAGAGAGAGAGATGAGGCATAAAAATATAAAGATATTTCTCTCTTATCAACAAAAAAAATATGTCAATGGCCTTATAGCCTAGTAGCATCTCCCCTGATCTCTTATTTAAAAAGACTCAGGTTCGAATCTTTCCTCCTCCATTGTAATTGGCCCAGAAAAAAAAACACAAAGAAACATGAATACATGTGAGAATTTTAAATTCTTAATTGCAGATTGAATGAAGATAGAATAACAGATGATAATTAAGGCAAAATATTTACATACATATTATTTTTATACTTTTGCATAGGATTGTTCACTGAACCGAACCGAACCTACAAAGTGTAATTCTTTATATTTCGGTTCAATTTGTAATTCGATTTGAAAAGAGTAGTTATGGCTTGATTTAAGGGATTGAACTAAACTGAAAAAAACCGTTTGAACAAGAGCCAAACCTGCTTCATGTTAAAAAGAAAAAGAAATCATTTTATTTATGACTTTCAAACATTAGATATTAAGATCACATGTAACATTTAACTCTAATATCACGTATATATATTAGAAGCCAAAATTATCGATTCTAAAAAATTACCATTCCGACTTCTAGAAATATATCCAAATATGAAAAAATGGATTAAATACCATAATCAAGATTCTATTCCAAATACATTCCTACATACCACTTATAACATTAAGTTATATGAGCATTTTTGTAGAACTGAAATCTTTGTTTTCTTTCTTCAATAGCACAAAAACGTTATGAAAGCAAGGAAATTTTTTTTTTCCTATTCTATTTTTCCCTTTGATATTGATTTATTATTTATTTTAATTAAACACATCTAATGATACATCTATTTTATTCAAAACCAATAACTGATTGTCGTCACATGTGTAACTTTTTGACTTAATTTTTAGTGGAGCTAAACAAAAAAAATTAATAGAAAATATTCAAAATGTATAGGACCCAAAAAATAATAATAAATAAAAATGAATAAGGTTAAAAACATCCAACATGAAAGACTATATTTGTGCTTATCCTGAAGTATATATGCCTCAACATCCCGCATTACTTTTTCAAAGCTCTTGTTTACATTTTCGCTCTACCTGGGTATTGCCACATTTGCGTCTTTAGAAACAAGGCCTATCTAACTCAGCATGTAAATCACATTGTCCAAAAAATAGTTATCTAGAAAAAAAGGGACATGATTATTCCTTACATCCCCATATACGCATCGTTTGTTGACACATCTACCAGTCATGGGTGTTTATTATCCCCACTCGGACCATGATAGAGATCATCGTATAACAAGGGTGTCGTTTTCCACCCTCTCTCATACAATAATGCTATTTGCCAGCAAAAATTAACAGTGTGATTAGTTTTTCTTGCCTAGCATTCACGCTTTCAAAAATCGCAAACATCATTTCTCTCTTAGGACAACATAATTGGATCCGTTAGTCTTCTGAATCTTGGAAATTCTCCTCAGTATATCAGCAAAAGCATTCTTATCCTGCATCAAAGTCAATATTTACTCAGCAAAGAATTACAAGGAAATGCTTGAAGCAATATGATCTACACTATTTTTGACACCAAAAACAAAGAACTATATTCTTCATAAGGACAGTTAAAGAGGATCTTCTACATTTTCATCTCATAATAATGTCAAACCTTCAAGAGGGTCATCTCACATTGACAGATATATTAAGTCCATTTTTTCAAGTTTCAATATAATTGCTCCAAAATGCCATGAATAATAACTATGCTACAAACTAAACCCTGACAATGTGAACCTCAGGACAAGAAGCAGATGGATGATGCTTACCTCAGGGCTCTTGAGTCTTGCTTTAAATTTAGCCACAAGATCCTGGGTAGTGACAGGTGCCTTTTGCAATAAAAAGGCCCTAATTTCTTCTTCACTAACTGGTCCAGTAGAAGAAGTTGATGCTGCTTTTGATTCTGATGGTGTAACTTTTGAAGGAGCACTCCCTTTTGAAGACGGTGTGCTCTCCTCTTTGGCAGATACTTTTGCCTCCTAATATTCCAATGCCAATCAAATGATATTTAAAACTTAATTTTCATACAAAACCAATGCACCTTTACAATGCATTAAAACCAGTCCAAGGATGGGACATACAGTTTCAGTCTTCACCTTCTTTGGAGGTGCAACACTTGATACTTTAGCATCATCACCATTTAACTTCCTTTTTCCCTTTGCCGACTTAGAAGTGGGTGGAGTTCCCTTTGTAGATGCAGGGGGTGCAGGTTTTGAAGGGCTTTCTTCTACAGGTTCCTCTTTGAGAGCCTCCTTTCTAGGGGCTAATACAGAAGATAATCCAGCCTCGTCTTCCATCTGACAAGTACGAAATAGTCTTTCATCAGCTAAGGCTATATTGAGAGTATAGTAACAATACATTTTCTGGTCAGTGGGTCCATCACAATGTTATTTGCACACGCAAGATCAGTTGCATTCCTTCCAATGCAGTTTCTCCCTAAACCTAATCCTACAGATTTCCTCATGATTGCAGATATCTCAAATGCATAAATCATAGTTCCCAAACCTTCAGAGCACTATTGCAAATTTTTGCTAGTAAAGCAGACAAAAGATATATAATAGAATTGCATATTACTGGAAAAGCTTACATCTTCTTCATCATCATCCTCATCGGCATCGGATTCATTGAGACCAGCTGCTCGTCCTAACAACTTTTTCAGCTCTTTTCCAGACTTGCTCAATCCTCCTTCCTCTTCATTAGCCTCATCCTCTTCATCATCATCCTTGAAAACATATAGAATATGGTGATAAAAATCCATACTATATGAGGTGAAGTGTAAAGGAAAACTTCAAAATGGATAATATGACAAGAATCCAACAACACTTAGGATGCAGATGGTCATTGGAATCCAGCAGAGATAGCTGTTCCATCAAAGTTGAACATAGGAAGAAAAGGCTAATCTATTCCTATTATTTTATTACAGCCATAGATACACCCTTATTTTCTGTATGAAATCTTAAAATCCTTTGTTGCACAGTTTAACCCCGGCTCCACCCCTATTCTTCACATTCCTCCAGCAGTTGCAGCCAGTATGTTAGGCATTAGATATAATTAATACAAAAATAATAGTACGGTTAGCATTAGTAATAGTATAGTGGTCAAGGAAGCCAATAGAATGCTGCCATGTGGCATATTTATAGAAGAACAGTAGTATATAATCCAATCAAATCAGAATTTGCAATCACTTCATATTCAATACTATCCATATTCAATTTCCCAAGTCTCTGTCGCATTCCTCTAGAGGCTTAAATAAGAAAACCTACGTGCAGAATACTCGAGTTTAACCTAATATCTACTCAAAGTTCAATTTCACAGGCAGTTGATTTGAAGTCAAGCTTTAACCGAGTAGTCTAACAGGTTAAAAATCAAAGCTTCATGATGTTCAGCCTCTTGAACTCACAAAATTAATCAATCTCTACTTAAGCTTAAAGGTATATCGATGAGTTTGAATCAGCATCAACACTATCTTAGCTAAAAGAGAAATTCTACTTATAATAATAATAATAAACCAGCCTTAGGCTCAGCCTGAGCCAAGCTTAAGCATATTGAGTACCATTGTGAATAAAAAATGAGCTCAAAATTCTAAGCTTAATCAAACTTTAGTCAAGCTCGAGCTCAGTCACACACAACTCATTACACCCCTAACTACCACTAGCACACTATTGTCATCACTGTTGCAGCAACACAGCATGGCATGCCAGTAAACAAATTTAGAGCACTCTCATCTCACAACACAAACCACTTGGGCATGCCCTCTATCACGAATCAAACCGTTGCCCTAGCTCACAACCCTAGTTCATGAATGCATTCTTTTGTTGACAGATGCAATCCATCTTGTGCCAGTTGTTCTAACAAAGGCCTGATTTGGTCAAGAAGAGGCAATGGTAATTCCAGACATTGATTTTTACTATTGGAGGAGCAGAGAAGAAATGGAAATTCATTCCATGCAGTCAAGGAATAAACAATTCAAGAAATCAGAGTAAGAATTCATTGTGGAATAAGCATACCTCCAATATAATGCAATCAAACAAGAGAATGCCTATTTCACAAAGAACAAAAGTGATACAGTTATTCCATTACACAATCAAATGCAACATCTACACTAGAAAAGAGTCAGAACAAACAACCAAAACTATAACGATTATTTAAGTTAATAAATTAAAGCTGTCCTTCAGAACAATTCAAGTTTACATAGTAGATATGCAACATGGCACAAATTGCAATGTCAGGACTGAGCCATGTAATAAAAGGGAAAAGATTCCTGTAACACAAACTAACTTATCCTGCCATCAGCAATAATATGAGGGAGAAGGGAGACAAATTAATCAATTTTAATTAAGTTCAACTTGCAAAGGGCCCAAAATGCCATCATTATAGAGATGAACTAGCAAGCATTCTCATCACATTTCCTAGTTACTCCAACTACAACGTATTTTATCCTAGATTTTTTTATTATTACTTGAAGTCCTTGCACAAGATGTATAACTTGCAATGCACCCATATTGTTGCAAATCATATCAAACTCTGTTCAAATTTTTTATTTTTTTTTTTATTGGGACATTCATCAATATTTGTTTTTGCTTATGCAATCCACACACACACACCCCACATATAACAGCACACACTCACAGCCCAAAGTGCACTAAAGAGCTGACAATGAAATTATAAAAAAAAAAAAAGAATTATATTGATATCAAAATGCAAACCTTGATCTGAGGAGGTGGTGCTGGTTCTGGTCCTAAATCTTCTCGTTCCTCAGGATCAATCCCAACAGCTTCATCATCATCAGTGAAAATTTCTTCATGCTCCCAGTCATCGCCTGAAGCAAACAGACCAAACTTTCACAACAGTGGATAATCATCCTTTAGTCACAAAAATCCAATCACCTTACAATTAAAAGAAAACAACCTTTGAACTCACTCAGCAAAATGGAAAAAGGAACTCTTGAATGTGGAGCAAAAGATGCATTATAATACAGAATATCTTATACTCCATCATGACTAGGTTTCCTCACATGATGGCATAATCAAAATTTATTTGATTGAAAAATCAACTAACAAATATGACTTGTAATAACCTGCTTTCAGAAAATGATACACATCCTTTCCCATCCCAAGTATCTTCACCAAGATATGGCCCACCTCAACTCACCCAGAATCGATACCCTATTTTGCATACATTTTCTAGCAAAGGATTCCTAGATGCAATATTTCAGCAACAACACTTTCAGGGGATATGTAAATAAAAAATGCACTAATAAAAATGACATACATTCTAAAAAAAAAATAATAATAATAATCCACATAATATATGGCCTTCTATAAGCAAACATGCAGGTTAAACTGGAACATAAAGCTGCAAACTGTTAAAACGATTGCATGGCACAAGTAGGTGATATGATGAGTTTTTAAACTTCATCAAACATTGAACTATGCAGGCCTATAAAACTCACTTTAACATACAAACCTGCAAATAATGATCCATACAACTTGCTGGTGAGAACCCATAGCAGATACACAATTTCACAACAGAGGTTATTTAATAAAATATGCTTTCTATCAAATAGAAATCTTGAGCATGAGAAAAATTTGCTCACCCTTCTCAACATCATCATCGTCCATATCGACACCCTCTCCCTGGAGCCTCTTCATCGTCATCATACCCTCTTTTATTTAGTCCAAGCCTACTTCTTCTTGCTGACTCCTCTTCTTCATCTTCTTCCCCCTTATCAGAACCATTGTCTTCATCATCATCACCACCTGACTTTTTACGCCCCCTTCCTCCCCTCCACCTCCACCTCCACCTCCACCTCCACTACCACCTGTATCCTTCTCAACGAACCTTGCTACATCCCCAAATGCAGCAGCTCCATTATTTGCAGCTTTCATCATCCATCTCTCATAGCCATCTGCATTTTTCTTCCTGTTTTTTATTTTCTCTTCTGCTTCTTCCAAGGTGAGCTGCTTATATTGTGCAACCTTATTAAAGTTATACCTGTTCAACCATGTCAGAGCCATTCATTAATCCCAACAAAGAAGGATGCAGAATACTCCATGTGAAACAATTAGTCAGAAAGTGCCTGCTCCAAAAATAAATTCACTGCAAAATTTCTGTTGGCAAGTATATTCAATTATACAATTATAAGAAATATGGAAATAGCTAAATATTACCATGAACCAGCAGGAATAGCAAAAAACTCCTTTCCTTGCATCATTAAAAGGTAATATGTTGCTGATTGAGAACCTTCAAGATGTCCTTGATACTGGTGCTGGCCGGTTTCATCCTCTAGAAGCCAAGGTCTGTTCTTGAATTTTTCCTATATGATGCAGTTACAGCAAAAGAATTGGTGTCAAAAAAGCATCGCAACCAATCAACTAGGTATGGAAGCAATTCTAATATTACAAAAGCACTAGAATGATGCTAATTGGAAATCAAACCCATTAAATAAGTGTAAAAGCCAAAGCTTTTACATGACGTACAAAATTGACTAGACTCAAAACTAGATTATTTGCTAAGGCAAACAGACAAGATTTTCAGTGGAAAAGAAATTGATAAGCTGATGCAAGAAAAAGATAACCAGATTCTACAAACACCTACTGCAAGATCAATTTATAGGCAGCAGCCACAGGTTATACTGTATTAGACAGAAAAAATTTTACTAATTCACAGTACCAAATATAACCATATAAATTTATCTATTAATTCCAAACCCAACTCAACTCTTATGCTAGTGCAGGCAGCCCTAAAGCAAAGTCTGAACACCATGAACACAGAGACCCAAAATACTGAGAGCATATTCATATCATCAGGTACGTATTTTAGCTTATTTTCAAGTTTTCAACAAGTCCACTTGATCTTTGGTTCAAGACATTTAGAGTTAGAACTTTTGCGTTAATAATATGGTATTATGAAAGATTTAATAACTGCTAACACATGAACATTTGAACAGTTGAAATATGTACATTGATCTTAGCATCTACCTGGGTGACACTATTAAAAGAACAGATAGCAGTAAATGCCTGCAATTTCTTCTTAGAACACAATATTAGCATAATTGGTCTGCATTTTTCTTTTAAATTTTCCATCTCTCTTTTCATTACCTTCTTTGTGCTGAGTTCATTCTACTGGCTATATACTTTCCAAGACATCTTTTAATCAATACTAGAATCTGGAAAGCAATTGAGAATGTATGAAAATTTTCTAAATGTTGATAACACGTTTTAAGGGCATAAACAATACAGAAAAAGCCAAATAGTGCATGTTAGGGAACATAAATAACATGCAGTTTACAGTCATAATAATATGAAGTTGATGGTGGGATCCTAAGACAAGTGTAATACCCTCAAGCATCAGTAACTTGGCGACCTGCTAGCCCTTCCTTTTGAGCAGTCCACCTATTCTCTGCACTCTTCTTCTTTGAAAAACTGGGTAAACCGGTCGCAAATCTTCCAATAAAGTAATTCTTATCACTGCTTGGACTAGCTCGAACATTGTATTCCTTCAAAACAAATAAATAAAACAATACCCTGAATATCAGGTGGGTAAATCATCAGATTATGATTCCAATAAGTTGTCTCAATTAAACAACCAAATATTTCAACAGGAAGGGCTTACAGGCAGTATTAAATCAAATTCCACAAACATAAAACAACAACAGAACTTATTCCCACTAAACAGGTCAGCTGGAAGGATCTTATTCCATATTTACAACCAATCCCAAACCAAATCCCTTCCAATACCTGAATATGTCATATAAATTCCACCAAAAAACATAATCCAAAGATTAACAATATAAACAGAGAAAACCAAATCACTTGAATGACCCGCAAAAGCACCAGCTCCACAATTAATTCTCCAAATTGGAACTTCATCCCAAGCGTCTTTCTTTCACAGAGCACTAATTTACATATCATAGTATCATTATGTAATATACGTGGTATTTCAAAGTGGATGAGTGCAAGTGCAATGCTATCGGACATCATCTGGACATTCTCTAAAACCATTTAAAACCGCAAAGTCTTACTGGACAGAAAATGCAATCTAATTATCAACTTTTAAGCTTCTACAGAAACTTATAACAAGATCCATCTCGCATCCGCGGCATCATAAAATTGTTTCGATGGAAATTAGCTAATACAAAACGGATTGAATCCTAACTAACGTAACCCCATTCATAAACACTTAGCAAACGACGATCAAAACCCTAATAATAAACGAATTGTATTTAGAGAGAGGGATAAGGGGAGAAACCCTAATCAAGCGTGTGAGAGTAGCGCCACAATCATAGCACTTGGCGTGTTTCTCAGCCATGGTTTTGCCACACGAAGAACAAAGAGTCATGTGCTTGCAATTGCTTCCGTACAGATCCGTAGTCGATCCACAACCACTACAGGACGGCTTCAAGAGCAGATCGAATGACATTTCTCCTTCCCTCTCGTTCGCGCCTTCTTCAATTCCCAGTGAAGAAAAAAGGAGAGAGAATCTTGAGAGAGAATTCCGCCTACGGTTAGTTTGGGTTAGGGTTGTAAGAAATTTGATGAGGAAACAATCCCGAAAGTGAACTAGTTTTGCAGAGCTGCTTGATTATGCATGGAATCTTCAAATGAAGAAGAATTAATTTGTAGGTCTACAGCGGTGATTATATGTCTATCATTTATTTGCTGTTATTGTAAAGAGAATATATGTTTAACACAACTATTTTCACATTTTCACCATCCTTTCTATTATTTATTTATTAATTGAAATAATATCAACCTAAATTAGATACTGAATTTTAAAAATTAATAAATTTTAAAATTTATCAATTTAACATATAAAAAAATTTTAAATTAATCAATTTAATACCTAAAATAATTTAATAAAACTTAATTTTTTATTATTTTAAGAGAATGATTACTCATTACCACCACTACTACATCTTACACATTTATACTATTTATCTCTCTCCAGCTTTTTACATATTACTTAACTTAAAACTTTAGGTAAATTTCGTTTATGATACATAAACATTTTGGTTAGACACAATTGAATACTTAAAAAAGATTCCGTACATAATGGTACCCAAACTTTTAAATTTTTTCTCACTCGGTATCTTTGATCGAATCCCAGCCATTTCTATGATCAAAGCTTATGTGTAAAGCAAAATTGATTAAAAAATTAATTTATATGTCCTAGATGGCAATTTTTTATTTTTTATTTCTTTTTTACTTTCTCTCTCTCTTTCTTTTCCCCCTCCTGCATTTCTATGTGGAGATAGATATGTGTGAATAAAGCAAAAAGATGACTTTTGATTCCACTAAGGACAAAAAACCATTAGGTTCATCAATAACCTAAAAAGAAGGATGAAGACTATTCAGTTGTTGGGTCGGCTACAAGTGGTATGACTAAAGGTATACCACCTAAAGATTATTAGGTCATTAACTCCTACAAGTGAAGAAGAGACGCCATTGTCTAGAGAGGATGCAAAGTGTTAGCGGAAGGTGAGGTGGCATTGTTAGAGGCAAAGGCAAAATCTGTAGCATCCCTAAAAGGGGCTTAGTAGAATTACTCTAAATCATCATATCACATATGCAACTACAATATGAAGATCGCCTTGCAAGTTAAAGTTTACAAGACTCTAATTAATTATCTCATCATTATGTTATTGTTAGTTTCTCTCAATATTAGTTTTGATGATAACAAAAAGATAAATGTTTACTAACAAATTTATTGAGTGTGCAGTTATCAAGTTATAAAAAATTATAATAAAGTATGATTAGAAGTTCTACAGAAATGTTTTTCAAAGAAAAATCCAACTTAGAGAGTAATTTAGAAACTATATGAGAAGTTTTTTAATAGGACAATATCACTCAGAAGGTACCTCTGCTGCTTGTCAACAAGTCAATAATACTCAGAGGGTAAATCACAGAGTAGACCTGCTATATGGACAAAAGCTACAAATTTACAAACAAAGAATTGCAGATCAAATTTTTATTGATTCTTTCATCAATTTGAAGACCCAGCTTCAAAGTTGAATGTATTTAGGTAATACATTCAAATATTCCACAAAGTTTCTCAAGTATCCAGGGATTCAAGTTTTTATCTCATCAAAAATTTAAGTTTTTCACAGCAAGTTCAAGCTCATATGTTCAAATTCTATTTTTAAGACATATCCAAGATTTGACTCAGATCTATCATGAGAAGCTTATTTAATAAAGTTATCCATTTATGAGATATCAAAGTCGTGTGTCAACAGCTCAAGGAATTCAAATTCATAGAATTTAAGGATAGCGAGATACGGCCAATTTCAAAGAGATACAAATTTGTTTCAAACTTAAACAGTGTCAGAGGATATTTCTCATTAAGATATAGCCAACAACATTCAAATATCAACCTTAAGACTTGCCTACAGCGAGATATGTATCAATACTCGGTTTATTATCAAATTTACATGAGATGTGTTATCTCCAGCAGGCACACAATAATAGGATCAAGATCTTCATCAATGTTCAACCTTATCTTATCTGTTGGAAGATTTAAACAAATATATCAGCAAATGTTGTTAACAGTAACGAGAAAAATCTAAAACAAATCTCGTCTCAAATATTCATATCATCTCTTTATCCGTTGAAGTCTTGGAGTCTAAATATCAACTGGAGCTCAAAAATAAAATACACAAAGAAGCTCTCATTACTCTGAAATTTTACTTCAGCTCACAATCGTGCTAAATACTGCTAGTTTATAATTTCATTCATTGTATTGAAATTTAAGAGGACTTTAATTCTTTATTCCTCATTTGTTTTTTATTAGCTATGTGAGATAGATTACAAGTAGACTCTAAGTTTAAAGATAGCTAAGTGTTAGCGTGAAGTCTAACAGAGTGAACTGAGGATACTATTTACAATCTCTTTTTGGTTGGATATAATGGAACATACCGGTGTGGAATACCGGGTCCCCGGCTTGGAGCTAGAAGACAGAACTGACGCTCAAAGCAAAACCTCTATAAATCATTGCTCAAACTTTTCTTACTCTATCTTTTATTTTTGTGCATTTAATTACTTGTTGTGATTGCAAAGCAAACTCAAAGCCATATTTTATTTATAACTAATTGGAGCAACGTTTCAAAATTTGGTAAAATCAAAGTTAACGTTTCTGTTTTAAGAAACCAATTAACCTCCTCCTCCTTTCCCCACACACCCCCGCCCCCGCCTCCTCCCTCCTTTTGGTTATTTTTGGGACCAATAGTTATATATATATACTTATTACGAAAAAATTTTTTGGATATTGAAACTTCCACATATCATAAAGACCGTAGAGGATTAGATATCCTACCAAATAACAAGACAAAGTAAACCTAAGTTTAACAAAAATATCAATTAGATATAGTTAAGGAAGAAGACTACATTTTAAGTATTATCTTTCAACTAGGTTTACTCTTTCAAATTTTCGATCATCTATCTATCTTGTGAAACTTGATCCTTGGTGCGTTCTGTGATCAAAACTATCCTTTCCCATTTTTCAATTTACTTACAAAAACAAACTGTTGGGGGGTCAGCTACATCTAGCTGAGTGAAGTATACCCTTGCTCCATACCATTCAAGCAATAACAATCATTAGAACAAGCATATGTAATGTAGACAAGCAAATAAACAACTATATATAGCCAATAGCCATATATAGCCAACCAATAGCCATATATAGATCGGATTTGCGCTCTCAAAATCAAGGTTTAGGGTACATCTACACATCAGCATCCAGAAACGTTACAACTTCAGGACTCAAAACAACTTGATCAAAGCACATTTTTCATTTCATAGATAGAAAATAATATATAATAATATATATATATATATATAAACTGCATCCTTGAAGCAAGATATCTATAACAATGACCCTGGGGTGATGATGTAAACCCCTAAAAATTCCATTATGAATAAACCTTTTGTAATATCATGGTGGGTACCATAATAATTATTAAAAACCTTACAAACATCAAATAGTGATTGGGATGCATACCGAAAAACCTAAAATCATCTTATAAGAACTAAGACCGAAACAAGGATAGTATCAACATCATGAAATATGAACCAACACCTTAAAGTCAAGCTCAACAATATCATCATAAGGTTTTAAGACCAAAAAACCCTAATTATAAAACTTAGACTTTAATCGCATGGCTCAAACCCTAGTAATAGCCAATTCCGTAGCCATAAAACCTTAAATATCAAATCAAGAATTATCTGTACTAGATTAGCAACATCATATAGTATAAATACTTATGTCTCTTATTCATAAATAAATCCATTCTCGGTTCATAAATATCCGACAGATAATAAGATCACTCGTCACATATACATGATAGAAATTAAAAATATTACTTAAGGAAAATAAAAACACCCTTTTCTTTGCCATATAAAACGGTGAACCATAAAAGAGCAACCCCCTATTTTTCTTCCTTGCCAAATTTAACAAGTTTCCATACATAAATATAAAAGTACTATAACAAGCCATCATATCTCATCTTTGAGCCATTCTTTAGCCACCCATGAATAGTAACAAATACAAGAATTGTACAAAGTTTTTCAATGCATATTCTTTCCCCATATCACTTAACCTACACTCAAATCTCCAACTAAACAAATCAAATCCATTCGTAAACTTCCTCAACACTCAAACTTCATTTAAACATTTGAAAATCTCTCCCATTCCCTCATTTTTTTCTCTCTCTCTCCTCACACCTCACTCTCTCTCCCCCCCTTTCTCTCATTCTCAAATCTCTCTCTCTTTCTCTCTTTCTCCTCTTTCTCTCTTTCTCTTTTACTTTTCTCTCCTTTTTCTCTCTCTTATATCCACATCTCTCTCTCTCCCGCCCAACATCTTCCTTTTCTATTTATAGTAAACAAACAAATGTCACCTTTATCAAAGTAAAGATTCCATCTTTATGCCATAAAAGGAGCGATTCTTGGAATAGAAAGGTCAACAAGGTGCTCAAACTTTAAGGTAAGCTAAGACTACTCTTGAAAGTTCTCAACCTTAAACTAATAATGTTGGTTACACTAAAGTTTCCCCTTTTTATTTCCTTATAGAGTTGGATTTATTTAAAAGGGAGGTGATACTCTATCACTCCTCAAAACTCAAGGTAATCTCTAAAACTATACTCTTAGTGGCATCTATAAGTTGAAAGGTAGGAGAAATGTTGGATACAGTAATGATAGGATTTGGTTTTCTCTTGAGGCCACAAAAAGAAGTTAACTTTCATACAAAATATTGTGTCTAGATGTTACAAAACAAGTTAGGGTAGACCTCTCCCTTATAGGGTTAAGAATGCTAGTTTTCTTACTCAAAAATCATTTCAACAACTTATATAAGCATCTAGAGAGCTTAGAACATCAAAAGTTCACTTATATTCTATCACATGACTCGGTTTTATAGGATATCTAAGGATCCGAATTTCTTTTCTTTTTTTTTTTTATTTTCATTCTCTCATTATTTGCTAGTTATATTTAGTAAAGATGATATTTCATAATTTCCCTTTACCTAAACATGTTATAAAACATTTTGGAGGCTTGAAACAACAAAAATGCACCCTTAAGAGCAATAGGGAAGCCACAATTTCTATGGGGTCCCATGTGATTCTAATTTTATTTTTATTTTCCTTCCTTTATTTGCTAGTCATATTAAGGGTCTATTCGTTTTGGCTTTTTCCGGCAGATACAAACACTTTTTCAAACTTTTTTTCTAACAAATTATTTATCAAGAAATAGATATAGATAAAAAAAAAAAAGTTGATAGTTCTCATCAAAAGATCAAATAAAACAAATATAGATAAAATTTTGATACAAATCGGATATATTTACACATATCATTTTAAAAAAGATACAGATACAGATGAAAAACAACAATCCAAACAGTAAAAATGATTTTTTTTTATGCTATAACTTGATTATTCCTAAGCTAAAAATGAGTAAGCGATTATATTATCATCATACAGTAATATAAGCACTTGAAAAATCAACAGAACAACCATATCTAGGTACATGGAGATCGCAGTTACAATAGGAGGAGAGGAAACGAGTTCTTTTTGCTAATTTAATCAATATTATCATTAACTTGTCATTAGGAATGCAAGAAAGTTATTAGAGGAAAATAAAAAAGGATCAAAAGAGCATGAGTAGGCTCATAAAGATTAAAAGTTAGATTATCTGTTGAATGGATTTACTTAGGTTTAACTCTAATTATTTAGCCCATGAGTTGGACTAAAGAATCAACAAAGGAAAAATGAATTAGAACATGGGCTTTTCCCATACAAGTCAAGCCCAAAGGAAGTTTAGAGTCAACAATGACTAAATTTACCATCTTAATGTATGAAGGCCCATAAATACATGTAAAGAATGCTAAATGCAAAGTTACAGCAAAAGCCCATCAAGCAAGTGCATAAATGGATAATAAAAACATGTGGAAAAAAGATAAAGAGTAGCGATTATAGTTTGAAGCCTGTATGTTTAGCCCACATAAATATGTTAGGAAAATAGCATGCTAGAGATACTCGATTAATATAAGTAAATATGACCTATCACATAAAAGTGGACCAAGGTAAAAGTAGTGGATATATAATATGGCCTAATTTGGGTACAAATCGGAAATACGTAACAAAACTGAATAAATTTTCTTATAAACCCCATAGCATCAAGCAACCAAATAAGGATAATAATATGCGATTTAGAGATTATAATAATCAACAACACAACAATGGTGGAAAGATAAATGAACATTGGATAAATGAACATTGAAGATCCTATGTGCATAGAGAGATAAAATGGTAACAAGAACCTAGACTGAGATTATGTGGGCACAAGTAACAAGTGTAAAGGCCTATTGGCCCATGAAGGTTAATATAATAGAGAACATAATCCCTAAAGCCTATGAGTATAAATAGGAATGTTGATCCAATTTATAAAAGTAGAAATTCAACTCAAAGGCCTAAGAGCTTAATTATATAAAGGGAGGGTAGATAAAACCTACATAAGGAAGCCTTAAATAGAGCCCAACTAAATTAGGCCTAAAAAGAGGAACCAAACATGAGGATAAATTACGATACTATAACACTTCAACTTTACCTGTTAAATAAATATATCTTAAGTATTAATGCATACTATATTTTCTTATATGTGTAGGTAAGCTAGACGAACTCTCTAACTTCCCTTTAGATTACTACGAGGCTTAATTGTCATTATGGACTAGTAATTAACTTGACTTTATTCACATTATGTGTTGTGTATTACAGTTGTACCTAAATAAAGTTAATAAATTGGTTTGTGTAGGGATTTGGGATCATGCTTGCTGATCTGCCTATTGATTGATTAAAATACCATAATTATAGTGATAATTAGAGATGGTGATGCTATTATATGATTGGTAAGATTTTAAGGGGCATCTGCAATTGCTTAGTCACTAAGAACTAGACTTAATATTATTTGGCAATTAACTTAAATGATCATGCATAGCACGCCTACATTTGCATAAGCATTGCATACTTTTCAGTCACTATTGCTACATGTTACCTTTTAGGCCTATAATGAGTTTAAGGTTTCTAATATTAATTTTAGTTTCACCTACTATATCATGAGACTTGTGAATTCCACGGGAACTACTTAGTTTTAGAGGATCACCACTTGTTGATTTTCACACGAAATGAGTAATACTTAGGGAGTTTCTTTGTTTCTGAGTAAATAAATGTTTTTAAAGGCTTGTAAAGTATTACTCGGTATTCTCTGATTCTCCCAACAAGCTAGTGGAATGTATTGAGTTCCTTAACCTCAGTGAGAGGATGTAAATCTCTGTCCTGTTTAGATTCTAGCCATCCAAACTCGTATATGTGTGGAATCATATGATTGAATTATGCATCACACATGTGTCCTAGTAAAACTTGCTTATCCTCTCTTATATGTGTTTACAATTTAGTTACTTCACTGAACTATGGTTTTTCTCACATCTTTATAGATTTCATAGGTTTAGGGGTGGTCCATGGTTCGTTCTTACAGGAGATCTCACACCGGTACATGCTAGTATCTCTTGGGTAGGATGAGCAAGTGAAGTAATGTGGAGGATGAAGATTAATGTTATCTATATGGGTATTTATATGACTCTTGGTGAATGTTTAAGACTATGTGTCGAGTTAGCTTATATTATTAATTGTGTTAAGACTATGATTATGTGATGTACCTCATGATGCTATTATGTACATATGCGCTTTATTTGACTCTATACAACCTTGATCCTAGATAAACATGTCATACCTCTTTGATTACCCTTGTGTCTCTCTAAAGCCATAGCTTAACTTAGTTGGGAATTAGGCTACAGTTAGACATAAAGCATCATGATACGTGTAGAGTACCCTTTGGGGCATTGCATGAAGTTGATATCAAAGCATGGTTGTAAGATTAGAATAAAGAGTATATGCCCAATAGAGAACATGGAGATAGGAGTGAAAAGGAGACAAAGAATAAAATAAATAACTAAGAGCACATTGAACATAAGGGGATTAGAGCCTATACGTACACACACACATACTTGAGTCATGATATTAGAATGTTATACTTGAGTCTTTTGCACTATAAATCAATCGAGCTGTATTTAAGGCTATGTAGGACTCGTTTATTATGGATCCTAGAGAGAATTTGACTAAGTATAGATGTTGATTACGTATATTAGTTGAGGACATGGCCTTTAATGGTCTACCTAAAGGGTAGGATGAGATCCTTGTGACTTGGAAGCTAGGTCTCACCCCAATGTATAGAGCTATTTTGGATGATATTGAGTGTGCCTTGCTGATCCGGGCACGTTAGCTGATGTGATTTATAGATTGGAGTGCAATTCACAAGTAAAGGGGATAAGTCTGGAGGTTGATGACATTTTCTTTATGGTGTTAGCTATGATCATGAATCCTGAGGCCTATATTTTAAAGTATGGATTGAGTTAGATGGAGATTTAGTATATGCTCACAACCTTAAGAGGGAGCACCCTAGGGTTAGAGATGGTAATGAGTATGTGGATGAGAAGAGGATTAAGCTTATTAAGGAGAATAGGAGACCACCCTCACTAAGGAGGAGATCATGTCACGACTCCTAGTTATTTCAAAGGTGTTGTATGAGTTACTATTACTTTTTTCAGGCATGATGGATAGATATAGCTAGATACACAACCTGAAGAGATGGTTCTACCCATGCATGAGGGACATAGGAATGACAGGGTCGGGTCGATGGATATCAATGAGCAGGATATAGATAGAGATGCATGGTTGGAGGAGTTGTTGCGAGACCCTATTGATTTTATCTTTGGAGATTATATAGGCAGTTACCAGGAGCTGATTAGACCAACTTTTGATGGGGTATATGATAGGCCTAAGATGGAGCATGAGGTAGTGCTAGAGAGGCACAATGGATTTATTTAGAGATGAAGCAAAGTTTATTAAGGTAGAGATGAGGGATGCTTTCCCAGCTGACCGACCACGATCCTCCATGTATAGATCACCACCATCTGTTTCTAAAGATAGTATTGAGAGTACCATGGCCACCACTCAGTTGGTTAAGCTTAGGCATGTTGATCCATTTTTCATCCTTGAGCCCTACAAGTAAGGGCAAAGCACCTCTACATCCAGATGACTTACTTCCACCCACTCCATGAGAAATGTAATAAATGATAGTGATAGATGACTGGCTTAATATCTTTTTGTGAAATCCAGATATTTAGATGGGATTAGAAGATATTAGCTAACTTTAGAAGATGTTTATGTTGTAAAGATGACATAAGTGCTCCAATATCTTTTTAAGAGAAACACTAGTTTAGAGTCAAATGATTAAACGTATATCTTTGTAAACTCTTGCATTTTTTACGACCTATGATGTTATAGCAAAACTCAGATGTATTTTAGGGCTTGTTAGAAGCCCATATGATATTAATATATATCCAGTCATGCTATTTGTACCTTGCATTGTTTTATGAGTAATGAATGCTACTGATAAATGCATATGAATTCCAATTAGCACACATGATGAACTTAAAAAACTTGAATGAATATAGATTTAATAAATAAGGAAACCACATAACAATATTGAACATTAAATGTGCATGCACTCGTATCGTCATCGTGTAAAGATGAATTAGAAATTTGAAACTTGTGAGTAAAAAATAGTAAATTTGGAAGCTAAGGCTTGATTAATGTTGTATGAATAAAAAGTTATTGATCTTATGTTAAGTAACCTTAGTCCTCTTAGAGGCCGACCCAAGAGAGCACGAGCCCTAACTGCACCACATGAGGCTTAGTTGCAAAATCATGAGGCCAACCCAGGAATGAAAAGAGATATTGCTTAATACGTGGCACAGTGTGAAACCTGTCAAAGGGTGAGAGAAGAACATCAAAGGTCAGGGAGCTTGTTACAGCCACTATCAATCCCGTAATGGAGATAAGACCAGATATCAATGGACTTTGTTTGTTCTTTACCCTAGACGAATTCAGGACATGACATGATTTAGGTCATTGTTGATCGGCTTACAAAGTCGGCTCATTTCTTACCCATCAACATGACTTACTCTCTTGAAAAACTAGCACGGTAGTATATTAAGGAAATAGTAAGGTTGTATGGGATATTAGCTGGAATAGTTATTAACAGAGATCCTCGCTTTGTGGCCAGATTGTGGACTAGCTTGCTAAAAGCAATGGGAACGCAGTTAAAGTTTAGTGCTACTTACCATTCTCAAACAAATAGGCAAACTAAAAGGACCATACAAACTCTTTAAGACATGTCACGTGCTTGCATTTTGGAGTTTAAAGGAAATTAAGATCAATGTTTACCTCTAATGGAGTTCGCATATAATAACAGCTACCATCCTAGCATTGGGATGCTACCCTATGAAGCATTGTACGAGCCTAAAGTGCTAATCATCTTTGTTTTGGGACAACTTGGAGAAAATTGTCATCGGGCTTAAGCTGGTGTAAGAATAGATAGACAAGGTGTCGATAATAAAGCAAAAGATGAAAAAGACTCAAGACCGACAAAAAAGTTACGTTGATTTGAAAAGGAGAGAACTCGACTTTAGTATAGGAGAACATGTGTATCTCAAAGTGAATCCTATTAAGAGTCTACATAGAGGACGATTGCAAGGAAAGCTAAGCCTACATTACATCAGCCATTTGAGATATTAAACCGAGTAAGGGATTTGGTGTATCGCCTGGCACTCCTACTGAACTTATCAAGATTACATAATGTTTTTCATGTGTCTATGCTATGAAAGTATGTACGCAATCCAGACAAAGTGGTAGAATTAAAGCCAATCGCCCTTAAGGAGAACTAGACTTATGAGAAGCACCTCATACAAATCTTGGATCATAGGGTCTAGACCCTCCGCAATAAGGAGATCAGAAATGTCAAGGTTTTAAGGGATCAGCAAACCGAAGAAGTTACATGAGAATTGGAAGGCGAAGTCCGGAAGAACTACCCATAGCTTTTTGAAAATTGGGTACACTTTAAGTTTTGTGGATAAAGCTTATCTTAAGGGAAGGAGGATATAAACCCCCAAAAATTTCCATTCCAAATAAAATTTTATGATATCATGGTAGGTCATACCATAACGATCCCTTATAGTTATAAGACCTTACGTACATCAAATAGTGACTAAGAAAGATACCAAAAACCTAAAAATCATCTTATAAAACCTAGGATTGAAATGAAGACAATATTAACATCATGAAATATGAACCAAAATCCTAAAGTCAAGCTCAACAATATTATCATAAGGTTTTAAGACCGAAAAACCCAATTAAAACTTAGACTCTAATCGCGTGGCTTAAACCCTAGTAATAGCTACTTGCGTAACCATAAAACCCTAAATATTAGTACTACGAATTATCTGTAGTAAATTAACAATATCATATAGTATAAATATTTATGTCTCTAATTCATAAACAAATTTGTCCTATGGTTCATAAATACCCGATAGATAATAAAATCATTCATCACATGTATATGATAGAAATTCAAAATATTACTTAAGGAAAATAAAAACATCATTTTCTTTGCCATCTAAAGCCATGAACCATAAAAGAGAAACCTCCCATTTTTCTTCTTTGCTAAATTTAACAAGTTTCTATGCATAACTACAAAAGTACTGTGGCAAGCCATCATATCTCATTTTAAGCCATTCTTTAGCCACCCATGAATAGTAATAATTACAAAAATTGTATAAAGTTTTTCAATGCATAATATTTCCCCATATCACTTAACCTACACTCAAATCTCCAACATAACAAACCAAATCCATCTCTAAACTTCCTCAACAATAGGGTATGAGCATAAATTCTTGTTTCAACCCTAACTTACGACATAACTACCCTTTAAGTAATGATGCCCTCCCTCTGGTGGCTACTTTGCTTGAGCTTCATCCACATGAGCTGAATTGACAATAAGATTAAGGTAAAATCTTGTCTTCATGACTTGCGACAAACTGCCCTCTAGCAACGATGTCTTCTCTCTAGTGGCCACTCCTCTTGAGTTTTAGCCACACAATTGCATTGACAACAAGAACTACCCACTCATTAAACATATTGGGTAGCATTTAAGCCGCATGATAGAGCTGGGAACACTCGTTGTGATACCAATTATCATAGGATGGGAATTTCATTCCTTAAAGAGTTCCCATGCAACACTTGATCATCCCTTATATAATATAGATAGAGAACCAGCCATACTTTCCCTATTTTACTTAGATTTGTTCCGAGCCCCACATTCTCATAAGAAGTATCCAGTTGGCTTTGCCACAGTCCTCTAGATATTTGGGAGGCTCAACTATTCTAACTGGTTTCGACCTGCCTTGGCCTCATAAGAAAAGTGGCACTAGCTCTCAACTAGTTTGTTTACGGGAGGCTAGACTTGCCTTTAGAGTTACTTATACCATTCACAACCCCTTGTTAATGCCACTCACAACACTATATGCCTAAGTTAAACACTCCCATAAGACCCTAAGCTCTCGGACCGTGACATGCTCCATGAGCGCTCTATAGCCGCTCGATGAACACTCTATAAAGCGCTTTAGAGGTGCTCCAGAAGCATTCCATGGGATCCCCATTCAAGCTTCTGGATACTCTATTTATACTCCTTGACTTTTAACATACTTGATCTTATGTGTGTGTGTATATATATATCTATCTTTGTATATATGCATATATCTTATGTGCAAGTATATATGTATAATATTAGATTTAGTTTATTTATATATCTTATTTTCCATGCCACCCATATAAAAACATGTGATAAACATCAATAATTTAAATCAAATATATATATATATATATATATGAACCTTATTATTTATATATATGCATATCTGTTACTTGTTTATTTTCATTTGCTTTATTTTCTTCCCTACTTTAACATATCTTATTTCTTGTACCAAACCAGACTTACATTTGTGTTAGGAATATCTTTATATATTATATATATAAGTATTCATAATATCAATTATAAAAACATAACTAATAAGTAATATTTACTTAGAATTAAAGATATAGAAATTTGATAAAGGCTTGATTGACTAATATAATAGATTGTTAATTCTGGATTGAATCTGAGCTTAGTTTAGAAATTTAACTTAGATAGTTTAGTTAAATCAAGTAAAGAAAACAATAAAGTATAATTAGATAGATGGACATAACAAACTTAGTAAATAAATTGAATTGAAATTTGAGATTTCAAATTATCTAATTGTTTTAACTTTTTCAAAAATTGAATCTCATAATCTCTTTCAATTTTTCAATTAGAACCCCTTTTCTTGTATTCCAAATCTCTAAACTCTTAATTATTCAATTTAAAATGTTTAGAAAATTCCTAAACCCCTAAACTTTAGCCTAAATTCCAATTTTTTTAATCCCCATAAATTTTGAATTCATCTGCCTATTTAAAAATATCATTTCTTAAACTTAAACTCAATTTAAATATCAGTTTCTTGTAAATTAAACTTTTAAATTATATTTCTAAATCAAGTTATTAATTTCTATTAAATAGATTCTTAAATTATTTTCTAATTATTTTTGATAGTTAAAATAATTACTAGAAATGTTTAAACCCAAGATCCTTAGTCATAAATATCTTTAATTATCTTTAATCCTTCTTTTTCTTTTTCTTTCCATTTGCTGTTGTTTTCCTCCCTTTCTCCTCTCTTTACGTTTCTTTTTCTTCCTCTTCTCTTGTTCTTCTTTTCTCCTCTTTCTCTCAAAACCCTACTCAATTCTCAATTTCAATGAGATTATAGAAAAAATAGAAGTTAGAAAATAATATAGGAGATGGAAAATTAGCTTAAGATAATTGCAACAACAAGAAAAGAAGAGTAGTAAAGGAGATCAAGTAGCTTTTGTTTACTAAAACAGGTAATTTTGTTGTTTTTTTTATTTTGATTGTTGTATAAGCATGTATATGATGAATTTGTGCTATATATATGTAAAAATTGTGACAAAGTTGGTAAACAATGGATATATGAGCATATAAACTAAAATCTAGGTTGTATTATGTATATGTAGATTAGAAGTTGGTGGAATGATTTTGATGATGTATGACAGTATAAATATATGTTAAAAGTGTTTAGTTGTGATTATAAGTTTGTTTGTTGCTTAATTAGATGTTGTGCATTGAAAAATAATGTAAAACAAGTAAATAAATAGATAAACAAACTACATGCGTTAGTTAATTTATACGATTAGAATGAGTTAAGTGAACTTATAGATTTAATAACTAATTAGATTAAACATAGAAGTTAAGTATAAAATAAACTTAGTTAATCAACCAAAGTTTAACTTGGGTTAATGAATCTAAATAAGCTAAATTGAATTACTCTAATTAAGATTCTATATGGTATATAGCCTTGCCTTAGCGTAATAATACTTGAATATAACCTAGTAAATGAATTAAATGATTAAGCCTAATCAACTTGGCAAGATTGAGTTAATATAGGTTTAATAACTTGTAATTGGCATAAATATAATATACTTGTTTTGAGATAGACTAGGCTATGTTTAATATGAGAAGTATGTTATTTTAAATGTTTGTTTGATAAGAAAAATGAATATTTTCTATAAGTTTGTAAGAGGTAATCATGTTTTTATAATAATTGTTTATAAATGAAAGAAAAAAAAATAATTCGACAAACCATGGAGAACTATCCGTATCTTGGCGTTGTAACTTTTGCAATTCTAGCAGGTTTCCTACTTAATGTGTGATAAATAGGTTTTTAATGTAAGTTAATAATTAATTTAATTGCTTATATGAGTTTAATTTATGAACATATACTTGTTTACCTAGGCCTATCTTTTGTTTGTTCAAGGCACCGACTTTATAATAAGTATGTTGTAACTTGTGTGTTGATTATTAGGATAGACATTCCTAATGAATTAATACTTAAAGATAGTCCTAATAAATGATTGTCTTGTTTATGCTTGTGTCAGTGAATCTAGTCTGAGGATTGATAACCTTGCTCGAAGTTGAGCACGATGGTTAGCTTAAGCCACCCCCTATTATGATGCAATGGCAATTTATAAGTGGCTCAGCAGGTAGCTAATAAGGTAAATAGTATTGGTGTAACATTTACTTAAGCTTGGAATGGAGTAATATGATTTAGTTCACGTTTATGAGATCGGTTAAACTAATGACTTTATGGAATGAGACAAGTAGAGATATGTAATGGCTGTGAACCATAGATGATGTTATTTTCCTCTGCTAGTATATCACATAGGAGATATAGGTATTCGGGTTGCCTATATCAACCCCTTGAGTAGTTGGTGTTACCTAGAACTCGTAGATTCCCAAAGGCTTTGTTTTGGAGTGTAAGTACTCCAATGTTGCTTCTTTTACTTTAATTCAAAGATAATAAATTGTTGTTTGTTGCATTGCATTAGTATAAGTTTGTGTGTCATCTCGTGTGAGCTTATGTTATTGTTGTATTAGATTTTGGCTCATTGTTGTTTTCTTTCCAAGCGATGTTTTTGCTAATGATGTTGAGATAGATGAACGGGATGACTCGGGAAGATTTTATTGAAGAGTGAAGCGAATTAGGAACGACGGATTTATTCCATTTTGTGTAAAGTTTGATTTATTTTTTAAAGTCTGTATATTTTTTAAGGGTCTGGTAGAGCTCCCATGTTTTCTAATAAGTTTTAAAACTTTGTTTTACCACCAAGAAAGGTATATGAGATACTTGATGGTATGGTTTTGTTTATGAAAGTTGATCTACTTGTGTGAGTAGAATGAGAAATGTTTTTGTAAGGTTTATTTTTACTACTGCTAAATCTTGTTGTTTTCAGAATTTAATCAAACGATTTTATAATTTAAAATTTGACTAGCAAATGCTCATGATAAATAAATCTTTAATGGTAGCCTATGCGTATAATACATAAGGTATTATACATGGCGACTAGACACATCTAAATCTGTTTTGGGGCATGATATTGAAGCTCACCAAGGATCACCATTCTTAACACTTTGATAGGATGAAGATTCCTTTGTAAACTCTTTATGACAGTATAGACATCACCACTATTATGGAGGGATATGAATTAATTGTCCACTAGAACTTTGTACCAATTGGCCCTTTTAGTTGCCTTATCTTGGGCAATGGGGGTTAAGGTCGGCGTAACCTTCCTCAAAGTACTACTTTTGGCAGATTCACTCATAGTTTATGAAGAATTGTAACTCTCACAAGCCATACTTGTAGTGATGTCGAAGAAAATTTCCTTAAAAGGTGTTTAAATGTGTGAAGGAATTTGCCAAATGTAAAGATGAATGGATAAACAAAAGTAAGAAATGATCAGATTGATACGATAATTTATAGATCCCAAATGATCTTCAAATAAAGAGATATAGATGATAAAACCTACCATCTCCTATACCCAATCGTGGGATGCACATTTGTTTTGATATGATGGATAGGAAATGATGGGGTGGAATGCATTGCCTCTCAGAGTATGAATGTGACAATAGTTTCTCCCTAATATTTTGACAAGTGGACATATATAGAAATTTCTACTATAATTTCAAAGGGTAAAGCTTCTTCAGCATGATTCGACACAACATGTTGCTCAACAACCGTATTAGCTCGCCAACATTAAACCTCACTTTGACTTACCATTGTCTGGATAAACAGACAAGTTATTCCCGCTCAGCCACTCTGAAACAAAGAACAACACCCGTGCCCCTTTAACAAATACCTCATGTAGAGATCCTTCAAAACTTGGACTCGCTTGGGTTAACAAGTTCACTCAACTCACTTGTCTTACCAATTCCTAGACAAAGGGAGGGGGAAAAGGGAAGGGTGGGCAATTGTTGATGGTCTAATATAGACCACAAGCCTCTCAAGTCAAGTCCATCCCATTAGTTGCTTGGGTTGACCTAAGGGATTAGCGCCTAGTCCATATCAGTAACAACCTGTAACCTAGTTGGTATACCTTGCTCCTCAGAGGTTTAAGACCAAATGGAGGTAGATGACCTCAGACTTGAGGTGGTGGGCTTTGCACGAGATAAATGTGGCTGGACTTGTATTTGTTCCACCAAGAAGATGGAATAGGAAAGTGATGTTGTGAGTCTTGAGGTGTGGAGTCATGGTAGGAATTATGAGGGGCTAAGGTCCTCGTAGGAACTAGGTTCTTATAAAGCTTTTGGTTAAGGTTCTCCATGTGCTTGTTAATTGAGGTCATCTTGGAGCATTTCGGCAGAGATTCTTGAGGAGCTCCTTAGTTGAAATCCTTGGTGAGGATTTTCATGGGTTTGGTGGCTAGCTCATTTTATCAATGTTGGGCCTGTTAGGCCTTGTTCAAGTATGCTTTATTAATAATCATTGCCAACTATCCAGTTACCCACCTCTCATGATCCCATGATGCATTCCACTATGGGAGGTCATTCGATTATATATTTTTCATATCTTCTCCATGGGAAAGGTAATGTTGCCTAAACTCTCTCTTTCACATTCCTTATTTATTAAAGAATCAACATGCTTGAAAACTTAGGCATTGGAGTGGCCATACCAAACCTAATTCTGACGTGCCATTAACCACATTCTGTTTTGTAAGTCCATCATTTAAAAAAATCCAATCTAGATTCTCTATACTTAACCTCTATCAGATTTGAACTAGCAACAAAACTACTACTAAAAAATGATTTATTTTCGATTTATTTTTTATATAATGTTTGTCTTACTGGTCCATATAATTAGAACTAATACCATCTAAATTAGTTTAAGAAGAAAAAGATTGCTTCTGGTCATTATTATAATAGACAAGTTTGCAATAACACTTGGCCGATGCAGATTCTGTGACAACATTTTTTTTTTCTTTGACCGAAGATTCTGTGACAACATGAACTGGTGAATAATGTCTCTTATTACTTTAATCAGTTGACCGAAAAGTCAAATTTGTTAGTTTAACCGACATGTACCACTTCACTATTAAAAATCAACGAATAATATAAAACCAAATACCCAATACAAGGAAACAAAACCGCTACCACAAAACCATAAAGCAGAACGGTGGTAGGGGTGGGAAATTTCATTTCTCTGTTCACATCAGTTCTGATGTGACCTGTGTCAGTGTCTCGAAGTTAACACATCACAACGCAACACAGCATCATGGACCAGAACTGGAGAGAAAAAAAGCTATACCCAATCATGGGGATTACATTGACAATCTTTCTCATACTTGTCCTCAACACAGACACAACAACCAAACTTAGTACTTTCCCATTCTTATTATCTCTTCCTAAAATGGAATTTGTGGGCATAAATAATGCAACCCAGTTTGTCATAATCAATGACAGTGATGATGATCATCATAGTAGGTAGTGTGGTGGTGAAGTCAAAGGTCAAGTATTGTACATAAATGGGTGGAATTCATATTGGTTGATGGAAGAAAGTGTGTGGAGTGAATCAAGATGGAGAGTTTCACGGATGTTGAAAAAAGGATCTGAATTGGGTTTGAGTGTTTGTAGGACTTGGGCTTTTAGTGATGGTGATGGACCTAATGCTCTGCAGATTTCTCCTGGTGTTTTCAATGAAAGGGTATTTCAGGTATGATGTTAAAAATTCAGAATTTTAACTTTTGGATTTGGATTTGTTGTGTGTGTGTATATGTTTATTTATGGCTAGTCCAATTTCTTATCTTTGTTACTATATGCTAGGCTTCTGTTTACATTAGTCATTTGATTTTCCATGATATTGTGTTATTATACTGCATTTTCTTTCTTATCTTTGTTATAATGTGCTAAGGGTATTGCAGCAACACCTGCAAAAAACTTTTATAGAGTGATCTCTGACTTTAAAAGAGCATAATTACAATCCTTGAAAAACTCTGACA
Source organism: Combretum micranthum (assembly GCA_024138025.1). Taxonomy (NCBI): domain Eukaryota; kingdom Viridiplantae; phylum Streptophyta; class Magnoliopsida; order Myrtales; family Combretaceae; genus Combretum; species Combretum micranthum. Next base: position 298,032 of record JAMXBD010001545.1, read on the forward strand.
ATGTAAAATTTCTTCTCAAAAGCCACTATCATAATTATTTCTTAAGTTGATTCATTAATTAATTAGAGGTTTTTCCTTGACTGCTTGATATTTCAACAATTAAAAGGAGTCAAACTATGGTATGCATTGCCCTCAAAAGTAATTGTAATTATATTAATAAAGAAGATTGATGTGATACTATGGGAGGAAAAGTTTTGCATTGTTAACTTTTTCTGAATGTAACTATGCTATTTTAGACAATTTGGTGCTGTTTCAATTTTGATAGTTTTTGGGGGTGTCATTATTGTTTAATCTTTTGTTAACAAGTACTTGCTAACATGTGTTAACTATACGCTTTGTGAAGCGCCTAATACATATTTTACAAAATAGGTTAGTGAATTGAAATGTGTGTAATTTTCTTATGCTTTTTTAAAAAATGTATGGAGATAATTATTAATAAAACGGTGTCATTATGGCGGGTCCAAACAGTTGCTAAAAGGCCAAAAGGAAAAAATTTTCACCTTTTCGAGGTTAATTTCATGTTTATGAAAAAAATAAGCAAATGTAAAAGGTATAAAATTCTTCATTTGACATCTTAACCAGTGTATTTAGCATCCATGATCATATTTCCTGGACAAAATCTTCAAACTGTTTGATTTCCTAATATAACATCTAATTTCAAATACAAAGTCTTGAAATTTTGCATTTCCCCCATAGCATAATGTTATAGATTACCATTTGACCTATTGGCACAAATATATTTGAGAATTTGCTGTGACTAAACAATAGCAATCATCTGTGACTGCGAATTATTTTATTGGCATTATGTCGAATAAGAACCTGTTCTTGTTGAGTTAATTCAATGGACTGAACATTTGTTAGATAAAATTTGTTAACTAATAGCTGTCAATCATGATTTCATGCATATACTGAAACTCATTACTGCCTATTTAGCAATGCACTATTGCAAGAGCTTGCATCTTTACTTAGAGTCCAGAATTGCTACGCTTTGTTCTGGAAGAAAAAGAATATGTTGATATATATTAATTAGTTGGATATCAAGGTCGAGTCATCAGTTTTCTACATCATCTTTGTATTCAGAACATATGGTAAAGGAAAGGAAATCTCTATATGTTCAAGTGTCTTCTGATTATCTTATAATGTTATGGAGCAAACAGGCTGAAAAAGAAGTATAATTCGGTTTTGCCCTCAACTGTTCCACTTATATACTGTCACTATAAAGTTCTTTTCTCTAAAAGACTCTTCATTGGGTTATGGTGTTCCTTTGATATCAGGGTCTGGATTATGTCATAGTTGAAGCACGAAGAAACCGGATAAGGTTGATGCTTAGTCTGGTCAATAACTTAGATGCCTTTGGTGGTAAAGCTCAGTATATCAGGTGGGCAAAAGAACATGGAGAAAATATATCAATCACAGGCGATTCATTTTTTTCAGATCCACTCATAAAGCAATATTACAAATCTTATATCAAGGTATATTTCTTATCTAAGTTTTTAAGTCAGATGAAGTTGGGTTTTGCAAACAAATCGAATGTATTATTTTATTATAATGTAATGTTCTACTTGATTTCATAACATTTCAACATTACTTTCTTGTAATGTTTCTACTTGGTTTCTACGATTAGTGAATTCTGATTTATTTTTTGTTTTGAAACCTTCAAGTGCTATTGGTTTTTATTGATAACGCCAAGCAAGCAACTTCTTAGATCATATGACTCAGATTCTTTTCTGTGAAAAGCGTTGTTTGGCACTGAAAAATAATTACAATTGATGGTTTTAGCTGTATGGTCTATTTTGATCTGTTCCAGAAGCAAAACATCTCCATTACTTCTCAATAGTATGATTGTGTTGTGGGCATCTTCAGGCTGTTGTGACGAGGAAAAATTCAATAACCGGAACGCATTATTATGATGAACCAGCTATATTTGCATGGGAGCTGATAAACGAGCCTCGATGTTTCAATTTGTGTGCTCCTGTTCTGCAGGTAAATACTTGCTCTTGGCTTCTGTATTACCCACCTTCAGTTTTGTATTTGCATTATTAAGTGATAAGCTTTAGGGAACTTGATGGAAAACTTCTTGACTCTAGACTAGTATGCCAACTGATATTTTTTTCATTGAGCTTAGTTATATCCATCAATTAAACTCGTTTGGAAGTACTCTCAACTAATAAACTGACCTATAAAATGATGCTTAATGGACTATCATAGAATGTATTAATGTATGGGAACAAACCTCATGATGAGGCCCTAGGTACTAAAATATCCTTTCAACTGGACTTCTATAAAATAAAATATAATGCTGAGGGAGCAAACTGATTTCCAGTTGCAGCTCGTGTTATTTTACTTATGTTACATTGTTGTTTTGTGTAAAGGCTTGGATCACTGAGATGGCTGCATATATTAAGAGTTTGGATTGTAAACATCTTGTCAGTGTTGGAACGGAGGGATTTTATGGCTTAGAAAGAAAAGAAAAGCTTGGAGTTAATCCAGGAGAATGGGCAGCTTCACTTGGAACTGATTTTATACAGAACTCTGCAATTGACAACATCGATTTTGCTTCTGTTCATGCATATCCAGACAGCTGGTCAGTACACTTAAAGTTCTTAATAGCTATATCAAACTATACAAATGTGTTCAAAGTACAGCTGGTTATAGATTTAGATTTGTGAGAGTACCAAAACAGAAATCCTGAATTTGAATCCATGTATAGTCACTTAAATTCTCAGTGAACTATTTCCATGTGATGGCTCTTATTTAGCATCTAAACCCACACATGGGGGAAGTGTTAAAAATGTTAAGTATAAATGCCACACTAATATATGGATTGAAAATTTTACATCACCTGGATGTAGATCTAATCTGTCAGCGTTAAATCAAATATCATTTTTTCATACTGTACTTTTTGATGGTGTCAGATAGGACTCAGTATATGGTTTGCCAACATGCTAATGAATAGTTTTAAAGGAGAATTACACGAACTTGTTTCGTTACAAACGAAAAGTAGGAGAAATAATATGATTGTTCTTGTCATATAAAATAGCATTGTAAACTTTATCTCTATTAGTTTTCTGTTTATAATTTTTTTATTTATTAACTGCAGGATTGCAAATGCTACTTTGGAGGAAAAAGTTAATTTCCTTTCCCATTGGGTAGACTCTCATGTAAATGATGGAGACAACATATTGAAGAAGCCAGTTCTTTTCTCTGAAATTGGGTCCTCCTTGCATTGGACAAAGAAAGGATCTTATGAGAGACAGATCTTCTTCAGAACAATCTATGACAAAATCTATGAATCAGCAAAGAAAAGGCAATCTGGAGCAGGTGCCTTAATATGGCAATTATTAGTTGAAGATATGGAGAGTTATAGTGACCAATTCTCTATTGTGGCTTGGAATCACCCTTCTATGTATGAGTTAATTAGGGAACAATCATGTCGACTGAGGAATGTATTTGCCAAAGATGCGTCAAGTAGAAGTTTGAGAAATGAGGACATTTGCACGGATCATGGACCTTGATTGATTTCAATGGTTTCTGGTAGTTCACAGAAAAGACTGTCTTTTTTTTACAGGTTTGATTAAGAGTAAAAGCCATTTTAACTAGTTTATGATGCTCTGAATTCAGCAGTGAAGACTCTACAGAGCATGAGTTTGAAAAATACGAATAGACATTGCTTGTAACTATTGTATGACAACCATATCATGTATTCTTTCTGTCAATTTTTCTTATAAGTGAAAAAGGGCCATTCTTTGTTCCATGTTTCTTTCTTAACCGAGCTAAATCTTTAACCAGTTTGAAGGAAGACCAAAATGTCTACTGAGTTTACTTTAGGTTGTTGCTATCCTGATAGGTTTCCCGAAGAACCCTCACTTTTTATAGCAGCTGCGTTTGATATTTTCGGTAGGTGATTGTTCACATCTTTATGGACGCAGATGCATCTACTTGTAAACAAATTTCACTCAACTGCAAGAGTGTGTTTTAGTGGTTAAAGCTTAGGCAACATCGTTGAAGTTGGTTTCGGGATCATTTTTTACAAACTCCATTTCTTGGCTCTGTATATATGGTAAATTGAACTTGGTTGGAGTCCTAAAACTTGTTTGCAAGCTTGAGAAATGAGCACAAAAACTCACTTCCTAACCATACATAACCATTACTTCAGAACTAAATATGTTGAAACATTGCTGCTTGAGTAAGTGGAGAAAAATCTTACACTGAGTGGATTAAAGACAAGCAAGAAGAGTAATCTTCTTTTGAACACTGACTAGAGAGATACTGTTACATTGGTTACATTCTAGACATGGAAAAGTATAGCTTATTTTCACATCATATGTATTTATGCAACACAGTGACACTTGCATTTTGACATGCATTTTTTGCAAGCAGAAAGCTTCTTTTTTCCACCGCCACAATCACACTTCTGTATACACACTGAACACGAACTTCCGCCCCATAAACACCTTGCCATGCACCGTATAGGCGTTGCACAGGAAGGACATGCAAACTTCAACCGCTCCATAATGCAGCCCGGCAATCCCGCCACCTGACGCACATGCTGAGGCTTGAGGAAAGATCACCAAGTGAGCTAGCACCAGCATTGTCAGCACAAGAGCAGACTTAGTAAACTTAGTAGCCATGTTTGATGTTGTTGTTTGCATGGCAAAGTCTAGGATTCTATTCTTTTTGTCATTTTATAAGGTTCTTGTTACAGTAGGTGGTATCTATAATAAAATGTGTAGGAGGACTGATCTAATCCTGACCTTCTGATGGAGATCTGACGGTTGATAAAAAGGAGAGAAAATGTCTGATATTTTGTTGGGATTTTAGATGCTTAGTATTCTTTACAGGTTGGTTCATTAACTGCCATTAAATGTCTGTGGTTCTTGGTTTGCTCAACCTTTAAATCATCTTTATCTTCATCTTCATTTTCGTAAAAATGGTGGAAAAGGAGCACAGTCCACCTCGCAGACACTTGTTAGGTTTGCAATTCCCAACAGTTCGATGCTCCAATGTTGGTGAGCTTAGGTGTAATTCCATTGATTTTTCAAATTGGGCCCGCACAGTATGTTAACGCAATCCTGTTTTCTGAACTCATTAAAAAATCAATGGAAGGTCTATAGCTGTGCGAGCAGAACGGGTTATGCATGCTGGGTTATACAGGCCAACCCACTTAATCCTTTGGGGGAAAAAAAAATTGGATTGACAATTTCATCCTGCTTTACTGTGAAAAAAAAAAAAACAAACGGTTGGGCTGGCACTGTATGTTACCTGTTTTCTAACGAAAATTATCTATATGTTTTCTACAAAATTGAATCGCAAGCTGTAAGGACCCGCTATCATCCCTAAATTTAAAATAAGTGATAACAGTTCCCCAACCACATATAATTTGCAGAATTATATGTAAGGTTGTCCGAGAAGAAATGTTTGATGAATTGTTTGTCTAATTTCACAACATAAGTCATTTTAAAAATTATTTACTTAAAAGCTTACTTTCAAAACACAATACCATATATATACAAACATTATAAGAAAATAGCTCAGGTTATACAAGCTAGGTACATACATACATACATATATATATTACAACCAAAAGGCTTCTTACAAGCCTTAGCAAAACTACAAAACATATAGTTCATCAAGAACTATATAAACAACTATCCAACCTATATATCTAGTCTATTACAAAAAGATTGGGCTCCAACCAGTCCAGGGCCATCTCTAGTCCTCAAACTCCTCCAGAAAATCCTCAAAATCAGGACCATAACCCAAGCTCGCATAAGACTCATCAAGATCCTCACCTGAAATAGATAAAATATGAGCCAGAGGCCCAGTACACAAGTAACGAAAACAAAAGCGAGATGATTCACACAAGCCTGAACTAAATGCAAGATGCAACAACCATTCAATTATTATTTAGTCTTTAGTTAGTAATTCAACATGGGAGTATTCAAACTCCGGGCAACAAGGATAGTGGGGGATCCTGAGTAACAACCTTGACGCTCAGGGGTTGATATAAGTAGCTCGGATACTTATACCGTTCTAGATAATTTTACAGAAAACACCTAAATCTACCATGCCCAATCTGAGCAGGGTGCCGCTCCCCGAACCGGATACCAATTCCACCCCAGGCTCACCCAATCTGTGAGGGGGCGCCCCTAGGCACTCATGCCACCCTGGGCAGGGATTGGATTTAACGACGTAAAACACAAATCAACACTCACAATTAAGTTTTTCTTAATATATATAGTTTCATAAATGCCTATCCTAACACAGAGACAAGCTAGTTACTGCGTACCTGTACTAGATCGAGAGTCAATGGGAATAACCGAAAGGGAATCAATCACTGTAAAAAGAAGTAATTACAACTCACACTTAGTTCAAGTATATATTTTCATCAAAGCTCAAGTATAATCATCCAAAGAAATTCAAATAAATCATTATAACATCATCACATAGCATTTAGATATCATATATTATCATACAATACTCAACAAATACTTAAATGACCATTTATCAAGCTTTGAACAACTTTTAGCAAACAACAATAAGTTTTAAACTTTGTTGGAAAGTGTATCAGCTGGAAAGAATTGAAATTTAAGCACTGATACTTTTGTAATTTGTAAAATCTTAAAACATGAAAGTTTTAGATCTTTTCCTTAGCTTTCCAACGCAACTTGAATCACCTCAATCGGAGATCGGATGAAAAAGTTACGGCTAAAATACAAAGAGCTGCGAAACAGGGGAAGTCTGCACGACCGGGTACACGGCCGTGTACCGAGGCCGTGTTGGGTAAAAAAAATGACCCGAGAGCAACTTTTAAGAATTTCAAGGCCTACACGGCCATGTACACAGGTTGTGTACACTGGAACAAAAAAATGACGAAATCCCCTGTTTTCAAAGTGCATTTTACACCTCTTAAAATTCTTTAAACTCATTCCAAGTTTCTAAAGCTTGTTATATGATCATCCCATCATTCAAACAACACCAAACATCTCCAAAACTTCATCAACTCCAAATCACTATTCATCATCTTCTTCAATATTAGGTCATCCAACCACATGCATTCACCAACACTTCCAACACTTCAAAACTCATCCTAAGCACATAAAACTAACCACTCTAGTCCTATAACACATCATATACCATCAAAACATCATGGAACATGAATTTAAACAAATATGGCATCAAGACTACATATTCATGCATAGAAAAAAAGTTGAAGAACACTCTTACCACAAGAACTTCAAGGCTTGGTTTAATGACTCTAGATCAAGCTTTTGATGGTGGATGTTGTAGAAAATCAAGTCTCAAACTTGGTTCACCTTGGGAGCCTTTTTGGAGTGAAGAAGAAGAGGTTTTAGGGCAAATGGAGGGCTTTTTTTGGTCTGAATTTTTGGCCGAATTTTAGAGGTTAAGTAGTTTAAGTTTATCCTATTTGACTTTAAGGGCATGAGGGCATTAAAGGCTTAATGACTTTGTTTTGGGTTAATTAATATCTTTGTCTTAAGGCACATAATGGAGGTTTAATGGCTAAGTTTTTAGCCTATTTTTCTACTACCTATGGATATTTATATATACATTCCACTTATTCTAAGCATAAATAACACACTCTAAGGCATATTAATATTTTACAAACTCAATAAATAATTAAACTAACATATTTAAATAATTCTACACTTTCACACATCATAATACTCATCAAAATTAAATTCACTATCAATATAGATATATATCATGCTTAAATTCAACAATACACTTATAAAATAAAAATTAGGAATTTCATGGCTATTTCACAAGCCTTGTATCTCGATCACGGATGGAAAAAGGATAAAAGAAATACTGTATAATATATGGAGAGACAGGTCAGGTACATTTGATTGCAACAACTTAAGATTATGTTGCATAACATTTTTCTTATACAAAAAACTGAAGGACTTTATAATCAACGGAAAACCTTTTCGCTCAAATGAAAGTGTTCAGCATAAGCAAAGAAATTGATTTATTTTTATTTTTTTCAAAAGTGCATTACTCTTAAAATTTTATCAAATGCTATATGATTATCGATACCAACATCCATTATTTGCCACTCGGCACACTATTCTGCAATCCACTGGAAGTTGGCAGTATCACTATCTATGAATGCTATAATATCTACCATTATAATTAGCCATTCCAATTTTATCAGATATCTCCAAAGAAACAATTATGACTAGTAGCATAAATAGTAAAATTAAAAATTAATAATAAGAAAAAATTATTGCCAAATAATAGTAGCAAAATTAGGCTTTCATTATCAAGTATTTTTAAGAAATATCCTTTTCAAATTTGATGAACAAAACCATTTTAGTAAAGATAAATTGACAAAAATACCCCTAAAGTTTAGATGTTTGGTAGTGGGTACATTTACTCCTCAATTTCAAAAACATGTGAAAACTTTTAAACCTTTAAAGACAAAGAAAGATGGCAGATGGTAGTTGATTATATTAATGATGTCTAAACAGGTTTGGGCTTTGGTAATATAAGTAAAGTTGAACTTGCCGACATCCTATGTCATGACAATTTCATTGCCTAGTGCCTTAACCTCAATATATAATTGCAAAAGACAGATCCCCATAAAAAATGACATCTTAAGACTCAAGAAGACACAGAAATTGCAAAGAGTGAAAACAGGAAATATGGAGGTAGAAGACAAATGTTCATCCATTCTGGTACTAAACATTACTTTTGCTTCTCTAGCATTTTGTCAATTCATAGTTTCTAGGTTTCCTAAAGGCATATTAAGGGTATTATGTATCCTGCCAATATTCTACATTTTCTCAGCTATTCCATGGCATTTCTCTTCTGGTTTCATAAGAGGTGTTGTGTCCTTTTTCCTTACATGGATTACTTCTTTCAAGCTTCTCCTCTTTTGTTATGACAAAGGACCTCTTGCATCTCTTTGTCACCACATTGATTTCATTGCGGTATCTCTATTTCCACTCAAGCTGAAAGAGCCCAGTTCTAATCCTCTTCCAAAACCATCTCTAGAATTGAGGTCTGCACTTGAAATATTAATATGCATCACATTACCTAGACTATTGTTTCATTTCATCGATGAAGACAAAGTAAATCCTCAAGTACTTCTTGTCCTACATGGTGGTTCGTTTTTCATTTGGTTATATGTGGTATACCATTGTTATGTTTTTTTTTGAATCTGTACCCATTTTTAACCAACCTTATTTAGCTACTTCCTTACAAGATTTTTGGGGTAGGAGGTGGAACCAAATGTCCTCCAACATACTAAGGCTCACTGTCTATTGCCCAACCAGAGAAATCTTGACTGGTCTTGTTGGGCAACGTCCAGGAAAGGTTATGGCTACAATTGCTACCTTGGTGGTTTCAGGATTCATGCATGAGATGATGTTTTATTACATTACTTGTGGGATGAGACCAACATGGGAAGTTGGTTTGTTCTTTGCTTTGCAGGGGCTTTGTATGGTGCTGGAGAGTGGTTTTAGGCATATGGTTAAGGCCAAAGGTTGGAACCATGTTAGCCCAAGGCTTGCTAATATTTTGACAATTGGGTTTGTGTTGATTACTTTTTATTATTTGCTGTTTCTACCAGTTTGGAGAAATGGGAAAAATGGATGTCATAAAGTGACGGGGAGAATATGGTGAATAAGAAAGTAGGCTGTAGCATTTTCACTGATGTATTCTCTTATATTTCAAACGCTCTGTTAACAGCTGTCACTTGAAAACTTGTGAAACTTGCTTAATAAGGAAACATGCAATTTTTTTGTGGCACTAGTGACACATTTCAAAAGTAAGTCAAATTGAAAGTTGAGTATAATTGTTTATTGATTTGTATTTTCGTAGTAAAATCCTGCTTTGAACACCGTGTGTAATTGATAAATTGTGGTAGCAACAAATAGATACAAAGCCAATGACTATTGTAGAGAAAACTAGTAACTAGGACTTGTAGCTCTTTGCAGGGCATGAGACACCTCTTGCATGGTTGGTCTACTCTCTGGATCAAGTTTTATGCAAGAGAGTGCCTGCATTATCACAACTTCAAGTTCTTCATGGATAATTTCATTGACAGGAGGTTCAAGACGCTTATCTAGTAAATCTTCCAGCTCAATCTCATGCTCAGTTAATGAATTAAGACGTGTAGAGTAATCTCCAGGGTGCTTGCCCCTTATCACCTCAAGTACCAAAACTCCAAAGCTATAAACATCGCACTTCTCATTAATGCTCATAGTGTATGCAAGTTCTGTTGACAACAAAAGATAAAGCAGTCTTAGACAAGCCCGATTTCTAATTATGCGAAAGTGGACAGTAATAATCTTACCTGGAGCAACATAGCCATAAGTGCCTGCAACAGCAGTCCCGTTGCTTGAATCGCATTTTAAGAGTCTAGCAATGCCAAAATCAGAAAGAAAAGCCTCATCAACTGTATTCAACAGCATGTTCTTGCTAGATATGTCTCTATGGACAATAGGAGGATTGCAACCATTATGCATGTAAGACAAGGCATTTGCCGCACCCCGCACGATTTCAATTCGCTTTCTCCATTCCAGCAGTTTGGCTTCCTCATTATTGTTGAGTATGCTGTCCAAGCTTCCTTTCTCCATATACTCATAAACCAGAAACTTATGAGCTCTATGAAAGCAGAACCCATAAAACTTCACAATGTTTCGGTGCCTTACTTCTGTCAACACTTTGATTTCATTGCTAAAGGCTCCTAAACGATCTACCTCTTCACCTTCGAGAGATGGAATTCCTTTTATGGCTAAGACATGCCCTGTTGGTAATTCTGCTCTATAAACTTTGCCACTTCCCCCAACTCCTATACAATACTTGTCATCCAAATCCTCTGTGGCCTTAACAATGTCTTCATAAACCAGCTTACCATCATAGTTCAGCACGGAGAACATATTTTTTTGTTCATGTCCGGTTCCACCACTTCACTAAGCCTGTCTCTCCTTAGAGCACTGTAGAAGTAAATCAAAACCCCACATACTAGTATCACAAATAAAAAGATACTGATGATGACCCAGTATTTTTCTTATTATGTCCATGAACTGCCACATAGCAAGGTTGCAAGCCTTCTATGGGGCCACATATATTTTTGTTGTTGCTATAAGCAGATGGTGGAGCAAGACGGAAGGATTGGCTATCTGGTGTTGGACCCTCGAGTTCATTGTAAGAGAAATCAATGGACATAAGGCTTTTCAGTTGAGTAAATGAAGAGGGTATGGGACCTGAAAGCTTGTTGTGGGAGATATTTAGGTGCTCCAAAACAATTAACTGTGAAAGCTGTGGAGGAATCATTCCTTCAAGCATGTTCCGGCTTAAATTAAGTGAACTTAGACTTGCTAAGTTCCACGATATCGTCCCATTCAATAGATTGCTCCCCAAATATGGATTAACCAGGTTTGAGCATTTCCATATTTCTTCAGGGATATGGCCTTCAAATTTGTTCCATGAAAGATCAAGATCCTGAAGGTGATCCAATTTTGGAATTGAGATTGGGAGGGGACCTGAAAATTGGTTCATGCTTAAATTTAAGCTGTATAGAGTAGTCAAGTCTCCCATACTCTGGGTATTGGTCCGGAAAGTTGGTTGGAAGAAAGATCAAGCACTCCTAATTGACTCAGTCTGCCAAATTGTCTAGGAATTTCTCATGATGTCGTTTCCAGCAATTCTTAGAGTTCGCAAACTCCAACACGATCCCCATTTAAATGAAAGAACACCTTTTAGCCTGTTGTTGCTCAAGTCCATATAATAGAGATGCGGGTAAACTCCAAAGTCCTTGTTTATAGTTCCTGAGAGCCAATTGTTTTCCAGTCGGACTCGAGTAAGAGTTCTGCAATTTTTCAAGCTTTTAGGTATAGGACCTGAGAAATTGTTATCTGGTGCAGTAAATATCTCTAGCCTGTTTCCTCGGCAGGCATCTGGTAATTGACCCGAGAAGTGGTTCACGCTAAGATCAAGTTCTATTAGAGGAAGGTCTGCAAGTCCTGGAGGGACAACGCCTGAAAGATTATTCTGGAACAACCGTAAATCAAACAACTTTGTGCAGTTGATTATGCTACGTGGAACTGGATCTGACAGGGAATTCTGATGTAGAACCAACATCCCTAGGTTTCTTAGTTTTCCAATAGATCGAGGTATAGGACCATTGAGAAAATTTCCGTACAAGGATAAAGCATAAAGGTTTGTCAAGTTTCCTATTTCAGATGGTATTGAACCATTGAGACGGTTATTTGACAAAGCCAACTCCACTGGGCTTTTGAGAATTCCAATCTGTAATGGAATCTTTCCGTTGAAGTTATTGTTGTGGAGCTCTAGATGTTATAGACGTTTCCAGTTGGTAAACAATTCAGGATGAAGTGTTAACAGGAATTGTCTTCATAAAGACATTAAAGTTAGACCTTTATTTATCTCTTCATTAAGTTAAGGCCGAATTAGAGATTAATTATGTAGTATATGGAAGGAACTATGTCGAGATGATGACATACAACCACCATGACTCTAATTAATTTTTAATTTAATAGTGTGATATATGGTATAGTCAACATAATGAAAACTTAGAATAATGTTATCATACACATTATGTTTATTCTAAGTTATTAAAGAAGCATATATGAGCCAAGTGGAAAAATGTAAGAAATTGTGGTCCAAATATAAAATGATATATATAAAGAATTGGAACTCTTCATAATAAGTGTTTTGATGGAAGACACTCCTTACCATTTCATGAAGAGGTATGGTCCTCTTCTTACCCTTATACATGTATACAAGAGTTGGCATTAAGAGATATCACTTACTCTTGTCTTTATATTTTAAAATCCATCACATTAAATTAAGGGAAAGGAAGAGAAATCATTCCTTTGGTGAAATAAGGTTGGATTGGAGGGATAAGGTGATATTGAAGAAATTAAAGTATTCTTATTCTTGTTCTTCAAATTCAAGATATTGATATGACTATAGATAAAGATATGTATCTTATCCATTTTTTTGTTGTGAAAATCATGAACTTCAAAGATTCTAGAATATAATTCATGAAATATTGAATTATGAAACTTGTAAATTTATCTTACATGTAGCTCTTCACTTAAAGTGTTATAAGGAACATAGAGCAATGAAAGTCGACTCTGATTTGCCAATGAAAGTGGAAGTGAACCAGAAAGATAGTTTTGTTGAAGATCGGGGTGAGTGAGCTTTGGGAGGACGCCAATTCCTGGTGGTACCAGTCCTGATAAAATGTTGCTGCTGAGATTGAGGTATTAAAGATTAGGAAAAGATGTGAAATCTAAGTTGCTGAGGTTTACACCTAACTGTGCACTTGAAATGTTTATATGTGTAATACTTCTTTTCCTATTGGTTCGTGAAAGATGACTTCCATTTGAGCCGGGTTTGTGCTTCTAAGTTTAGATTGGCTTCCACGTTATACGAAAGCACCATGGACATGACATAGCTATGAGCAGCATTACAATATCGGGAATGATCATGTCTGGTCGACTCGTTTTTCTTACTATAGAAAGAAATATGAAAATAGAAGGCTTTATAGCACCGCCTGGTACCGTGGTGAATGACCAACATTGTCAATAGACCCACAAGCAGGTTGGAGTGAAGAAGGCCCGGACGATTGGCTGGGTGTGTGGTAAGTAAATATTAATGTATTTTTAAAATAAATAATTTTACCGGTAGTCATATATTATTAATTATTTTACGCAGTATATTATATTCAACGAATGTTTTCTTTTTCAAACTTATAGACGAAATTTTCATTCAAGTATATTGATTTTTATTAGGATGAAAAGTGCATTGCTTAATCAAACCTTTTAATTGATACAAATTAGAAAACTTTCATGCTTATTTGGTAGTATTAATAAAAAAATAATAATAAATGTTAAATGACTTCCATTAAATTATGAAATTGTCTATTGCGGCCCAAAAAAAAAAAAATTATGAAATTGTCTATAACTTAAATATATTTACAGGTTCCAATCCTTTAAAAGTTCTATTCTTTCTAAATCGTGCATCCTAAATATGTTTTTACAATGTACAACTGTTATTCTCAATATGTGTAAACAAGATACCTACACCGATCTCTAGAATTTAAAGAGTGCTGTTCTTTCAAAATGTTGTAAGTTTTTAGATTCTTCATGGACCAAGGAGAAGTCTGAAAGTTATCGATTTTACTATTGCGTGGTCTAATAATGATTTTGGACCTACTGTTCGAGATCAAGAGCCATCTTGATTGTATATGAATAGCCATTAAAAATCTTGTACTCCATTTTTTTGCTTGTGTTGAATTAAAAATGTCCAGAGTGCTTTCTTTCTTCGCAACTTCCAAGCGAGCCCCGCAAGACTAGCTCTGTTATGTCTCCTTAAATCCCATAGATCAATATCGCCCCAATGTTTCAGGATAGTGACCTTCATTACTTATCCTTGTTAAACCCCCAAAAGAAATCACAGGTCCATTTTTTGATGCACAACAGCATATTAGAAACCGTGGAAGCCACTCGCAAATAATCTCCGATAGTGCTTTTCAATGACAAATTTAACTAGCACATGTAGTCCTGCTATGCTTAAGTTTTCTGCTTTCCTACTAGCCAGCTTCTCCCTAATTTTCTCTAGAACAAAGTTCAATTGCACATTGTCGGTGGTATCTTGTTGGGTAATAGGGAGACCAAGATATCAACCAGGATGAATCCCACAACGAGATTAGTGAAATTACAAATATCCCGTTTGGTCACATAAGTTTGGTGAAAATATAATTTGAGGTTTGTCAGCATTAATGCGATGACCAGAAACTCAACCAAAGTCTGCTAAAATGTGTTGGATCACCCGTGCATCATCCAAGGTGGCTTCGCCAAATAAGAGAACGTCACCTTCGAAAAACATATCAGAGATCTTTCGGTTTTCATGGAACTGAAACCCTCCCTCGAACCATGATTTCGAACCGGTCTTGAGAAATGTAGAACTAGAACCAGTTCCATCCCCCTTGCCGGGCTTGTCGCAATAGCAATACCGGAGCTGCTGGGCCGGCTAGTCCTTCGTGGTTCTATTCGTAAACGGGCCCAAGCCCAACAAGCATATGTGGGTGTATCAAAGTTAGGAGGTCTTAAATGGTCTGAAACATATCCAGTTTTATGGATACAACATTTGCAAACTAGGGGTTTTTTTTTCTCAACATTGTTTTGTCATCTCAGTATTGTTTTGGCTTCATTCCTAAATTGTGCATTTATCAAAATAGGATATTAAAAAACTTCTTATAAAATTAAATCAATTTATCTTTTACCTTTTTCAATTTTGCAAAGAACCAAATCAGATTTTGTTCTTCTTCTTCTTTTTTTTAACTGAACAAAATACTTTGTAAAAAAAAAATAAATTTGAATAAAATACATCCTTTACTTTTCCTTAAAAGTAAACTTACACTTATCAAATCTAATTCTCCAATCACCTTGATACCATGATTATGAGATGATAAAAAAAGACGATAAAAACAAATGATTTGTAGGTTAGACAATTTTATACATATTAGCTTTCGCAAAGATATATAATAGACTTAAGAAAAGATAAAGATAATATGCAACAGAAAAGGTCCATTTAAAAAAATTTATTGTCTATTCTAGAATGATTGCACTTGCATGCTTGCAACTCAAGGAAAGGATGTTTAAAAAGTTTGACATATGCATGATAAAAAACTA
The DNA here is from genome assembly GCA_024138025.1 of Combretum micranthum. Taxonomy (NCBI): domain Eukaryota; kingdom Viridiplantae; phylum Streptophyta; class Magnoliopsida; order Myrtales; family Combretaceae; genus Combretum; species Combretum micranthum. The sequence goes on from JAMXBD010001545.1 coordinate 313,727, forward strand.
AATGTAATGGCCTTGATCATTGCATATTTTATTAGTTCGATGTTCTTCAAATGTGATTTACTTATCATACCGGGATGAGCAGATATAAGGTGGATGGGGTATTAAAAAATTTACTTGTCCTCTATCCTTTATAATGTATAAGTTACTAAATTTTATATACATAATCTTCCTTGTAGTATTTTATATTTACCATGTACCCGATACAACCTAGGGGTAAATGTCTTTAATGGTAACTAAAATTTGACAAAATATGTAATTAAATACTTCAATTTTGAAATTTGAAATTAAATAATTTAATATATGAATTTTGAAATTGATTAATTTAATACCTAAAAAAACTTTTTATGTACACTTACCAATATCATGAAAGTATCATTGTCGTGCATAAAAAGATTGCTTAGGCACTAAATTGATCAATTTCAAAGTTTAAGTACCTAATTATATATTTTGCAAAGTTCAAGTACCATTTGCGATAGTAACCATAAAACCTACAAGATACAAAGTAGTTATCACAACCAGATTACAGAGACAACCTTTGAGAAATAACAATTTGAAAGATAGTTGAATTAGTTGATAAGTTATTAAATAAATAGAGTTTATTATAGATCTACAACTGTAACTATCAAATCTTAACCAAACTTAACTAGATCTTTTGTGTAATAAGCAAATATATCACTATGTGGTATAAGTGGATGGACGAATTGAACAACCTTAAATCATGAGATTATTTTGTTAAGGCACTCATGATGCACTTTAGACCTTTTGAATATGATAGGCAAGAAGATAGCTTTTATATTGAAGATATTGTTCAATAAGGAAATGTGGATAATAATGACCTTAAACTAGAAAAGACAAATATTTCAATGCAGTATAGTAAAGATGATAGAGGGTATGGGGAAATGTTTATATAACACTATGTTTTTTATGATGTCTCTATGATAGAGGAGCAGGAACCTGATATGACAAAAGGAGAAAGAGAACAACAATGTATCTTATACGAAACTGCTAGTATTGGTGGCAAAATAGTAGTGAAAAGTGTTGCTAGGAGTAGGACTTTGGGCTTGTTAAAGAATCTATTCACATCGGGTTTACTTTAGTGTTGAATTTTTTTTTTTAACATAAGTGATCCAACAAAGCTTAATGAATCACAATTGGGGACAGAAGAAGGAGGGTAGTGTGATAGGTATTTTTCTAATACATTGTGTAATCCTTAAGTTTTCTCTTAAGTGAAGTTGTAGTTAGAAGTTTAAAATGATCTATATAGATATATAAAAGTCAAGATGAATAGCTTAATTATGAACCTGATTGCATTAGCATGCATAGAATGAACTAAGTGAAATTAGAGATCCGGAAAATTTCAATCGACCATTTTCAAATTGTCTATCAAAGTGTTCCACTTTTAAACTTTCTTAAGACTTTAGATTTCTAAGTTTAACTCTAATTATAAGGAATTTTATTTTCAATTGTCATAAGAAAATTCTTATTTAAATAAATTTGCAAATCAAATTGATCAATTTTTGTATTAGTTTAAACTATTGTCTTTTGATGCATCAGACTTGAACAAGCTTAATTGTGCATGAAAACCCAAGCTTTTTTAAAGCTATGGGTGTAAAGAAGTCCATGATACATGCAAACTCAAGCCCATAGCCCAATTGCCCCATCATACTTAGCATACACTCTCACACATACAATAGCTCTTGTAATGCCTCAAAAGTCAAACTTTACTTCATCAAAATTAAGAGATAATGATAAGATAAAATGAGCAAAATATCTACTTTTTCTTCTTCCTAAAACATCACATTTTCTTCATCAAATTTCTCTCTCAAAACTCCCCAAAATTTATATTAAAGCTCCATCATCAAGTCAAAACTAAGTTAGATAACTTATTATTTACTATTACCTTAGTGATTTTGCAAGATAAGTAAGTATATTTAGTGTTCTTGTTATCTAATGTTGTATATAGAGTTGTTAAGGACTTTGATGTTAGATAGGTGAAAATCAATGATGAAAATGATAGTAGTTTAAGCTCAAAACAATGATATAGTGGACTTTGGTTGGTTGACTAAGGTTGATGTAGTGTAAAGTCAGTGTAATGAAAGTTTGTATGTGTATGATCAAATTAAAGATGTAAAAGGAAGCATATAAACTTTATATGTAAGTGGGAAATTGTTTTTTCTTATGGAAATAAGGTCATAATAAGCAGTTGGGAAGTGTAGAATTTTGAAGTTGAAAATACAGCTTAGGGTTATCAAATCTTAGGCATGATGGAGGGGGTGATCTTCTCACTTTGTTTTGCCACATCACGAGCGTGATAAAGCCTGTTATCTTCTCAAATAAAGTTTTCTCAAAGTGATCATGAGCGTGATCTCGGTCATTATTCGCATTATGGCCTAGATCATGGCTATGATGAGGGGCGTGATCTCATTTATTTCCTTTCATAAAATAATACGCCCTTGATCGCGGGCATATTGGTGACCGTGTTAAAGGCTACGGCTTGGGTCATGGCCATGATGCTTCCCTTGTTTCTTATATATAAAAAAAATAAAATGATGAAATAAATTAAAGTAATAAATAAATAATATATAATATAATCTATGTATATACACATGTTACATTAAGATCTCTTATAAATTCTTAGTCATGTTAAATCATAGAATAATGGGTTATTAATATGCTAAGTTTGTAATTCTTGTAATACCTAGATTTAAGAATTAGTTAAGTTTGTATAGTTGAATAATATTTATAATTAACTCCTTATATTTCTTAAAGACCAATAAACAAAGGATATGATAACATGAAACTAGGACTTTTAACTACCAATAGATATTCCTACTTAGTTATATGCTTAGTAATATGAGTTTATTGTTTTACAGGAACATTAAGTCAAGACTCGGACTTTCTGTTTGACTATTACGACGATTAGCCAAGTTGCATTAGTGAGTAATTAAATCTTTTCACTTATTTGTGATTGTAATGTAATAGCATGTAACTTTAAATACAACTCAAATCGATTATATGCATGGGAATGAAGAATAATGCATGTTGAATGATTGTTTGAATGAATGAAAATTTTTAATGCTAAAAGTGATAACTAATTGTTTGATATTGATTAGTTAAAGCATGTTGTTGATTGTTTGGAATTGATTGGTCACTGATTAAATTGAATTAACTCTTATTTGATCAATAAATGAATCAGACATGCATTACACTACATGACACCATTATATTTACATGGTATTTACATCACTTATTATTATTATATTATTATTATTATTATTATTATTATTTCTTCTATTCTATGGTATTGCTTCATTATGTCCAGTAAATCTGGTAAAAGTTACCATTGGGTCGCTAACTCTACAAAAACTAAGTAGGCTTGAAGGACGTCGCCTGAAGAGGATTGGTTTGAAATGATAATACTTATTGGAAATTTTGAAACCTAAGTGAAGCTGATAATATATTTTATATATATAAATAGCAAATGAATTTGAAAATAATTATCTTTAGTCCTCTGGGTCTCCTGGACATGAAATACTAGTGTTAGTCGTTCAACCCCCAAGAGAGGGTATAAATCTCCATAAGTTCAGGTTTCGGTCATCTAAACTATGCTTGATACATACGATTGATTGTTACATTGCATATGAGTGATAATCAAACATTGCGTGAATTTGTTTGTATTATGTTAAAATTCTATTATTCATTGGGCTTTTTGTGCTCACGTTTTACAGGAATAAAGAAGGAAAAACCAAGACTCGGGACTTAGAACTTGTTTAGATAAAAGAGATGTTTTGCTTTGAACTAGATGAAGAATGCTTGTATTTGTATTAACATTTTGGGAGACTAATATTGTAATGGTTTGAGCTAATGTCATGTAGACTTTTTGATGTCTTTTGTACAAGTGTAATGTTGACATATTTTGAAGACAAAGTCTTAAATTTATGATGTAATTATCTAGGACTTTTGTAAAGTTATTACTATATGTGACTTATACGTATGCAATATCTTTCTTATTTTAATCAACTTCGATCCTGTTTTAAATGTCCATGCCACAATGTATTCTAACGGATCTACGTTCATGTAGCTTTCAGAAAGCCTTAGATTCATTAAAATAAATGCCTGTGACTTTCATTTATCACATTCTACATAGATACTGCTAGAGTACCTCATGGAGGCATGACACATTGTCTACTACCTCCATAGTTATTGTTATGGCAGCCAACACATTTCAATAGTTCCATGGTTATCATTTCCAATTTTAAAGGCATTTTCAATTGGGTGTTTATGGTTTGACAATAGCTTTAAGATGAGACAAGGTTGATGTAATACCCCTCAAACATAGATAGTGTAACTCTAATCACAGATGTGCTTTTTCGATGTAATGGCTTGGAGTTTGTCAGAACTCCAAAATTAAGCGTGCTTTAGGCAAAGCAATCCCAGGATGGGTGACCCCCTAGGAAGCGCTAGCACAAAAAGGACAAAACCATACGGCGTATGGCCAAAGCGGATAATGCCTCGATTGGTAGAGTTCCGAGTCATTACACAGTACCTTGGTGTCTTGGTTGTGCTTAAGGGTGCTTGGGAGGGCCAGTATGCCTGGCATCATGATCCCTACCCAGGGTAGCTTGAAGGCCTAGGGGCGTCCCTTCCGCTGTGGGACAGCCCAGGGTGGCAGGTCCTAACAAATGATATCAGAGCACTAGATCTAGACATGTGTAATGAAACTGACTGGAAAGTCAGTTCTATAAGTGGGAGAGTATGTAATACTCCTCAAATATAGATGGTGTAACTCTAATCACAGAGGTACTTTTTCGGTGTAATGGTTTAGAGTTTGTCAGAACTCCAAAGTTAAGCGTGCTCTGGGCAGAGCAATCCCGGGATAGGTGACCCCCTAGGAAGTGTTGGCACCCAAAGGACAAAACCGTATGGCTTGTGGCTAAAGCGGATAATATCTCGGTAGGTAGAGTTGTGAGTCGTTACATAGTGCTTTTGGTGTCCTAGTTATACCTGAGGGTGTTTTGGGAGGGCCAGTGTACCTGTCATCAAGTTCCTTGCCCAGGGTGGCCTGAGGGCCTAGAGGCGCCCCCTCTACTGCGATGGAGCCTGGGGTGGCAGGTCATGACAGTTGATCATGTTATTATAGAAATTAACAAGTTCATACAACAACATAATGTGATACAAGAGATTTCTTAACAGTACACTTGTGTTTTTCACGAATCTAAAGATGTAATATTTACATCTATGAATGATTCTACAATGTATGTTATGGTCTAAGGAAGCAAAATATACCTTTTATAACATTATTTGATCCAAGAGTAAGAATTTCAGAAGCAAGCAAAGATGAAAAGTTTGCCTAGACTTGTTATTATTGCTAGAGATGATGCAATGGTGGAGAAACAATGAGCATAACAATGGATGTTGTAATACTTGAGTTTTCTTAACCTAAATATAGTGAGAATAATCTCTAGTATATTATGGGTAATTGATGGTGGTTTAGAAGTAAATTGCATAAATATAAAACACCAAATATTAATAAAAAAATTATTCTAATGAGATTTAGAATCTAAACCTGTCTTTAATTTTATTGTCTTGAAATAATTAATATTTTTCCATACAATAATTAATATATGTTAGATATTATAAAATTTTCATCTTATACTATTATAGGCTTTAATTCTCATTGCTTGCATTTAAATTTCTTTAAAAACTATGTAAAAAGGTTTTACAAAATCTATTTCACCCTAAGTTATAAGAGAGAACGTAAACTTGACTAGTTTCCATGAAGCTTACTGCATTAATTTTTGAAATGACATTTCCTAATTATGTTACCTTACCCTTTCTTACTTGCAAAAGAAGCAATTGTAATTTGAAAATTTACAATAGTTGGACATTAGTATCACCATAAGATAAATACAAAAGATTTTAAAAATCTACTCCACTGGTATAATTTAATATAAATGATGCAAAATATCTTTTATCAAACATAAAACTAGATAAGCACTAATTTCTTTTGCTGTCACTTTTCTATGAAACCCTTGTTTTCACTTTTAACCTACATTTATAACTAAAACATAAATCATTTCTTCAAACCCTAACTTTTGACATTCAAAAGTCTTTAAGAAATTACATCTCAAACACTACTTACGATCTTTTGGAAGAAGAAATAAAGTAACCACACAAAACACATTCACTAAACTAAGGTATGTTTCATTTTATAAAGTTTTAGTAAGTTCTTTCTGTCAAACACACTAGTGCACTCACATATTTACTGTTTAAAAGTCAAACATTAAGTTTAATAAATATACTAAGTTAATGAACTAAAATTGAACTTACTAGGAGCTAATAAAGACATATACATAATTACTTTGTAACTTTGATCATATCTGGGAGTTGTGGTATAACTGCTAAAGGCTTATGAATAAGTATAGCCTAACTTAGCAAATACAGACATAACAGTTCATAAAGTGAAATAGAGAAAAGCTATGCTAACATTCATGCTCGGATTTTGGTTAAGCTCGGATTTTGGTTAAAGAAAGGAATAATAGATTTAAGTTTAATTAGCAACTTTGTTGGACATAATTATGTTTGAGGTAGCTATGTTAAGTCTATCTTTAGCTAAGTTTTGAATTGTATATCAGTTTGAAGAGTAGCTAGTTTATGAAGTGAGATAAGATGAGTTTGTTGTTTTGAACATGGAAGAAATTGCGGCCAAGTTGTGCCTACGATTTAAAACCACAGTAGAAGTTGAGTATAATCAAGGGGAAGTGTTTTAAGCCACAACTTTAACCGCAGTTTGGATTGCCTTTGTAGTTTAAGCTATGACTTTAATGAGTAATCGCAATTCTTTATCCTCCACTAACTGTGATCATAATGAGCTTGCGATTTATCCTGTGAATTAAAAATATGACTTTTTTTTTTTTAAGATTTCTTATACTTAGATCTTCAACTTTGTTTTTTTTTTTTTTAGGGGCATTGCCTCCCGACCCTACAAGAGATGCTGTCCCTTGATCCTTGTCCACTAACTAGCTAACAGAAATCATATTTGTAGCAACTTATAAGTCCTTCAGGATAAATAACCTAAGGAAGTTAAGACATAAGTCTAGGACATTTATGCATTAATAAGAATTCTTGTTTAGTCATACATTTAAAGATGTATGCTCATCATCTTACAGGAACTAAAGATCAAGATCAAGACTTCCTGATAGACTACTATGACGACTAAGGAAAAATACACAAGTGAGTAACTCAAATCTCTCCATATTGTTTGTGTTTGTAAAGTAGTGACACAAGATTTAATTACAATGATAATTGACTATGTATGGGGATGGGAACAATGAATGCTGTATGATGATTGGATGAATGACAAACCTTAATATTAGAAGTGATAACTAATTGCTTAGTATTGATTGTGCAATGTATATTATTGATTGTCTAAAAATTGTTTGGTCACCAAATAATATGACATAAATCTTAATCGACCATTAAATAAATTAGACATGCATTGCATAATAGCATTACATGACAGCATAACTTGCATTTGCATGGTGTTCACGTCATGTATTAGCATCTTAACCTTTAGGTAATTCTTAGTTATATCCAGTGAATTTGGTTGAGGTTACCTCTAAGCTATTAGCCCTCCAGGAGCTAAGTAGACACCAAAGTAGCTTGTTGAGAGTCAATATTGAGGTGGCTAATACTTAGTAGAGTTTTTGAGTTCTAAGGTGAAGTTGGCATTATATTACTTCTATGTATATATAAATAATAAATAAGTTTTAAAAGAATTTCTCCTCCCTTAGTTATTTGTCTCTCCTAGGCATGAAGTACTAGTACTGTTCCTTCTACCCTCAAAAGAGGGCATAAATCTCCATTGGTTTGGATTCCAATCATCAAAACTATGCATGTTCCATATGATTGATTGCTACATTGTCTATGTTTGTTAATTTAACTTGCTTGACATTTTCATATTATGTTAAGATCTTGTTATTCACTAAGTTGTTGTTTACTTCCACTCCTATAGACTTGATTAGTGATAAGGATCAATAGAATTGATCTATACCTAGGAGTGGTGCAGTTATAGGTTAGCAAGGAAGCCAAAACCTAAATTAAAGAAAAAGAATAGTGTTTTGTATAAAGAACAATTTAAGGATAATGTTTGTATGGTTTTTTGATGTATTAGTTGAGAAACTCTATGTAAGAGTTTTTTTTTTTTTTTTTTTGGTAATGCTATTCTTGTATGTGAATTATATGTATGTATTGTATTTCTTATTTAGACAACCTATTGATTCTATTATAAATATCTACGCTACAAGGCATTTTAGTTGCATAATGCTCATGTACCTTTCTAGAAGCCTCATATGGTTAAATACAAATATTTATGACTCCAATTTGTTACATGGTGTGTTGATATACCTAGGGTACCCTAGAGGGGTATGATAGATGCACCAATGAATTGAGGGTTTTTTAAACACATCTTACTGATGTTTCAAAATCAGATAATTGTGTCTAATTTCAATGGGTTAGCTTAGGATGACTATTTTCATCAAAACATAAGTACTACCTTTAATTTTTTTTTTTTGCATTAATTGGTTGGCCATAATTTATTATGCATTGTTCTTTCATCATTGAAGCTAACATGACATAGGGTATTGGATGGGACTTAGACATTTAATCCCCACAATCAATTTGTTTTGAGCAACTGAACAACATGTAACCAACAATTTTGTAGACAAAGTTTTGTATTACTCTACCATTTTTCATGAATTAGTGGTTTTATTCCAAATATACCATACTACCAACATAAGTAGTGATATGAGCAACTGGGCTTTCTTTGGGACAATTATACAAACACAAGTAAGGCAATAAATTTTTCAACTTTTAGGAAAACATTATTTTAAATAGGGAGAAATTGTTATAACTAGATAAAGCATATCAAGGAGACAACTTATGAAAAATAGCAATTACATAGTAACTATTTGAAAGATATATAGTTGGATTAGTTGATAATTTGTTAAATAGATAAGAGTATACTACATATCTAAAACTATAACTACCAAATCTTAACCAAACCTAACAAGATCTGTTATGTATTTAGCAAATGTAAAATAAGGAATATAGAAAAGGAAGAGTCACTAAATACTTTCTTAAGAAAAAGAGATGTCTCTTTAGGAGTCTTGGCTTGACTCAAATTAAGCCATCACCATCATCATCTGAGTCATTTGCAAGAAAATAAACAGTAGTTAGTAGCATTTGGAAACCCTAATTAGGAGAGAAGAAGATTAGAGCTAAATAAATAAGACTTATACACACATATAGAAGGAAATAGAGTAGCTGATGCTATATTTGCTTATGCTAGAGGCATACCCTAAGGTTTTGTTGTTCTAAATCTACCACCAACCAAAGTTAGAGAGATTTTGTAGGAGGAACTTAGGGGAGTTGCTTTTCCTAAAGTCATTTGTATTTGATTTCTCTTGTACTTGGGCTTGTCCCCATTTCTTATATATATATATGAAGAATTATTGAAGAAGAGGCAAAAGGAGGGAAGTTGTATGAGAGGGATTTTTATAGTAGGGTTGATATCTAAGAGGGCTGGACCTTGATTAATAGAAACCTAATAGTAGGCTGTAGAACCTATAATTGATAAAATGCAAATATTTTCTTTCTTTCTTAAATGTTAAGTTTATAATAATATATGTAGTTTTAAGAGCTATGAAATACTATTTTATTTTCATATATTCACTTTAAACAACTTATGAAAAGAAATTTAATAAGATAATTTGTTATTATTACAAGCTTTAATATATTTATTTATGTGTGAAAATTGAAATACTTTTATATCAAGAGTAAGGGTAATATGATCCATAAAATAACAAGTAGAGAACATGGAATAAACTTATTAATCAATTCCTTTTAATAAATATTTTTAATTTACATTTTGCAGGCAATAAATTTATGAAAAATTAAAAGGATAACATGGTATTGAAAAGTAAAGTTAGTGAATGTACCTATGTTGTGTTTCTCCAATCTAAAAATCATAGTATGTTAGGGTTTGAAATCATAGGAAAAAAAAAAGAAAAAGTAAAGTAAGAAGATGAAAAATGATGATATGAAAGGGGAGATAAAGAAAAACAAGCATTTGAGGTAATAATTGGGTTTAAGCTCCTTTTTTTTTTTTTTGAAATATGTAGAGCTATAAAAAAGAGTATTATTATTTATTTATCAATATTATTTTATAATTTTTAACAGAGTGGATTCCTTAAAATTTATGTCATACCATATCCTGTGACCTTAAATCCTATCCTAGTTGAGTAGTGTACAAATAGGTATCCTATACATTCTTGTAGTGTACCATAAATTGGTTCAATGTTTAGGAAAGTAGTTACTTGATTTGCAAAATGTTGGGAAAATCATAGTTGGGAGGCTAAAGTTAAATTTAATTAGACTCACGTTGAAAAGTGGAAATGAGTCAAGTCAATAACAAAATGGCCCTTCTCTTCTAAATCTCCTTCCATTATTTACTGTAATAATTTTATAGATCCATCACTAGTGATTTGAAGAGTCATAGATCTCTCACTACAGATCTAAAGAGTTGCAATTTGCTACCTCTCACATCGGATCTGAGTTGTATTATATTATTTCTATCGTCATTGATAATGTGGGTAGTTTAAAGAGAATGAAGATCAAGCAAATATTGTCCTATTAATAGCTTTTAGAATAAGTGGATTTTTTTTATATATTTGTTGTTTATGTCTTTTACTTCATTTTCACCCTTATATGGGATTTTATCGTTCCTTTTATCTAATCTAATCTACTTGTCAGTTGGTTGAGTTTTATTTTCTTAAGAGAATTTCTGTCCTCCATGTGAGACACTTTAACAAAAGAAGAGAAGAGATGTGCCTGTTTATGTAATTGAATAATTCTATCCCAACTCTTTCTTTGCCGTTTTTTTTGTTTTTCTTGTATCGATCATTACAATTAGTGTAATTTATTTCTAGTGAATGAAATTCATTTTTCGACAAAAAAAAAAAAAAAAAGAACAAACAAAGAAGTCTACACTTCAAAAATCGTCTTGTTTTTTTTTTTTTAATTTTATTTTATTCTTTTATTGTGTTCTTTCATGTTTCATAATTGTTCCTTCAAAATCATATTTCCTATGTTCATGTTTCATAATTGTTCGTTTAAAATCATATTTCTAGGGATAGGCCCATAGGAGCCCTGGCTCCTAGCCTAGAAAATTCTTCCTACAAGCTTGCTGCTGCTTGATTATATTGGTTTAGAAGAAACGGGGCCCGTTGCGTAACATCCAGTTTGAGCCCAATTTAAATTTCAAACTCCAGGCTTAACTTTATGTTCCAGTCAGCATTAATTGCCTTTTTTTATTCCTTTTTTTCCCTTCAGAGAGATAAGAGTTCCCTAGCATTGATTATGTGTTTCCTTTTTCTCTCCCAGGATAAATAAGACCTGCCAAAGCTAATGATTAATTAATAATTATAACTGATTGCTTGACTTTTTCTATCTTCCATTAAAAAATAAAAAATAAAAACCTTAGCTAGCTGTGAATACATTATATAATAGTAATTGAATAAAAAATTGCTGCTGAGTTTTTTTTTTAACCATTTTATAAAAATATTTTTTGATAAAAATTTTTTTGAAAGAAATTATTATAAAAATATTATTGAAGCTTTTAATGGAAATACATCAAATAACATAGACTTTTATACCAAACCTTTTTTGTTTTTTTACTGGCAACTCTCTATCCAAGTTGCTATACTTATTACTATTTTTTTTATCAATATAATAAGATATTACTCTACGATATTTAAAGAAATAAATTTTATTGTTAAGATTTGAAAATAAAAAATCTCTTAGTTGGATTAGATATTTTTCACTCTCTTACTCTATTTCTCTAAATCACATGTTGAAACGGAAAAGTCCTTTTTCAAGAGTAAGGTTTTTCTTTTAAGAATGAAAGTTGCAATCAAATATCTTTAGTCTTTTAATATTGAAATATAAGGATGTTATCATTATTGTTCTCATCCAAATCAACGTTAGAAGTCTTTATTATATATAATATAATGTGTTTTATTTCATTTTTGTATAACTAATATAAGTAGCATTACATTGTATTGTCCTTTTCTTTTCTTTTTTTTTTTTCCCTCTTTTTCTGTACCTTTGATGAAAGCATTTTTATCAGGTTTTTGCTCCATTTTCGTACATCTAATATAAATATTATTATGTGTTATTCTTTTATATAACAAGTTTAATGCATCATATTGTCAATGATGTGATAAGTGTTGTACATAGTATTGTAAATAAACTACAATTTACATTGAGCACTTTATTAATTAAGATATCATGTGACTTCGATAATATTTGTCTAATTAAATACAAATGGTGATGTAATCAAATAGTTAATAATAATAAGAGTTAAGTTATGGAAAAGCACTCACTACTCATTCATTCTTCTCTTAAAGCCAAAAAGAATGGAAGATTTCATTTCATTTTACCATGATTAGGAAGAATAGACCACCAAATAAGATGGACAATAAATTTTTCGCTAATTATCTATTGATTTACATGGAAAAAACTGTCATTTAAGAAATTGATACAATTTTATGGTAAATGAATTTTATGATAGGAAAAAGCAACAAGTTTGACTTCAATGATTTTTTTATTTGACGATTTTATGTATACTTTTTTTATATAACAATATAGAAATAGTTTTATTATAGGGTAAATTACAAATAAGTAACTTGTGATTTATGTCATTTACAAAGAGGTGACCTAGTTAATTTTTTTAACAAAGAGGTGACCTCACTAATATTAAGAACTTTTTTAATACTATTATAAGGACACGTGTCACAACCCCATATTTTTATTTAAAAAAATAAAAAAATTGTTGGAAAAGAAAAGACAAAGAGGTGTTCCATCCTTTTTTTTTTTTCAGTTTTTGTATTTTTTTAATAATTTTGTAATATTTCATTATATTTTTTTATTAAATTAATTATATTAGACTAATGGGGCTATGCAAAAATGCACGAGTCTCCAACTTGCAGGGAGATCTCTCTCACAAACTTCCTCCACCTAAATGAAAACGCTTTGTGTCGTTTGATGTGTGGATATAAGTAACCCTTTATATGCCACGATTTATCACTAACTCGAAGCGTCACAATTTGTGTTATATGATTGAAATGCTTCGTGAACCCTAGTTTAGCTGGCTATATCACAAAAGAATACATTGCTTATTCCACCAGTGTTTGATTTTCATATGTCTTAGTTTTTCCTTTATGCAAGATCACAAGCGATAAGTAATTTCAATGCAAACTTATCATATCAGTACTTTCAAAATATGTTCAGTCATGATGGACCTAGAGGAAGGATTATTGGATTTGAGAATTTTGTTGGAAAAGAAATGATAAACAGGTGCTACATCTTTTTCTCTTTATTTTTTTTATTTATGTATGTTTTTCAATAATTTTCGATATTTTATTTAATAGTTTTCATTAAATTAATTATATTAGACTAATGGGGTTATGACACATGACCTTGTAATAATATTAAATAGCATTTACAAATCTTAATAAAACTGATTTTACCTCTTTGTCAAAAAATTTAACTCAGATCACCTCTTTGTAAATAACTTAAAACACATGTCATTTTTTTATAATTTACCCTTTATTATATTGATAATGAGTCCCCTTACTTTTAATTCCTGCGTATTTCTTAGTATTATTAAAGATTATGCATAATACACAAATAAATTCTTTAAATTTGTTATATATCTAAATACAGTTATGTATAGTTAAGCCCTTGTACTATCACATTTGTTTAAATAAGCACCTGAAATTTTTTTAGTGTAATAAATTGAAAGGTTTCACCTAAATCATTTTTAAGGAAGCTTTAATTTTAAACAATAGAAGTTCAATAAATCAAATAAGTACGTAATTAGTGCGTAATTATAGTTCCATCATATATGAGAGATTAAAACTCAAATTACAGTTTGGTCATAAGGAATCAAACTCAAACGTAGTTTCAGTAAGGAAGTTATTTCATGAAAATTTTCATTTAGTCACAATTGCAAAGTTCACGAGTTTCATTTAAACACAAGTGAAAGTTCATGGTTTAATTGCAGCTACTACGTTCAAGAGCTTAATAGAACTATGACCACTCACCAGTGGAAAAATAAATAAACAGACGTAAAAAAAAAAAAGGAAAAAAAAAGAGAAGAAAGTAAAAAGACAATGAGCAGCCATCCTGTTAGTATTTACAACCAACAAATCTTTTTTTTTTTTTTCCTAACTTTAAGTGTATAGTGTGTATTTTTTCTAAAATTATCTATTAACTATTTGATGGACTTGATAACACCCATTGTACCATGCAATTGTGTAAATAAAATTTTGGAAAAATTGTAAATAAACTTTGGTTTTAATGTAAATATATCCCTAAATTTTCAGCAAACGCTTTCTATAAACTTTAATGAATTGATAATGTAAAATACATTTAATTTTTTTTTAGAATTAAGTACTACACTCATAATTTATGGGATATTTTGAGCTTGGGGTGTCGTTGCATCAAGGTTAAACTTTAGGCATAGGGGGGTCATTTTATATTTTTGAGACTTATTTGCAAATTTATTAAAGTAGAGAGGATGGGATAGAAGTTCAAATTTTCATGATGTTTATTTTTTTGTATTTTTCCTTAAAATTTTTCTATCAAGTTTATTGAGTGCATATACTCTAGGTTGCTCTCAATTTAATAATATTAGTTATGTCCCGCATGTGTTAAAGCTTAATATGAACTTGCAAATTTTCTACCCCATCTAGTGCATTACAAAACAATTAACCTTTAGGGACAAAAATTCTGCAACAAAAAATTGATAGAAAAGAGTTACTATATTTCTATAAAAGCAATAATTAATGATGATTTTTTCCAACATAAATTCCTTTTAGAGACAAAGATTTTGTCTGTAAAGCTCAATTTTCTTTTAATGGTGGTCCAGGAGGTCTTTTTGGAAATGGCAAGGGTACCCTACCAATTAAGTGTTGCATTCTATATTGATTGATAACTTTGATGATGAAACTCGATTTAAATTGGACTCAAACTTTAGTTTAGGCTTTATTGAGTTCATGAACTTGTCAGACCAAATATTATAACACTCCATTTTGTTGTTTTCTACTTGTATTAAAGCTTAATATGAACATATAATTTTTCTACCCCATCAAATTTTCCTACCCCATCTGGTGGTGCACGATTTTGGCAAAATGACAAGCTACCTTACTAAAATTTCAATTTTGATATAAGTGTTGTATTCCATATTGGTTGAGAAGTTTGATGATGAAGCTTGATTTGGATTGGACTCAAACTTTAGTTTAGGCTTTATTGAGTTCATGAACTCGTCAAATCAAATATTATAACACTCCATCCTCTTGTTTCCCACTTGTATTAAAGCTCAATATGGACATGTAATTTTTCTATCCAATCTGTGTTACAACTTTTGGCAAAATGACAAGGTTGTCTTACTAAATTTCAATTTTGGCATAAGTGTTGCGTTTTATATTGATTGAGAAGTTTGATGGTGAAACTTGATTTGAATTGGACTTAAACTTTAGTTTAAACTTTATTGAGTTCATGAACTAGCCAGACCAAATATTATTACACTCCATTATGTTGTTTTCCACTTATATTAAAGCTCAACATTGATATGTAATCTTTCTACCCCATCTGATGGTGCATGACTTTTGACTAAATGACAAGATTATCTTACTAAAATTAAATTTTGGCATAAGTGTTTCCTTAGCTTCTATGTTGATTGAGAAATTCATTAGTGAAACTCAATTCAAATTGGACTCAAACTTTAATATAGGCTTTATTAAGCTCATGAACTTGTCAAACCAGATATTATAACACTCCATCCGAGTTATCATTATACGCGTAAACTCCAAGGTGTTGGTCTATGCATAAAGATATCAGCTATGCCCCACACGTTTGCTGGTAGATTCCCCATTCAAGTCAATAAAAGCTCAATTAGACCGGAGTTTTTCCACCGCAATCCGTGGGGGGTCTCTAGAATTAGGTTCCAATGTGGATCATATCATAGTAAGTTGCTGATCCTATCGCGTACCTTCTGCTTACATGCTCTGGGGTGGGTCTACATTAGGTTGTTTTTGGCTTTCAACAGGACTTCTTTTGTCCTTCTATTTACGTATAAAAAGTCCAAGAAGGGTGATAATGGATTAGGTGTAACAATGGGGTCGAACCTAATCGTAATATGTAATTCTTTTATAATTTAGTTTAGTTGGACTTTAAATTGTTTGAACTAAGTTGAACAAATTTATATTATTTAAGAAAAACAAAATTTCTTTCTAACTTGTATAGGGTGATTGTGCATTTATGCTTCTATGTTATTGATTTTGACTTGATTACATTATTTCACTTTATTCCTTACAAATTTAAAATTTTCTAATATTGAAAACATTTTTTTATTAGACCATCTGATGTCCGATAACACATGGGTGCCAACTAATCCGGAAGCTGGGTAGATCCACAAGAGTGGCAAAACTCTTCCTACCAAGATTTAACATAGTTACATTCTTAGGGCTTGAACTTGAGACCTTTGGTTAAATTAGAAAAGCCTCATATCAAGCTTATCTATGAACTCGGTGGTAATATCAAAAACATTAATATTTATATATACCTCATAGGGAGTTGATTACTAAACAACAAAACTTGCTTACTTTTATTTTTAATACAGTATGTATTAGGAAATAAAAGATAAATTTAAATACATATAAGATATTTTAAGAAATAATTAACCTAGCCTACACGCAGCAACCCACTGAGTCAATTGACGGGTCATGAGCCGTATGCCCGAGCTGGGTCAACGAATCATGCTTGTTGGTGCTAGGTCGACATGGATCTATGTCTAACTGTATACTTTATTTCTTGATAAGAAAGAAACAATTTATCAGTACTAGACAATGTTAAGAAAAGAAGTAAAATTGCTTAAATTGTATTTTTGATGATAAATGATTGTTCTTTTGTCTTAAGACATATAAATATAAGCAGATTTGAAAGCTGCCAAAAATAAAATACAAAAACTGTCAAAAATAGAAACTTCCTAATACTAAAGGACACAAAGTAAATGAGAGAACAATTATAACCGCACAAATGACATACAAAACAAAATTGTCTTTATGAAGTTATAATAATTCTAAAACCTACCAAAAACATAAAACTTGTTCATTTGAGGACCTAAAATTGACATAGTTTGTTAGCTCATTTCCTTCAAAATAAGGACCTAAAATCATGAAATTATGATTGACTTGTTTTTGTCGCATTTAGGTAGACACCTATTCACCATCACTCCCACTTCATCAGTGTTGAACTCACATGCTCTATGTGGTGAGGAAAAAAAGATTATGTCTATGTTTTTTTCTAAAAGTTGAACTACTAAGCTACCACCGCAGTATCTTGATTGCCTATGAAAAAATAAAATAAAAGTAATAATATATAATCAATGGAGAAACAGGTGGATACATTTAGTGCACCAATTCCAAAAATGTTGCTTGACATTCTTCTAATACAAAAAAATTGAAGGACTATACTTAATGGAAAACATTAGTGATCAAATGAAAATCTTCAACATCAGCGTAGAAAATGATATTTGTGTTTTTTCAGAAGTGTATCAATGCAAAGATCTATTATTTACCATTTGCCAAACTATTCGGCATCACATTGCCTAGACCAGTGTTTCACTTCATTGATGAAGAAATGGAAGATCCTCAAGTACTTTTGTCCTACACGGTGCTTCATTTTCATCTGGTTATATGCGGTAGACCTTTGCTATGTTTTCTTAGCCAAAGCAACATTAAGCCATTAAGGCATAAATTTGGCAATTTTTTACCAACCTTATTTAGCCACTTCCTTACAAGACTTTTGGGGCAAGAGATGGAACCAAATGTCCTCCAACATACCAAGGCTCAATATCTATTACCTGACCAGAGAAATCTTGGCTGGTCTTGTCGGGCAATGTTTGGGAAAGGTTATGGCTACAATTGCCCCCTTGGTGGTGTCAGGGCTCATGCATGCGATGATGTTTTATTACATTGCATGTGCGACGAGACCAACAGGGGAAGTTTGTTTATTCTTTGTTCTGCACGGGCTTTGCATTGTGCATGAGAGTGGTTTTTGGTATGTGGTTATGGCTAAAGGTTAAAAGTGGTTTTTGGTATGTGGTTATGGCTAAAGGTTAAAACCATGTTAGCCCAAGGCTTGCTGTTTCTAACTGTTTGGAGAAATGGGTAGAATGGCTGCGATATAAAGATGAGAGGGATCTGGAGATCAAGAAAATAGATTACAATGATTTTAGCAATGCATTTTTTATATTTCAATATTTTGTTTATTATTGTCGCATGCTAACTTGTTAAACTTGCTTTATGAGGGAATACGCAATTTTTGAAGCATAGAATTACACATTCCACAGTTAAGTCCGATGTACTGAAGCGAAGATGAATGTTATTAAAATATATGTTCTTATAGTTATATCCTGTCTGGAACATCATATGTGAATGGTAAATTGTGGTAATTACAAATAGATAAAAAACCAGTGACTGATGTAGGGAAAACTAGTAAGAAGGACTTTTAGCTCTCTGCAGAGCATGCGACACCTCTTGCATGGTTGGTCTAGTCTGTGGATCAAGTTTGATGCATGAGAGTGCCTGCACTATCACAGCCGCAAGTTCTTCATCGATGCTTTCATCGAAAGGAGGTTCAAGACGCTTATCTAGTAGATCTTCCAGCTCAACCTCATCCTCAGTTAATGAATTAAGACGTGTAGTGTAATCTCCAGGGTGCTTACCCGTTATGACCTCAAGTGCCAAAACTCCAAAGCTATAAACATCGCACTTCTCATTAATGTTCATGGTATATGCAAGCTCTGTAAAGACAAAAGATTACGGAGTCTCAGACAAACCGAGTTTCTAAATATGTAAAAGTGGACAGTAATAATCTTACCTGGAGCAACATAGCCATAAGTGCCTGCGACAGCAGTCCAGTTGCTTGAATCGGGTTTTAAGAGTCTAGCAATGCCGAAATCGGCAATGAAAGCCTCATCAGCTATATTCAACAGTATGTTCTTGCTAGATATGTCTCTATGCAGTATAGGAGGATTGCAATCATTATGCATGTAAGACAAAGCACTTGCCACACCCGCACAATTTCCATTCGCTTTCTCCATTCCAGCAGTTTGGCTTCCTCATTATTGTTGAGTATGTTGGCCAAACTTCCTCTTTCCATATACTCATAAACCAGAAACTTATGTGCTCTATGAAAGCAGAACCCATAAAACTTCACAATGTTTCGGTGCCTTACTTCCGTCAACACTTTTATTTCATTGCTAAAGGCTTCTAAATTATCGACCTCTTCACCTTCGAGAGATGGAATTTCTTTTATAGCTAAGATATGCCCTGTTGGTAATTCTGCCCTATAAACTTTGCCACTTCCCCCAACTCCGATACAATACTTGTCATCCAAATCCTCTGTGGCCTTAACAATGTCTTCATAAACCAGTTTACCATCATAGTTCAGCACGGAGAACATATTTTTCTTGTTCATGTCCGGTTCCACCAGTTCACTAGGCCTGTCTCTCCTTAGAGCACTATAGAAGTAAATCGAAATTCCACATGCTAGTATCACAGAAAAAGAAATGCTGATGATGACCCAGTATTTGCGTTTCTTATTAGGTCCATGTACTGATTCCACATAGCAAGGCTGCAAGCCTGCCATGGGGCCACATATATTTTTGTTGTTGCTATAAGCAGATGGTGGAGCAAGACGGAAGGGTTGGCTATCGGGTATTGGACCCTCAAGTTCATTGTAAGAGAAATCAATGGACATAAGGCTTTTCAGTTGGGTAAATGAAGAGGGTATGGGACCTGAAAGGTTGTTGTGGGAGATATTTAGGTGCTCCAAAGCAGTTAACTGTGAAAGCTGTGGAGGAATCACTCCTTCAAGCATGTTCCGGCTCAAATTAAGTGAACGTAGACTTGCTAAGTTCCCAATTTGAGGCGATATCGTCCCATTCAATAGATTGCTCCCCAAATATAGATTAACCAGGTTTGAGCATTTCCATATTTCTTCAGGGATATGGCCTTCAAATTTGTTCCATGAAAGATCAAGATCCTGTAGGTGATCCAATTTTGGAATTGAGATTGGGAGGGGACCTGAAAATTGGTTCATGCTTAAATGTAAGCTGTATAGAGTAGTCAAGTCTCCCATACTCTGTGGTATCGGTCCAGAAAGTTGGTTGGAAGAAAGATCAAGCACTCCTAATTGATTCAGTCTGCCAAATTGTCTAGGAATTTCTCCGTGGATCTCGTTTCCAGCGATTTTTAGAGTTTGCAAACTCCGACATGATCCCCATTTAAACGAAAGAACACCTTTTAGTCTGTTGTTGCTCAAGTCCATATAATAGAGATACGGATAAACTCCAAAGTCCCTGTTTATAGTTCCTGAAAGCCAATTGTTTTCCAGTCGGACTCGAGTAAGAGTTCTGCAATTTTTCAAGCTTTTAGGAATAGGACCTGAGAAATTGTTATCTGCTGCAGTAAATATCTTTAGCCTGTTTCCTCGGCAGGCATCTGGTAACTGACCGGAGAAGTGGTTTATGCTAAGATCAAGCTCTTCTAGAGGAAGGTCTGCAAGTCCTGGAGGGACCATGCCTGAAAGATTATTCAGGAACAACCGTATGTCATACAAATACGTGCAATTGATTATGCTATGTGGAATTGGACCTGACAGGGAATTCTGGTGTAGAATCAGCGTTTCTAGCTGTCTTAGTTTACCTATAGATCGAGGAATAGGACCATTGAGAAAATTTCCGTACAAGAATAAAGCATAAAGGTTTGTCAAGTTTCCTATTTCAGATGGTATCGAACCATTGAGACGGTTATTTGACAAAGCCAACTCCTCTAGGCTTTTGAGAAGTCCAACCTGTAATGGGATCTTTCCAGTGAAGTAATTGTGGTCGAGCTCTAGATATTTTATGCGTTTCCAGTTGGTAAACAATTCAGGATGTAGCTCTCCACCTAAAGTGTTATAAGGAACATAGAGCAACGAAATTCGACTTAGATTTGCCAATGAAAATGGAAGAGAACCCGAAAGATTGTTTCGCGAAAGATCGAGATGAGTGAGGTTTGACAGGATGCCGATTCTAGGGGGTATTGATCCTGACAAATTGTTGTTGCTGAGATTGAGGTGCTTAAGATTAGGAAACGATGTGAAATCTAAGTTGCTGAGGTTTCCACCTAAATGTGCACTTGAGATGTCTATCTTTGTTATACTTATTTTCCTATTGCAGGTGATGCCAAACCACTTGCATGGGTGGCTCGTGGATGTATTCCTAGGCAGTGTCCACGAGGCAAGAGCCGATTGGTTTGTGAAGGATAACTTCCATTTAAGCAGAGATTCTGCTTCTAAATTCAGATTGGCTTCAACTTTATATGATAGCACCATGCACATAACTATGAGCAGCACTACAATGTTGGGCACGATCATATTCGCTAGACCTTTTTTATTTTGTTTTTTTTTTTTTTTTTCTATGGAAAAGAGGTACAAGAAGAGAATGCTACACGGCAGTTTGTGATCAAGCTGTTTTTGTGAAGGACCTATGGGACACAAGGAATGTTCAGCTAATTTTATAGATAGTAGGTCTGCTTATTAAGGTCATAGAGTAAGACAGGTTTGACTCTTCCTTCTCAAATATATAAATTATGAGATACTAAATTATAGAATTAAAGATTTTATCCAGAGATGAAATTACCATTGCATAATTTTAACCCTCTAATTTGTTTATAATATTAGAGAACTTGCC
This sequence comes from Combretum micranthum, assembly GCA_024138025.1. Lineage (NCBI taxonomy): Eukaryota > Viridiplantae > Streptophyta > Magnoliopsida > Myrtales > Combretaceae > Combretum > Combretum micranthum. The sequence continues at coordinate 335,589 of JAMXBD010001545.1, forward strand.
CGGTATCGATGGAAAAATAAAAATTATAATCATACATCACCCACGGATGTACGTTGAAAAGTAGTGAAAGTGGCCATAGACCATGACTGGTCTTTTTTTCGTTTTTTTCCCCAGCTTTATGTTATATAAGAGAGTGAGTCTAATCAATGATCAAGTCTACGCTTCAAAAAAGTTATCCTTTTTCTTATTTTAGTTTTATTTAACTACCTGTTGTGTAAACACATTTGCAGTATCAATTTCTTTGTCAAAAAACTTTTAGTATAGCTTAAAATTATGCAAACTCAAACTTTGCCTATACAGGTATAGCAAATATGTGACTACATGTAAGTCTTATTTGTACACATGCTAATTATAACCTTAAAATATAATACATACTTTATAATATTATATAGCTTTAATATTCAATGACGGCATTCCAATAGACTTAAGTTCATACACGTAAACCTTAATAAGCTATAGCTTGTTTCGTAATCTAATGAAAACTAAAATTAAGTTTTTTCATAATGTTATAGAGTTGAATCTCAAACAGGATGATTGATCATTAAAATGTGTGCACACAATAAATAATTCTCAATAAGATTTGCTTGGAGGAGTGTTGAAACCCATGTGAATGTATTGAATACTCCTTATTTGTTACTCTATTAAGCAGTGTGTTTAAAAGATTTTAGGTCACCTGCTTATTGCATGAGGGTCATTGTGACTTCACTTAGCCAAGTTATGTGACTTGAGAAATCCGTTGATGACTTGATGTATTGGCTGAAGTTAAGATTGACCGCAAAAAATGATGTTGAGCTTTTATGTGATTGGTTTGGATATGCATTGGCAAACTAAACTAGTATTACTAATATCTTCACTAGGCAAGGATATCGATTATGAATTTATAATTGTAGTGCTTGGTGTGATATGGTAACTTTGTTGTTAACGGATATTTGCTGATATGAGTTGATTGATGCCTTGACTTTATGTTTGGAATGTGCTTATTATATGGTTTACTCAAGGTTGTCAAACTCGGAATGCCATTTAGAATCACAAGAAAATCTGTAGAATCGAAATATAGAATTAAATCATAAAAAACATATGTTTTTACAATTTATATAAAATAGTTTTGAAAAACTATAGATATACTTATAAAAGTTATTAAAACTTGTAATACATAGTAGATATAAAAAAACACAAAAATTAGGTTCTTTTTTTCATAATAATCCTTAATTTATAATATAATATACATTAAAAAAAGAGAGAGTAGAGTTAAAATTAAGTTTTAATATATTATTTTATTTGAAAGAAGTTATAAATTGAAGGAGAATAAAACTTTTCAACTTATCTTAAATTCTTAATTATATGAACGAAATAAATAAGTTTTCTTGTAAATTTTGCAGTTATAATTCAACTTGACTGAATTATATAAATATAGAACAGTAAAGTTGGGGGGAAGAAGTGGAAGAGATAGAGAGTGTGTGAAAACAAAATTGAAATGTGATAAGAAAGATGTATCATCTCAATAGTTGTCGAGCACAAAAAACACGATTGTAATTTTTATATTTTAGCCTATTTGACTTAAATAGGTAAAATTGGTAAATCCAATTAAAATCATAAGATTGTACCGAGTTTTCCTGTAGATTTAGTTAAAATCGTAAGATTTAAAAAAAAAAAATGATTTTACACATGTGTCAACTTGGAGGGGCCTTCTAAAATCGTAACCCCGTAGAAACATATATGTAAAGTGTAATTTTGATAAGTATGGATATACTACTGTTTTGTTTTGTTTTTGTTTTTGTTTTTTTTGTTTTTTTTTTAATCAATGAGAATAGCTACCATTGTAGAAGCTAATATTGAATTGGTTTTTGATTACTGATCTATTTCGATTTATCTTTTGTTTATAGTCATAATACAGCCCCTCTTGAGGATGAACCATTAAAGTTTTTCTTAGGGAGGGAAAACAAATTGCCTTTTTATCCATGGACTTTCAATTCCTTTATAATTGCTATTTCTTAGCCATCATTCGACAGGAGCACAGCAAAAGGCAGAAACGTGGACCCTTCCGATTGGCAAGCTTGCCATATAAGGCCCTCAACAAAAGAAGAGGAGGGTTTAAAAAGAAAGGGAGGAACCTCAGAACTCCTTTGAGGACTGGATCCCCATTGAATAAACGGTATAGTCTCCAAAGAATTTTACACATAAGGTAGTGGAGATAATTTTGTTTTCTCATACTTATATCCACCTAGTTTGTGTAATATATTTCATTCTCCCAGATTTAGTGACTTAAGTGCTACACTGGGATCACACTCGGTGCCTTTTAATTCATGCTTACTATTTGTATTAGCCGACCCACACCGTGGAAGCTAGGTTTCTATTGGGCTTAACCTTAGAGAAAGCCACTAAAAATATTGAACCAACATTTTTGTATCCACTGTTTTAAGTTCGAACACCACCATTTCAACCCCTGCTTAGACATTATTTCTTCCTTTGTACTAAATTCCTTCTTTATCAAGTATGAGTCTTTGTTTTCCCAAAAGCATGTTTAGATTCTTTTCATCTTCTACAAAGCTAGCTAGAGTTTCTTTTGAAACATTTTAGCTAGATTTCATTATGTCATTTTTTATTTTAAGCTTTTTGTAGCTCCTTCAGGTAGTTAGATTTTCTTTTGAAACATTTTAGCTAGATTTCATTATGTCATTTTTTATTTTAAGCTTTTTGTAGCTCCTTCAGGTAGGTATTATCACACACTATAGCTTTCTCATCATCTTTGATTGTTTTATTTTCTATTTCTAATAACTAAATTTCTACTTTCAACATTTCAATTTGTTGTTTCATTTTTTCATTTTCTAGTTTCAAATATTCATTATCTTCGCTTAAGTTCTCATTTTCATCTTCGAGTTTGTTATATTCATTTTTTAACACAACTAATTCGTTTACGACATTTAACATCATTTTCTTCAAGATACTTTATTTTCTTTTGTAATTTAATTATATCCTTACATAGGTCATTGCACATGCTTAAAACTTCATGATATGAAATATCAAAGAGGTTTGAGCCTCCCTCATCATCCAAAGCCATAAAGCATACATCCTTATTGGAGTTACTAAAACCATCATTGCTCCGAGTGGCTTTGAGGGCTTCTTTCTTCACTCCTTTGGATGGCTTTTTGAGGATGAGACAATATTGTAGGATGTGCACTGATTTGTGATATATGAAGCATGTTAAGACATTCATCGTCTTTATTTTGAATTTTGACGTGTTTCCATGCTAATATTTTCTCTTGAGTATTTTGTTGAACTTAATGAACGTCTTGAGTTTTCTGGCCACTATTGCAAGCTCATCACCACCACCACCATCATCACTCCCTTCATCAGTATAGTTAGAGCTTGTCCCTTTAATGCTATTGATTTCTTATTTGATTCCTCCTGGTCTCCTAATCATTTCAAGTGTTTTGAGCATGCTAAAGTGTTGTTATTTAGATAGCGATCTAAGAATTTTAATGCTATTAATAGCAATCTTCTTTACCTCCTAATCTCTTAATGATGACCTAAGAATTTTAGAGTTAACTCAAGATAAATGTTACATTTGGTACCTACACTTTGCTAATTTGTGCAACTAACCACTTGAAATTTAAATGTGTAAATTTAGTACCTACGAACTTTTCGAGTTCATTCATAATAATCAAATGAGGTGGTTAATTGTAAATATAAGTAAAATTTAGGTGGCTAGTTGAAAAATATAGCAAACTTTAGATAGTTAGTTTCAACAATAAGCAAATTTTAGGTAGTAAATTAACACGTTTAAACTTTAGGCAGTTAATTGCACAAATTGATAAAGTTAAGATACCAAATGTGACATTCACCCATTAAGTTCGATGTTAGTGAAGCTCTTGCCAAGATTAGTCAGCTGATTTATAATATTGATGAATCTACCATGCTTTTTATTAATTGACTTGATTAGGTTCAAAAGACATGAAGTTTTAAAAATTTGTAAAAGACTAATGTGTTCAATTTAGCTTCAGTCATAACTCCATTTAAGGTAAATGTACCTACCAAAGTAGCATAAAAAACATTACGTTATATTACAAGGGATCGTTAGCATCTATTGTGCTTACTTTTAATCTATTATCTAGCCAAGAAAGGTTCAGCAAGACATGGTGTACAAATATTCACGAACCTTGCCAGATCTAAGACTACTTATATACATGTTCTTAAGGAAAATTCCAAAAGATAAGTTTTAATGCAAGAATTGACTTTAGATTTTGCTTTACCACATCCTTATCATGTCATTTCTTAAATACAAACTCAATGAATTCTTTATTAAGCGTACTTGTACTATTAGATTCACTAATGTGTGTTAATGCCTCCCTAGGTGTAAAAAAACTTCTAAATCTAGATCAAACAACTAGAATCTCTTCACAAGCCATTAACAATCCATATTTGCATTAAGTTCATGAATCCTTTGATTAAAAACCATTTCAAATGAATTCTTAATCAAGTGATAGAAGGTTTTACCACTCTATCTCTAGATATTATGAGTAACCTCATTAATAGTTTAGATCTATTCAAAAGAATGATTTCTCAATCCATTCAGTTGAAATTAGACATGCATTTGCATGATGCACACACATAAACCCACAAAATTAAGCTAAAGCTATTAACTATAAGTACCCAAGGATATTCAATTAATGCACATTTTGAAATCACTTGAATCTGATCTTAAATCCATAAAACCTAAGTTAAAATAATTATTTCCCCATTGGTCTCAGTAGATTAAAGCACAAATCCTAGAGAAACAATTGAAAATGAAGATAAATATCGCCAACTGAAGCTCAGATTCTTGCATACAATCTTCAATTAACACTTGAATTCACCATATGAATTTGAATCCCTAGTGAAACAGGGTTTCTCTCACTAGAAACTCTCTTACTATTCTTTTAGTATATTTACATGCCCATTCTATCCTAATATGGTACATGTGTTAGTATTCTTTCTACACTACTGTACATGCCTATCACATTATATATAGAAATCATGAAGATTTTATTACTAACATGGCAGATTCGAAATAACAAACTTTGTCAAAATTGCATGCGCATATGTGAGGGGTTGAACTGCATGTAGGATTGCGACGATGGTGTGAGGCATGGTTGGCTTCCTGTCTCTCATTTTCTTCATCATGACCCTCATTTAGTAGCAACTACAGGCATAGATCACGGGCACAGCTTGGGCGTGACTTGTTCTTTTGCCTACTCTTCTTGTTGCCCTCGGTTGAAAGCATAGGGGGCACATTTGTTACTTCAATTGATTGTTTTTGCTGCTTTTGCTCCAATCTTTGATCAAATCACTTTGTTTTATTCTTTTATGCTTAATGGAGCAGAAAAAAATAATAGCACAAATTTATGAGACTTTTTATAAATTAATCAATCAAACTACGCACCAATTCCTTTGATTTGAATAGAGCAAAAATCACTTATCATGACTCATTTGGTTTTATTTTAATGTTTTCAAATTCACTTAATAGCAAACTAATTTTAGTATCCTTCTTGAGGTTCCTTCATATGTAAATTGTAATTCATCCCAAACCTGCTTAGCACAGTTACAAGTACCCACTCGATTAAAATCACTATTCATTGTTACTTCATTTAATTGTATTTTTCCCATTCTGCTTAAGTGTGATCTTACTTTTCTTTCCCTTCTTAATGGGACCATCTTCAACTACAATATAAAAAACTCTATTTCGTGCTTTTAAGAAAATTCTCATCCTAGATTTCAAATGTATAATTATTTTTAGTTAGGAGTAGTAGCCTATACTTGATTGCACAATGTTTTGTTTCATCAAAATCCAATGCCAACATTTCAATTCAACAATTATTGCATTATGACCAATAATAATTCAGGCCAGTATCATAACTATTTGATCTAAAAGTTTATATTTGCATATATTGATACATTCTTGCCATGGTTGTCAAAACTATGATTTTACTGTTTACTCGTATTTATAGAATCGGTAGAATTATACAAAATCATGCAAAATTGGTAATATTATAAACACATAGTGTCACGCCTCATAGGGTATCCTAAACGTAACAACCCGCCACATACTATATAAGACTCACGAAATCCCTATTCGAGCCTTTCGGGAGTCTTGCATAGATGTAAAGCGTCCCTTTACCACAATAGAATACTCAATCAATGGAGTTAAGAAGTTTAATGCGGCATTCACTAGCCATAGATAATGAACCAAAACACATATATATACATTACAAAAGTCTAAGGGGCATTCCCTCGCAAAATAATATCAAGTCCGATTACAGTCATCCAGAGTCTTTTAGTTTCCAATGGAAGTATAAACAATAGCGAAGTAAACTTCTAAGGGAAACTCTTATCTCCGGTACTTGAGTTGTGGCTTGCCTTGGCCTAAGCCAAATGAACTCGTGCTGCAACAAATAAAAGCTATGGGGGCGTAAGCTAACTAGCTTAGTGAGGAAGAACTTCCATATCACAATTAAGACAATTCATTAAAACAAGTGATTAATCATGCAAATGTATGCATCAAACAAATGAGTTCAACAAACATATGACCAGCCGGAAATCATATGTGGATGGACTTGCGCTCTCCATCCCGGGTTAGCAGATTAACGATTCCTGCGGTACGATGCCGTTTAAGCTCACGTCAACTGAACAATAATTCGTTTTATGGATCACGATTAACCAACATATTCGTTTTATGGATCACGATTAACCAACATATTCATTTTATGGATCACGAAAAACCAACCAATGCTAATGGTCCATCCCCGTCGTGATATGGATGAGTCCAATTATAATTGAAGTCGAATATATGTTAATTCAATTCTTTTAAGTGACCAATAATTACTCGTAGACAATCAATATAAAATGCTAGCTAATCATACAATAGCTTAACAGCCGGTTTCGATATTCCTTAAGTTCAACTTCACATATCAACCACAGACAAGTATATAATTCCCATATACCCCATCATGCATAATCATCTTTTTATCTTTGCCTAAACAACTAATGCCACTATCATTACAATCACAAGCAATAATTGAGAGTGGAAGTAGTACTTACTTGGCCATGGTTCGTCGGTCTTTTAGTAATAGTAATCGGGTGGTAACGTATCATCTTGCTCGAGATCACCTACCAATTAAGAACAACCTAATAAGAATCTCATCACTAAACTAATTTAAGCTATGCATCTAAATTACATGGAACCGAAATTCTCGCTATTTGCGGAAGCTCCGACTTAAAACGGCCATAACTTGGTCATTTTAACTCGAAATTTCACAAATTTTATATCGATCTCTATCTATTTCGAAAGATCTATCTATTTCTAGTATTATTTCCAAGTTTTGAAAACATTAAGGTCACAGAACAGTGGGATCAGTTCTGTTCTGTAACTTTTCCAATTCCGAAAAATTGTTTCGCATTTGATAAAAATGTTCCTAGTTGATGATTCATGTATAAATGGTATATGAATGAATTCTTAATATGATTATAATGTAATGAGATCAATATATGCATGGTTTTGATGATCTTTGATGATGAACTCTTATGAACTTCTAATTATTAAGAATTCTATGATAATCACCTATGAAAAGCTATTCTTTCCAACTTTACATTTCCTAGTGTTTTTATGATTTTATCCTTGGAATTTACTTACCATCTAAATAAAAATGGGTTCTCAATATCTATACTAATCATGACCTTCATTTATGCATAAAAATCCACATTTTTCATTGGGTAAATATGTTTTTAAACAAGCTACTCACAAAAATCCGAATTTTATAAATTTCCTTTTCTTGCAATTTCTTTGTGAGAAACTTGTTTAATGCATAAAAAATTGAAGCTTCATTATATCTATTATCTAAAGACTCCATTTAGCTCATAAAACATGCCATTTAAGCTTGGATACTAAGTGTTTATGTAGGCATCATCCTAAAATACGAATTTGGCCATTAATATCTATGTCAATATTTTTCATTCTAGTCTTCACTACTTGTTTTACATTTTTCTTATGCCTAAACTCATCTAAGCTTATGAAAATCACTCCTTAAGGACATCTATTACATATACCTTCCATTTTCTATGAAAAATATGAATTTTAAAGTGGTTTTGGTGGTCATTAAAATAGGGTTACAAAATCATCCGAATTTTCAACTAAACATTTCTAACCAAATATTTTCCTTTTCAAGTTTCTTGTCTTCTATACATGTAGATTTACCATCTAACCTATCTATACATAAACAAGGCTACATTTTTATGATCATCAATGCATGAAAATCAAAATAACACATGAACATAAATGTAGATGAAGATGTGGATGTCTAAACATTAGATCTACTAAATATAATGCATGAATCATGAGTTTCATGGCATGAACATAAATATCTATGCATGATCTCTACTTTACATGCATTAACAAGGTGATATTTCAACAAAAACTCATTTAAACACTAGATCCATATCTTGTGATGGCTTGATATTCTTGTACAAGTGTTTTCATGTCCCTAGCATATGCTTATTGGGATTAAATGTGAAACACATAAGAATAGCTTTGCCATTGCAAGATTTGGTAAGAATGAAGCTTGAAATCAACATACTAATAGAGATTAGAGGTAGAAATGAAGAGGAAATGAGTTGTGTGTGTGAGTGTGGCGGGGGGGGGGGGGGGGGGGGGGGGGGGG